>CM073139.1:15130646-15590646 GCA_037039145.1 Fundulus diaphanus | reverse complement strand
CTGATTATTTTAGCTTTAACCCATGACGTAGACGCCCCGTCGTCGGGTGAGAGGCGTGCCGACAGAGCGGCCATCTTAGGTCAGACCAAGCTGCGCTCAGAGAGAATACACGTCAATGCAGCAAAATGTACTTTATGTTTTCAGACACTCTGAATCCAGCCGTGGATATTAACCCTGTGGAGCTCCCGACGGACAGTTTTGGTAGAAACAGGAGAGTTGAGGTGCACATTTAATTCTGCTGTGATTTGGGGAGCCGTGGTTTTATGTTTTTTGGATACAATCCGGGTAAGCACTCTAACATCCCTTTCAGACAGCTTCCTCTTGCGTCCACAGTTAATCCTGTTGGATGTGGTTCGTCCTTCTTGGTGGTATGCTGACATTACCCTGGACACCGTGGCTCTTGATACATCACAAAGACTTGCTGTCTTGATCACAGATGCGCCAGCAAGACGTGCACCAACAATTTGTCCTCTTTTGAACTCTGGTATGTCACCCATAATGTTGTGTGCATTGCAATATTTTGAGCAAAACTGTGCTCTTACCCTGCTAATTGGACCTTCACACTCTGCTCTTATTGGTTCAATGTGCAATTAATGAAGATTGGCCACCAGGCTGGTCCAATTTAGCCATGAAACCTCCCACACTAAAATGAGAGTTGTTTCAGTTTCATTGTCCAACCCCTGTATGTATATATATATATATATATATATATATATATATATATATATATATATATATATATATATATATATAAATACATACATATATGCACATGTACTGACATATATTCACCTGGTGATAGCAGCAGAAGTTCTTCGGATCATTGCACAGGTTATCGCACAGTGAATTAGATAGATTATTGCACATTGGTTACAGTTACAGTGCAGCACTGTATAATCTGATAGCAGCAGGAATGAATGACTTGCGGTAGCGCTCCTTTTTACAGACAGGGTGTCTAAGTCTGGCACTAAAGGAGCTGCTCAGCTCCTCTACAGTCTGGTGCAGGGGGTGGAAGGTGTTGTCCATGATGGATGTGAACTTGGACAACACCCTCCTCTCAGCTACTTTCTCCACTGAGTCCAGAGTGCAGCCCAGGACAGAAGTGGCCTTCCTCACCAGCTTATTCAGCCTCATTCTGTCCCGTTCTGCGCTGTCTGGAGCCCAGCAGACGACAGCGTAGAGAAGGGCTGAGGCCACCACAGAGTCATAAAAAGTCTTAAGCAGGGGCCTGCTCACTCCAAAGGAACTCAGCCTCCTCAGGAGGTGGAGGCGGCTCTGGCCCTTCTTATGCAGAGCGTCGGTGTTATGAGTCCAGTCCAGCTTATTACTGACGTGAACACCCAACAAAAGAGTCCTACGTCTCTGATTTCAGCTTCATAAATGTGAATATTTCTGTTTTCTTTGCTCATTTATGGCAATAAACTGAGTATCTCCATGTTTTGTTGACAGAACAAGAGATTTGGGAAACACTGATATTTTTCAAAATTTTGTAACATTTTATTATTATAGCAACCAATCAATTAATTGTTTAAAATAATCAATAGATTAATCAACAATGAAAATAATCTAGACCCAGAGTTTGTCTTTGCATCGTGTTTACTCCTGTGAGCTATAAAAATGAATTAGCTTTGAACTGTTTTTGTTCCCCCTTAGGTCACAGCAGTGTCAGACATTGGTGGGAGGACTGTGGATGAGGCCACGAGACGTATGATGTTCTTCATCATGGACTATGGCCTGTCAAGGCAGTACAACTTTGTGGGCTGGAATGGAAAGTAGGAATTCAGGACTTTAAATCTGTTTGAAGTCATATTTGGTAAGTGCATAATGGATAATAACTGTAATATACTAACTTTAGGATATTTGTGTCTGTCGAGGGAAATTTATGTATGTTAGGGTTAGGGGAAATACAACCCCACCTACAAACAACCGCACCTGGCTTGATGGAGAAACCAGGAGAACAGCTGAGCATCTTTACGACAGTGCACTTTTACTTTCGCCCTCTGGGGGGAGCCTCGCTGGAAAATCAACCCCGGTTGCATAGTATACCTTTAACTGGGACTAGTTTGTTGTCAAGTATTAATTGAGGTAACGGCAGTATACCTGTATGAATTGAAATTTAAATCTTGCGCTCCAAGCAAATAAGCACGCACACACGCGCTAGCAATCAGAAAGAGGAAAGGCGGGATTTAAGGCAGTACAACCAATGAGAGTTAAGTTTAAAAAAATGCACAGAGCACAGTCACGTGTGCTGCCGATTTAAAGGGGCAGGCAGTCAGACAGCGGCAGCAGCAGCCGCGGAGCTGCGAGAGGAGAAGGGAAAAGTGAGGCACGTTATGTGGATCATGTAACCGTGCCACGGTAACTGTGGCAATTTAGATCTAAATTATTTTTATTTTGGACATGCACACACACACACACATAAAAAAACACTGACAAAAGGGCACTTTGGGCATCAAGGGGCAAAGGGGCAGGTGACCAAGCCCCCCGCCCCCCTCTGCACGTCCCTGCTGTTAGCTGTGATATCACGTCTTTCTTCCTCAGCCAAACCGGCGCCTTTCAGTTTTTTTCAGGTGCGCCCCCTGCTGTCGGGAAGTCTTCTGCTTCTTCTTTTTCTTTATGGATTTTTTTTGCCGGTTGGCACGCAACCAAATGGTGCATTACCGCCACCAACTGGTATGGAGTGTGGATCAGAATTATTTATACTAAACAAAACAAGTCACAATCAAATTAACAAAACAATATAAACAAAACCAAAAAAAGATTTCAAATCCTCTCAATTACATTTATTAATCTAAGATAATGAAAAATAATCACATAACAATTATCTCTGGAGTTTTTCTAAGTATTTCTATTAAATCAAATTGTATTCTTTTCCTTTTTAGATTTTGGACCATTTCTCTCCTTTCTCTTTCGTACTTCCTACAGTATACCATAACGTGTTCAACTGTCTCTTGTTGCTCACAATATTCACATCTGCCATTGTTATGTTTACTTATTTAGAATAATGTATTATTTAATCCTGTGTGCCCAAATCTAAGTCCTGATATAATTGTTTCTTCTCCTATGTTCTTCCCTGCCCATCTCATTTTTCCCACTCTCCTCTGGATCATGTAAAACCATCTTCTGTTCCTCTCTTCCTCCCATTGCTTTTGCCACCTTTCCTTCATCTTCTGTTTAATTATGCTCTTTATTTCCATCTTACTAATTTTAACTGACACATCAATGTCTTTTCTTGTTGTAGCCTCCTTTGCAGCCTTATCTGCCATTTCATTTCCTTTAACTCCCATGTGTGCTGGTACCCACAAAAATATGACTGTAATGTCCATCATTTGAATTCTGTATAATGTTTGCTGGATTTCTATCAAAATATCTGGTCTACTGTCTGAGTGTTTTATCGGTAAACTGATTAGTGATGAAGATGAATCTGAACAAATAATCACTCTCAGAGGTCTTATTTCTTCTACCCATTGCATTGCAAACAAAATTGCTAACATTTCTCTTGTGTATACTGATATATTATTACTTGTCCTCTTTCCTACTGTAATATGAAACTCTGGAACAATAAAAGATACTCCTATGTTGTTATCTAAACTTTTTTGATGCATCTGTGTAGATCTGAATGAAACTAGTAAATATTAATATATTCCTGTATTGTATTTGAATTTAAAAAAAAAAAACCCTGACCTTATTTCCCTTTCGTAATAGTGTTAGATCTACTTTAGCTTCAGGTAGTATCCAAGGTTGTACTGCTGTCAGTGGTACTGTTGAACTGAACATTAAATCAGTTAATTCTAATTCCATTGCTTTTTGTCTAACTGTCTACCCAAAGCTTCTTCTCTCCCTGTTCTCCATTTCCCAACAAGATGTTAAAGTGGTCTGTGCTGGATGATCTTCACTATGACCCTGTAAATTAGCCCAATAGTTTAGAGATAACTGAATTCTTCTCAATGTCGGGAAGTCTGAACAACAACAACTCTTAATGCATCACGTGACTTTTGGCACAAATTTACCGCAGCGTGGGTGGGATTGTATCGTACTCGAGCAGAGGCTGTTTTGTGCGAGCAGAGACCATTTTGTACTCGAGGAAAACTTATAAATGATATTTTGAGCGCAAGGTAGGCGGACAGTTTGCAAAACAATTTTTTTGTGTGAAACATATCTTTTTGTGTGCAAAACAAGTTTTATTTGTGTGCAACAACCTTTCAGCTGAAGACTTTTAACTGCATTTCAACCAGTAAAATAATGTTTAAACCAGGGGTGTCAAACGTACGGCCCGCCGAACGATTGTATCTCCTCGCTGCATCGACCGATCTGCACCTGATTTTTTGTGAGTCGGGTGGGGGGGGGTGGAGCGCTGCCGTACGGGTTCGTGTGAATCGCCCGGTGGAAGGGCAGGGAAAATGCGTGACAGCTTCTGCGGTGGCTGGAGGGAGGAGGTGCGCGTACCCCAGCGGTGCTTGGCTGCGAGGGCCGCTCATCGCCGCTTGCGGCTTTAATTATTATTATTATTTATTCTTGGGACTTTTGAAACGGCTTTTTGGAGGCCTAAACATGCATGAAAACTCACCAAACTTTACCCAAAATTGTCCCCCGTGAGAAATCGCAGGATTTTAGTGTAATTGAAAGCGGGCGTGGCAAACCCGCTCAACAGCGCCAACTAGAGTGAGTTGGGCCAAACCGTAACACGTAGAAAGCTGAAATTTTTTTACCTAGGTAGCTTTTTTAAAGTTATGAAAAAAAGTCTATTGTGGGTATGCTCTAAAATCCACAGGAAGCCTGCCATTTTGGGTTAAAGGGTAAAATATTGACGGTTTTTGCCTCAAACTTTAACAAACTAGTCCTAGGCATTTTAAGCTATCACTTTCAAATTTTTTCAGCGTGGAGATGAGACCTTGATGGTTAAAACTTATCAAAGGTTTTATGAAATATGCATATTTGCCTGAGCTGTCGCATTGCAAAAATCAGGTTTGTGGAAAACCATTAAAAACGCATTAAATCAGTAAGCCCCAAGCCATGCTTTGTCTGAGAATTATGAAACTCGGTAAGTGCATGTAACTTCATAGGCCCTACAAAAAAGCCTCTTGAAGCAATGGGCTACCTCCTACAGGAAATCATTCATTTCTCATCAAAGATGTCATTTTCCAATATTTTTGGGTGTTACATTTGAATAAACTACTCCTAAACCGTTACAGTTATGGCATTCAAAGTTACTCCAAAAAATTCCTCACACATAGAGGATCAAAAGTTATCAAAAACATTTTTGCTACGTCCAACCATATTATTTTGACAATTATTTATAACATGAATTGTGTTTTGAAGGAAAAAACATTTATTATTTCCAACTCTAGATGGCAGCAAACCCAAATGTTTGGGCGTCATCTGTAAGTCACGGTACATATTTTACCAAACCATTCATACACATTCGTCCAAAAGTGGAAGCAGCTTTAAAATATCTTTAGCTGGCCTTTAAAAGAAATAAGATTTTAATCTTTAATCCTATATGTAGGAGCGCAAATGCATTGATTGGGTAATTAGCGTTCATGTCTATTTAAGGGGGGAACTTTTCTTTGATAGGTAGGTTTTCCACCCGGAAGGGGAAAACAGTTTTTGACCGCAAAAAGATAAATACAAGCAAGCAAGTCTGCTTTATATGTTGTCTGGAGATGTGTTCATGTATGATGGACATTTGATATGCAAAGAGGAAAATAAATGGACGAAGCGTTCAACATGCCCTGACGACTCGGACTCTAATTCATCCCAAAAAGGTAACAATAAGCGCGTCAACTCTATTACCCCGATGCAGCACCTCAGTGGCTTAAAGTATTGGCTTGGCCGCTACAAAACCAGTCAAAAACTGTTTGTGCATCTTCACGAACTGTGCATAAGTAAAGATACGTGTTTCTGCATGGTTGATGGTGGTGATTGCGCAAGATAAGACTGGGCTGGAGGTTACGTGTTTGGAGTGGAGCATCAGCTGATCGAACTCAGCTCAGCTGAGGTGACGTCGGACAGGATAGACATCGGTGAGGACGCAGTTGATCAGCTCGGCGCTGGATTTGAACAATCATTCGTCTGGATTAGGTATGTGTAGCGCTACCACCGATATGATGGCCATCTAAATATAGTGTGCACACATAAGGGCGTAATTCCAATGCATTGGTTGCTGAAGTGGATGAACAATTAATTTTGTATCAACAAACTGTTGCGATCTGTGGACTGTCGGACTTTAATTATGGAGGATTGCGCGGCTAAAATGGATAAATATTTTAGCCGAGGGAACCAGTTGATTGCATAAAGGTCTTGACAAGCAGCATTTCCTCCTGAAAAAGCGTCGAGCCACAGGGAGAGTAGTCTGCATTGTCCATGGCTTTGCAACAATCCCTCATACTGAACAAGCATGAAGCAACAGGGAAAAAAAACCTCCCCATTAACAGGAAAGAAAAACCTCCAGCAGAACCGGGCTCAGTATGAACGGTCATCTGTCTCGACCGACTGGGGGTTACAGAAGACAGAGCAGAGACACAACAAGACAGACAAAAAAGCACAGAAGCACACATTGATCCAGCAATCTGTTCTATATAACCACAACTGTTATAACTTTGGGCAATAAATAATGTGCAATAATCTATTTAATACACTGTGCTATAACCTGTGCAATGATCCGGAAGAACTTCTGCTGCTATCACCAAGTGAATATATGTCAGTACATGTGTATGTAGGCATATATATATATATATATATATATATATATATATATATATATATATATATATATATGTATTGTCTAAAGACAATTACAAGATCGGCTTTCTATCACCTGAAGAACATTTCCAGGATTAAAGAACTGATGTCTCAGCAGGATCTGGAAAAACTAATCCATGCGTTTATCTTTAGTAGAATCGATTACTGCAACGGTGTTTTCACAGGTCTGCCTAAAAAGTGGATCAGACAGCTGCAACTGATCCAGAACGCTGCTGAACGCATCTAAATACATCACAGACTTGTTATCAGTGTATCAACCATCCAGAGCACTAAGGTCTTCTGGCTCCAGCCTTCTCTGCGTACCTACAGCCAAAACTAAACAAGGAGAAGCAGCATTTAGTTCCTACGCTCCACTTATCTGGAACAAACTTCCAGAAAACTGTAAAAGTGCGGAAAACCTGAGTTCTTTTTAATCAAGATTAAAAACACATTTGTTTAGGACTGTTTTTGACTGTTCTAGTTAAACTGTTCTACTGAAACAGCATTAGTTCAACTTTTTTAGTCCAGCTGTTTATTGATGTCTACATTTTCTGTTTTCTTTTCCTGTATTTTAATCATGTAAAGCACTTTGCATTGTCTCTGTACTGAATTGTGCTATACAAATAAATTTGCCTTGCCTTGCCTTTTCCTTGCCTTTATATTATATATATATATATATATATATATATATATATATATATATATATATATATATATATATATATATATATATATATATATATATACATATATATATATATATATATATAAAAGAAATTATGTCATGTGTACTTCCCGGTTATATACACATATATATACATACATACATACATACATATATACATACACACACACACATATACATACTGTACATATATATATATATATATATATATAATATATATATGTATATATATATATATATATATATATATATATATATGTGTATATATATATATATATGTGTATATATATATATATGTATATATATATATATGTATATATATATATATGTATATATATATATATATATATATATGTATATATATATATATATATATATATGTGTATATATATATATATATATATATATATATATATATATATATATGTACAGTATGTATATGTGTGTGTGTGTATGTATATATGTATGTATGTATGTATGTATATATATGTGTATATAACCGGGAAGTACACATGACATAATTTCTTTTGTATTTTTTTGATTCTTATTTTTTTTTCTCACTTTCTTTTTGATCCACTGTATATAGGAAGATACACTGTATATAACTGATGCACCCTTTCATACTGCTGACTATTGACTGACTATTGAGCCGATGTGACAAGTGAATTTCTCCAATATGAGATCAATAAAGACTATCTTATCTTATATCAAGACTTAGATTTGCCCACACAGGATTAAATGGTACATTATTCAAAATAGGGAAGCATAACACTGGCAGATGTGAGTATTGTGAGGAACAAGAGACAGTTGAACATATCTGACACATTGTGAGAAAAATTCATAAAGAACAAGAGAAGAAGAAGACTTCCCAACAGCAGGGGGCGCACTCTAACAATCTGAAAGGTGTCCGTTTGCCTGAGGAAGAAGCCCATGATGTCACAGCTAACAACATTAGCACCACACATTGGAGAATTTAGGAGGGGATGCAGAAAAACAGGTAAGGCTGTTTGGATTATATATGCATGTAGTGTAATATCCCCCACCACAACTTGAGGTAGGATGAGCAGTCTCAGTTCTGCGGCTAATTCTAGCCGCTAATATTAGCGCTAATGCTAGCGCCTTAAGGCTAGCGAGCAAGGCTCTTGTTTACATCCGGGTTCCGCTGGCTCAGAGCCTTTCTCTCTATGGCTCTGCGTTGGCTACCAGCACAGACATGTATACATAGACCAAAAGTTATGATCGGTGTTCAATCATGACTTTTGGAAGAACATCTCAAACTGGCCACAGATGCATGAATGAAAGTAGTGTTGGTCAAAGGTTTTCTTTGGGTTTATGCGAACCAGCAAGTCAGGAAGTGGAGCGGATTGACCATCTGACAACAACTTCCCCCGGTAAGCTGCCTACAGACACACTGTCGCTGCTCCAGTTAATTAATGAATTATTTCCATCTGTGGCCATGTCACCTTTCAGCGTGTATTCACTGGCTTCCAGCAACTTAGCTGATAAACCAATTAGGGACCTCCTCATTATTCGCTGTAACGCTTTATTTAAAATTCGAAGAGTAAAGGCTAATTTACCATGACGCGCTTTTGTCCCGCATTTGACTGGGTCCGATTTGGAAAAAGTAAAATAATAAATTAATTAATTTCACCTGCGCTTTTCTGAACAAAAGAAGGCAGAGCTGCAGTCAGAGCGGCTATCAGTCAATATGCAGCAGCTTCACCTGATGAGCCGCTGCGCACCACGACACTCTTAATAAAATGACAAGGATTTTGATGTGTACAGATTATTAAGGAAACGACATTAAAAAAAACTGCAGCTACAACATGGACTGGAGAGCGGGTTCTAACTGGGTGAGGCCAGAGGTGATTCTCAGAGAGCTTTTATGAAGTTATTGTTTTTATTTTTACACGCAGTGGAGCGACACTGTAGAAGCAAGTCGTACTAGAAACCACTGAACAAGCCTCCTGTCTGTGGATCTATGGACTCGTTTTACTCCAACCCCAAAACACCTGCCAAACAGAGTACTGCAGCCAAGATTACCTTCAACAATAACTTTACGAAATACATTAACATTTTGCTTATTAAAAATGTCCATATTTAAAAGCAAGTTATGTTTTTTTCTGATAAACTTTGAGCAATTTTATTAAACTTTTTAAAAAATTAACAATCCATCCTTCATCGATTTATACCGGCTTTTCCCTACAGGTGTGACGTCAAGCCGTATCTGATGGGGAAACGCAGCTCGGCGTCACACGGGGTCGTGGGGGGTGGGGGCTCGGCCATCCTGGACAGGTTGCCAGTCACAGGGCTAAAATATATCTGTTTTATTAAAATTCAAAAAAGTTAATGCCTTTTTATAAACTCATGAGTCGTGATAATTAATTGCTGTGCAATAACGGGCAAAGCAGAGAGTGATTATTGTAATGTGCGATCTGTGTTAAACTAAAATGTATGACATCATAGTGTTGGTTATGTGTCCTGCATTGTCCAGGTTGTGGTTGGCCTTGTTTCTTCATATGATTAATTTATACTGAAGGTGACAGGGAGCCAGTGGAGGTAATGTTCAGATGTGAAGTAGATGATGTAAAGATGTAAATTGCTGTCTTTTGTACTAGTTGTAGTTTATGGAGGTTTTCTGGAGGACAGGGAGGGAAGGGAGCTGAAAGTGTAAAGTGGACTGTGGACCAGTTTGGCTAAAGTGTTAAGGAAGAACTTGATGTTGTCGATATGAAAGTTAACCAGGTTATTTTATGGATGTGGACAGTGGAGGAGAGGATGGGAGGCTGTCCAGGAAGACACCAAGGCTCTGAAGCTGAAAGGTGGGACAGAGACATGAATGGTCAGTGGATATTGTAAAACTACCAGATTTGGTTAAAGTTGACTCTGCACAATAAGCAAGTGAGGTAACTAATGTGGCATTATTTCCACGGTCCCGGGAATATATGGGCTGACTAGAAAATTTTTTCAGTCAAACTGATTATTTTTGCTTTAACCCATGACGTAGACGCCCCGTCGTCGGGTGAGAGGCGTGCCGACAGAGCGGCCATCTTAGGTCAGACCAAGCTGCGCTCAGAGAGAATACACGTCAATGCAGCAAAATGTACTTTATGTTTTCAGACACTCTGAATCCGGCCGTGTATATTGACCCTGTAGAGCTCCCGACGGACAGTTTTGGTAGAAACAGGAGAGTTGAGGTGCACATTTAGTTCTGCCGTGATTTGGGGAGCCGTGGTTTTATGTTTTTTGGATACAATCCGGGTAAGCACCCGAACATCCCTTTCAGACAGCTTCCTCTTGCGTCCACAGTTAATCCTGTTGGATGTGGTTCGTCCTTCTTGGTGGTATGCTGACATTACCCTGGATACCGTGGCTCTTGATACATCACAAAGACTTGCTGTCTTGGTCACAGATGCGCCAGCAAGATGTGCACCAAGAATTTGTCCTCTTTTGAACTCTGGTATGTCACCCATAATGTTGTGTGCATTGCAATATTTTGAGCAAAACTGTGCTCTTACCCTGCTAATTGGACCCTCACACTCTGCTCTTATTGGTTCAATGTGCAATTAATGAAGATTGGCCACCAGGCTGGTCCAATTTAGCCATGAAACCTCCCACACTAAAATGAGAGTTGTTTCAGTTTCATTGTCCAACCCCTATAAATATATATATATATATAATATATATATATATATATATATATATATATATATATATATATATATATATATATATGCACACATACATACAGGTAAAAGCCAGTAAATTAGAATATTTTGAAAAACTTGATTTATTTCAGTAATAGCATTCAAAAGGTGTAACTTGTACATTATATTTATTCATTGCACACAGACTGATGCATTCAAATGTTTATTTCATTTAATTTTGATGATTTGAAGTGGCAACAAATGAAAATCCAAAATTCCGTGTGTCACAAAATTAGAATATTACTTAAGGCTAATACAAAAAAGGGATTTTCTTTTAGAAATGTTGGCCAACTGAAAAGTATGAAAATGAAAAATATGAGCATGTACAATACTCAATACTTGGTTGGAGCTCCTTTTGCCTCAATTACTGCATTAATGCGTCGTGGCATGGAGTCGATGAGTTTCTGGCACTGCTCAGGTGTTATGAGAGCCCAGGTTGCTCTGGTAGTGGCCTTCAACTCTTCTGCGTTGTTGGGTCTGGCATTCTGCATCTTCCTTTTCACAATACCTCACAGATTTTCTATGGGGCTAAGGTCAGGGGAGTTGGCTGGCCAATTTAGAACAGAAATACCATGGTCCGTAAACCAGGCACGGGTAGATTTTGCGCTGTGTGCAGGCGCCAAGTCCTGTTGGAACCTGAAATCTCCATCTCCATAGAGCAGGTCAGCAGCAGGAAGCATGAAGTGCTCTAAAACTTGCTGGTAGACGGCTGCGTTGACCCTGGATCTCAGGAAACAGAGTGGACCAACACCAGCAGATGACATGGCACCCCAAACCATCACTGATGGTGGAAACTTTACACTAGACTTCAGGCAACATGGATCCTGTGCCTCTCCTGTCTTCCTCCAGACTCTGGGACCTCGATTTCCAAAGGAAATGCAAAATTTGCTTTCGTCAGAAAACATGACTTTGGACCACTCAGCAGCAGTCCAGCTCTTTTTTTCCTTAGCCCAGGTGAGACGCTTTTCGCGCTGTTTCTTGGTCAACAGTGGCTTGACACGAGGTATGCGGCAGTTGAAACCCGTGTCTTTCAAGCTTCTCTTGGCGGTGGATCTTGAAGCACTGACTCCAGCAGCTGTCCACTCCTTGTGAATCTCCCCCACATTTTTGAATGGGTTTTTTTTTCCCAATCTTGACTAGGGCGCGGTGATCCCTATCGCTTGTACACTTTTTCTGACCACAGTTTTTCCTTCCCGTTGCCTCTCTATTAATGTGTTTGGACACAGAGCTCTGAGAACAGCCAGCCTCTTCAGCAATAACCTTTTGTGTCTTTCCCTCCTTGTGCAATGTGTCGATGGTCGCCTTTTGGACAGCTGTCAAATCTGAAGTCTTCTCCATGTTTGTGTAGGCTTCAGAACTGGACTGAGAGACCATTTAAAGCCCTTTGCAGGTGTTTTGAGTTAATCAGCTGATTAGTTTGTGGCACCAGGTGTCTTCAAAATTTAACCCTTACACAATATTCTAATTTTGTGACACACGGAATTTTGGATTTTCATTTGTTGCCACTTCAAATCATCAAAATTAAATGAAATAAACATTTGAATGCATCAGTCTGTGTGCAATGAATAAATATAATGTACAAGTTACACCTTTTGAATGCAATTACTGAAATAAATCAAGTTTTTCAAAATATTCTAATTTACTGGCTTTTACCTGTATGCCTACATGCACATGTACTGACATATATTCACCTGGTGATAGCAGCAGAAGTTCTTCGGATCATTGTACAGGTTATAGCACAGTGTATTAAATAGATTATTGCACAGTAGTTATTGCCCAAAGTTATAACAGTTGTGGTTACAGTTACTGATAGCAGCAGAAGTCACTTCTTTCAGGATTATTGCACTGGTTATCGCACAGTGAATTAGATAGATTATTGCACATTGCTTACAGTTACAGTGCAGCACTGTATAATCTGATTGCAGATTATATAGCAATCAGAATGATTGCTATATAATCTGCACAGGGGGTGGAAGGTGTTGTCCATGATGGATGTGAACTTGGACAACACCCTCCTCTCAGCTACTTCCTCCACTGAGTCCAGAGTGCAGCCCAGGACAGAAGTGGCCTTCCTCACCAGCTTATTCAGCCTCATTCTGTCCCGTTCTGCGCTGCCTGGAGCCCAGCAGACGACAGCGTAGAGAAGGGCTGAGGCCACCACAGAGTCATAAAAAGTCTTAAGCAGGGGCCTGCTCACTCCAAAGGAACTCAGCCTCCTCAGGAGATGGAGGCGGCTCTGGCCCTTCTTATGCAGAGCGTCGGTGTTATGAGTCCAGTCCATCTTATTATTGACGTGAACACCCAACAAAAGAGTCCTACGTCTCTGATTTCAGCTTCATAAATGTGAATATTTCTGTTTTCTTTGCTCATTTATGACAATAAACTGAGTATCTCCATGTTTTGTTGACAGAACAAGAGATTTGGGAAACATTGACATTTTTCAAAATTTTGTAACATTTTATTATTATAGCAACCAATCAATTAATTGTTAAAATAATCAATAGATTAATCAACAATGAAAATAATCTAGACCCAGAGTTTGTCTGTGCATCGTGTTTACTCCTGTGAGCTATAAAAATGAATTAGCTTTGAACTGTTTTTGTTCCCCCTTAGGTCACAGCAGTGTCAGACATTGGTGGGAGGACTGTGGATGAGGCCACGAGACGTATGATGTTCTTCATCATGGACTATGGCCATGGTGATTGTACAAGGCAGTACAACTTTGTGGGCTGGAATGGAAAGTAGGAATTCAGGACTTTAAATCTGTTTGAAGTCATATTTGGTAAGTGCATAATGGATAATAACTGTAATATAGTAACTTTAAGATATTTGTGTCTGTCGAGGGAAATTTATGTATGTTATGAATTTGATTTTCTAAGGTCAATAATACCCTCACCTTAAGGACATAAATGTCCCCTCAAAACAGGTGCTCCAGAAATGTTATCATATAAGAAATGTTTTCAAGATTTTCTTGCACAGATCTTCCAGTCAACAGCTGTTCTCATCAAAAATATTACATTTTGTATTTTTTCCTTGGTTTGTAATTTTTTTATGGGCAATTTAATAAAGCCAGATTTTAGAAAGAAATAAAAAAATGTGACAGCCTTGGCCAGTCAGCTTTGAATTTCGATCTTTTTTTCTTAGCTTTTTCCCAGTTCATTCTGACGTTTGCAGGTTTGTAAAGTCAATTATGTAAAGGGATACTTCACCCAAAATTACAATTTAAATCTTGGGTAATTGATATAAAACTGATCATTTGTTGGTAAATTTCACCTTAACATAGTTGACTTTACAATTGTAGTTGAGAGTTGTGTTGGTACATATGAAGTGACCATAAGATATGTTTCCCACAGGAGCTTTAAAGAACAACACATTAACCAGACAGATCACCAGGAAGGATTTGGAGAGGGCAGTGTCGAAATGGCTGATTGGATCAAGGGACAGGGGATGCAATAGAAAGGTCCAACAGGTCCCTCTTTCCCACATGATGGACCATGTTTTTTTCTGTTCCATGTTCTTTTTTGATATATAACTAGTTTCTTAAATTGTTATAATGGTAATTATATTACGTATAATATCGTATGTGTGTGTTTGTGTGTGTGTGTGTATTATGTATCTGATACGTAAAATACAATTTATTATATCTATTATCTATTATAAGTAAGGCAGCATTGGAGGAATCTTTAGAACCTGCACAGTGTTTGAACTGTTTAGAAGCAGTAGAGCCTTCTGAGCTTTCTAAAATCTTAGCTTCATCTAAACCTTCTACCTGTATGTTAGACCCAATCCCAACCAAGTATTCTGATCAAAGGAGGTATTCCCTTTGATCAGTGGTCCTATTTTAGACATGATTAATCTATCCTTAGTAAATGGATATGTACCACAGGTTTTTAAAGTAGCTGTTATTAAACCTTTACTTAAGAAACCTTCTCTTGATCAAGATGAGCTAGTAAACTACAGACCTATATCTAATCTTTTCTTATCTAAAATTCTTGAGAAAGTAGTTGCTAATCAACTTTGTGAACATTTACAAAGCAATGACCTACTTGAGGAGTTTCAGTCAGGCTTCAGAGCTCATCATAGCACTGAAACAGCTCTGTTGAAGGTCACTAATGATATTCTCCTGGCCTCAGATAATGGACTTGTGTCTGTACTTGTCCTGTTAGATCTCAGTGCTGCATTTGATACATTTGATCAAAATATTCTCCTACAAAGACTTGAGAATACTGTAGGGATTAAGGGGAAAGCATTAGGCTGGTTTAAATCTTATCTGTCGGACAGATTCCAGTTTGTTCATGTTAATAATAAATCTTCCTCAAACTCTAGGGTCACCTGTGGAGTACCACAGGGTTCAGTCCTTGGACCAATTCTCTTTACTATATATATGCTTCCGATCGGCAAAATTATCAGACAGCATGGGATTAATTTCCACTGTTATGCTGATGACACTCAGCTATATTTATCCATAAATCCTGATGAATCCAATCAATTACTTCAACTGCAGTCATGTCTTGATGACATCAAAAGCTGGATGACTTTAAATTTCCTCCATCTAAATTCTGACAAGACCGAAGTTGTAATCTTTGGGCCAGAGTCCTCAAACTTCTTAACCAATCACTTAATCTGGATGGCATTATCTTGGCCTCTGGTAATAAAGTAAAAAATCTTGGTGTTATTTTTGACCAAGACATGTCATTTAAATCCCATATTAAACAGGTTTCCAGAGTTTCCTTTTTTCACCTCCGGAATATCGCCAAAATTAGAAACATTCTGTCCAGGAGTGATGCTGAAAAACTAGTCCATGCATTTGTTACTCCAAGGCTGGACTATTGTAATTCGTTACTATCAGGAAGTCCACAAAATGCAGTTCAAAGCCTTCAGCTGATCCAAAATGCTGCAGCAAGAGTTCTGATGAAAATCAACAAGCGGGATCATATTTCTCCAATTTTAGCTTCCCTTCATTGGCTTCCTGTAAAATCAAGAATAGAATTTAAAATTATTCTTCTAACGTATAAAGCCCTTAATAATCAAGCTCCATCATATATCAGAGCTCTGATTACCCCGTATGTTCCTAACAGAGCACGTCGCTTTCAGACTGCAGGTCTGCTGGTGGTTCCTAGAGTCTCTAAAAGTAGAATGGGAGGCAGATCCTTTAGCTATCAGGCTCCTCTCCTGTGGAACCAACTCCCAGTTTTGGTCCGTGAAGCAGAACCCCTGTCTACTTTTAAGACTAATCTTAAAACCTTCCTTTTTGACAAAGCTTATAACTAGAGTGGCTCATGTTACTCTGAGCTACCTTTATAGTTTTACTGCTATAGGCTTAGGCTACTGGAGGACGTCAGGATCTAATTTTCTCACTCTATAGAGTTCTACTGTTCTTCAATTATGCATTACGTGTTGTCATTTCTGCTTTAACTTTCTGTTCTCTCTCTTTTATCTTCATAGTAGGTACACCTGGTCTGGCGTTCTGTTAACTGTGACATCATCCAAAGAAGACGGCTCACCCGCTATTATCATCTAATGTAGAACAGATTACTGGATCAATGTGTGCTTCTGTGCTTTTTTTGTCTCTCTTGTTGTGTCTCTGCTCTGTCTTCTGTAACCCCCAGTCGGTCTAGGCAGATGACCGTACATACTGAGCCCGGTTCTGCCGGAGGTTTTCCTTCCCGTTAATGGGGAGTTTTTCTTCCCACTGTCGCTTCATGCTTGCTCAGTATGAGGGATTGCAGCAAAGCCATGTACAATGCAGACGACTCTCCCTGTGGCTCTACGCGTCTCCAGGAGTGAATGCTGCTTGTCGGGACTTTGATGCAATCAACTGGTTTCCATATATAGGAACATTTTTGACCAATCTGTATAATCTGACCCAATATGTATAATATGATTGAACTTAACTTTGTAAAGTGCCTTGAGATGACATGTTTCATGAATTGGCGCTATATAAATAAAATTGAATTGAATTAATTTATTGCATTTGACCTAATAAAAACATGAATAATGTATTTTATTAGGTCAAATGTGTATATATATATATATATATATATATATATATATAGTGCATGTCATGCCAAGAGGCAACTCGTGTGTTTTATATAAAGACAAATTAATTCAATTGAATTTTATTTATATAGTTCCAACATGTCATCTCTTTACAACCCCAGCGGTCCGGCCCGGTGGCCAAATGCATTATCATTATTCAACGGCTGTATCTCCTCGCTGCATCGACCGATCTGCACCACATTTTTTGTGTGTCGTGGGGGAGCGCTGCCGAACGGGTTCGTGTGAATCGCCCGGTGGACGGGCGGGGAAAATGCGTGACAGCTTCTGCGGTGGCTGGCGGCCGGCGGTGCGCGAACCCCCGCGGTGGCCAATAGGCAGGAGCGGTGCTTGGCTGCGAGGGCCGTTCAACGCCGCTTGCGGCTTTAATTATTATTATTATTTATTCTTGGGACTTTTGAAACGGCTTTTTGGAGGCCTAAACATGCATGAAAACTCACCAAACTTTGCCCAAAATTGTCCCCCGTGAGAAATCGCATGATTTTAGTGTAATTGAAAGCGGGCGTGGCAAACCCGCTCAACAGCGCCAACTAGAGTGAGTTGGGCCAAACCGTAAAACGTAGAAAGCTGAAATTTTTTTACCTAGGTAGCTTTTTTAAAATTATGAAAAAAAGTCTATTGTGGGTATGCTCTAAAACCCACAGGAAGCCTGCCATTTTGGGTCAAAGGGTAAAATATTGACGGTTTTTGCCTCGAACTTTAACGAACTAGTCCTAGGCATTTTAAGCTATCACTTTCAAATTTTTTCAGTGTGGAGATGAGACCTTGAGGGTTAAAAGTTATCAAAGGTTTTATGAAATATGCATATTTGCCTGAGCTGTCGCATTGCAAAAATCAGGTTTGTGGAAAACCATTAAAAACGCATTAAATCAGTAAGCCCCAAGCCATGCTTTGTCTGAGAATTATGAAACTCGGTAAGCAGATGTAACTTCTCAGTCCCTACAAAAAAGTCTCTTGGACCAATTGTGTAAACCCTAAAGAAAGTCAATTAATTTTCATCAAAGATGTCATTTTGTCATAAAAACGGGTATTATTTTTGACCACAAGATGGCAGCATAATACTTTGAACCTCTGATTTACCCATGTCTATTCTTAATCACTCTTACTTTTATTTATCGACTCTTTAGCTTTCTTATCAGCCATTTAATTACCTTTCACTCCTATATGTGCAGGAACCCAAAGAAACACAGCTGATAACCCCATCATCTGAATATGATATAATATTTGTTGAATTACTAATAAGATATCTGGACGGCTTTCTGAATGATTTCTTTTTAAACTGATCAATGATGAACTTGAATCTGAACATATGACAGCTCTTAATGGTCTCACTTCCTCAATCCATTCTACAGCAACTAATAATGCAATCATTTCTGCCGTATAAACAGATATTCCTTCATTTAATTTCTTCCCTATATGCAGTTTAAACTCTGGAATTATTACACCTACTCCAGTTTGTCGTAATTGCTTTTTTGATGCATCCGTATACATTTTTACATAATTATAAAACTGTTCTATATATTCCTCCACTATTATAGAATTACACATATACATTTTATCTTTATTTTTCTTTTCCAATATTGTTAAATCTACTATTGTTTCAGGTAAAATCCATGGTGGTGTTATTGATAATGGTACCGTTGGACTAATATTTAAATGATTTAATCCTAATTCTGTAGCTTTCTGAATAATTGTCCAACCTTATTATGAACCCTTTCTTTTTCACTGCAGGAATGTAACATTCATACCCAACTAAACATCTCAATATATTAAGTATCCTTTTACATTTTTCAATAACCTTATCTATGTGCACTTTCCAGGATAGTTTTTCACCAAACCATACTCCTAAGAATTTAAATTGCTTTACTCTCTCTAGATCTTTGTTCTGCCCTGAATATGTTTAATATGTTTAAAAGACATTTAAAAACTACTTTGAAATGTTAATATACCGTTCTCTGTTTTAAATGAATTTGCGGTGCTTTTATGTTGAAAATCTTCCAAACCGGAAGTAGGAAGTAAAGACGCAAACAAGAGGAAGAGAGCGTGTGTGCATCGTCTCAGGGCAGCAACAATGCAGTGGTCTGTGTGACAGCAGAGTGTGTGTGTTTACTTGCTAATTTGCCGCTTTTCTAGCCGGCTGTGAAAATACCTGTTGAGTTCATATTAAGCAGCTGATACTTTGATACGTTAATACTGATATTTACATGGCTGTTTATTAAGCCATTTTTTTGTATCTTTCTTTTCTAGTTTTACGCTGGATTCAAAGCAGTCAGAAATGCTGACTAAATGTGTAAGAAGATAATAAAGGAGCAAGCCGCTCACTTCCTGGCTCTTGAATAAGGAGTTTGGCTGGCTGTTTATCTGTGTTCACGCAAGAGCAAAACACATAGAGAGAACAGTACAATCTTGATTATATAACTTCAGTTGTACTTCTTGATTTCTTTTCTGAGTAAAAAGCAATACTTTTATTTTATCTACCGAAAATTTAAAACTCCATTTGTAAGACCATTGTTCAATCTTATGAATTGCTTTTTGGACTTTCCCTACAATAAATTTAACATTCCTTCTACGTTTCCAAATAGCTCCGTCATCAGCAAACAATGAACAACCCAATTCATTTTCTATTTCTTATATCTTTGATTTAAATAGATGTAAAAAAAAACTGTGCTTTGGGTTTGAAGAAAACTGTATGGAACTAAATATGGTTGCTTTTTTAAGGGTTTTCTATTCATTTATTTTATTTCCTTTTAACTTGGGATTTGAATGCAACTAAAGAGACATTTAGAGAATATCACGAAGGCCACACTTAGCGCATAATCAGTTACAAAATAATCTGATGTTATTAGTTATGCTGAGCTGAGACAAACCTCAGAGGGACAGTTTAAACTGAAACAGGACAAAAGATATGCAGGGGCGGATCCAGGATTTTTCAAAGGGGGGTGCGCACCTAAGGGTCATGTCAAGACAATGTGTGGCTAAACGACCAAAGAATGCCATCTTTACTCTTTCACACTACCCTAATTATTCATCTAAGGGTTTTTGAATTGATAATCATTTTAATGGATGAACATAAGTGGAATTAGCATGATTACATTATTGTAATTGAAAAATTATTTTTAAGACAAAATTTCTTGGTTTTTACAGCATGCACAAGGTTAAAAAGTAGTTTGATTAATTGTTGATAAGGATAATTGTTTCTTCAAACAAAGATTTTCTTTATTTCCAGAAATGATATTTAATTAGTAAAATGACTTAAAAAGACCCAAGGACTTAGAACAGTTTGTTATGGTTCAAGTGATAAAGGAGTTTTGAATATATTTTAACGAGACAAACTATGTTGAGAGAAAAAAAAACTTTAAGGTAAGTTAAATCAATAAACATGTATGGTGAAGTTAAGCCATAAGCCTATAATAGAACAGTAAGACTTGACAAAGAATATTGTTCTCTTCTACAACACCTTCAACTTTATGATGACGATGATAATGGGTCATCGTCCCATCGTCCCATGTCAACCTTCTGGGATGCTTCTGGGCAAATATGTCTATGATTTTGTTGATGTCTAAATGAATGTCCTTGTGGACATACATAAGTAGCAAAACCACAAACCTTTCTTGTCCCATTACAAAGTTTTCACTGCTTTAAGGCCCGAGTTAGCACGTTCCACAGAAGCACTCGTAAAAGGTATAACTGACAGAAGGTGAAGAATCATAGAAATGTTTGGGTAGCACTTCATATTTGTTATACTTGTTATAATTTCAGGGAGAGAGCTGGGTTTTTCCACTGATGATGACCACTTTGTGTGCCACAACTTCATTTCCTGCTTGAATGTTGATCCTGATGGTAGATCATCTTTATATGATGTAAAGATCTCTTTCTCACTCTCATCGTTCATCATATGCAAGTTGCTTGGAAATAGTTTTAATCGTGTTGTAATAACGCGAGATCTGAGCTGTGAGCAATTCAAATTCATGCTCGGACAGACCTGGCTGCAGAAACAAATTACAGGGGGGCATTACATTTTTCAGGGGGGCACACTTTAAAGGCCTATTGTAACTGCACATTTTATTATTAATATTATTATTATTATTTATTCTTGGGACTTTTGAAATGGCTTTTTGGAGGCCTAAACATGCATGAAAACTCACCAAACTTTACCCAAAATTGTCCCCCGTGTGAAGGTAGTATCCAAGGTGGTACTGCTGGTAGTGGTACTGTTGGACTGAACATTAAATCAGTTAATTCTAATTCCATTGCTTTTTGTCTTACTGTCTACCCAAAGCTTTTTCTCTCCCTCTTCTCCATTTCCCAACAGGATGTTAAAGTGCTCTGTGCTGGATGATCTTCACTATGACCCTGTAAATTAGCCCAATAGTTTAGAGATAACTGAATTCTTCTCAATGTCGGGAAGTCTGAACAACAACAACTCTTAATGCATCACGTGACCCTTGGCACAAATTTACCGCAGCGTGGCTGGGATTGTTTCATAGTCGAGCAGAGGCTGTTTTGCGTGAGCAGATGCTGTTTTGTGCGAGCAGAGACAATTTTGTATTCGAGGAAAACTTATAAATGATATTTTGAGCGCAAGGTTGGTGGACAGTTTGCAAAACAATTTTTTTTGTGTGAAACGTCTTTTTGTGTGCAAAACAAGTTTTATTTGTGTGCAACAACTTTTTTGTGTACAACCTTTTGGCAGGAAACTATCTCCATAACTCTTGCTGCTGCATTTTGGATCAGCTGAAGACTTTGAACTGCATTTCAACCTGTAAACTAATGTTTAAACCAGGGGTGTCAAACGTACGGCCCGCCGAAAGATTTAGTCCAGCCTGGTGGCTAAATGCATTATCATTATTCAACGGCTGTATCTCCTCGCTGCATCGACCGATCTGCACCTGATTTATCGTGAGTCGTGGGGGAGCGCTGCCGAGCGGGTTCGTGTGAATCGCCCGGTGGACGGGCGGGGAAAATGCGTGACAGCTTCTGTGGTGGCTGGCGGCAGGCGGTGCGCGTATCCCAGCGGTGCTTGGCTGCGAGGGCCGCTCATCGCCGCTTGCGGCTTTAATTATTATTATTATTATTATTCTTATTATTCTGCCCCCCTAAAAAGGGGCCTTTTTGGGGGCTTTCTCATTTTCAAAAACTCACCAAACTTTGCAGATGCATGGTGACTGTTTAAAAATTTTGTATTTTAAGGTCGTCACAAAAATCTAAAGAAAAATGCCTCAACGGCGCCACCTAGAAATTTTCAAAGGACCCTTTGCTATTCACTTACTTCGTCGTAGAGACATGAGATTTGGTACAGTTGTAGAGCTCAACAAGACGCTCAGAATTTACAATTAATGTCATAGTGCAAGTATCACAGGAAGTTGGCCATTTTAGACTGAAAGTCTGATTTTGACCTCAATTTTGACAGTTACAGCATTGGTATAAGATCTAACTCCTCCTAGAGATATCGAGCGATCGGCTTGAAACTCGGGCAGTCTGATCATAAGGCATGGCCAATCAAATGTTATCAAAACGGTGAGTTTTTGAGCATGCTGAAGGGGCGTTGGCAGGGGTCAAAGTTCACCTATTCGCCACAAAAAATAAAAGTGTTATATCTCCTACACAGAAACACACAGAGGCACCAAACTTTCTGTGATTGATCATCATCAGGTCTCCTATAATATCCAATGGTCAAATGATGACATTGCTTAGGCCACGCCCCCTGACAACAGGAAGTGTCATGTTTTGTTGTAAGCGGTCGCTATGTTACCCCTCTGAGCTAATCAACATGAAACTGTGTCCACAGACAGAACACATGTTGGTATGTTGTGGATTTCAGGCTCAACTGGATTCGATGGAGCAGGGGGGCGTGGCGGCGTAGCATATTCACCTCAAACGCTGCTGTCATACGTTTGGCTCTGAATTCCACAGTTTTGGGCCGAGCTGCCTAAAACTCATTTGGATGCATCCTTATCCACCCCCCAACAGGAATCCATAACAAACTTTAGTGAGCAGGACTTAGTTTCTCTATAGCGCCACAAGCAATTTTCAAAGGACCTTTTGCTATTCACTTACTTCATCGTAGAGTAATGAAATTTTGTACAGTTGTAGATCTCAGCAAGATGCTCAGAATTTACAATTAATGTCATAGTGCAAGTATCACAGGAAGTAAGCCATTTTAGATTGAAATCTGAATTTTGATACCAAGTTGACATGTAAAGCATATGTATTTGATCATACTTGTCCAGCAGGGGGCAGCAAGAGACCACAAATAAACCCCAAAGGAATCTCTCTTGGTAAGTAAGTGATCTTAACTCTTTGGTTTCCTTATATATTTATGTTGAACAGATATACAAATCCTGCTTGAAAACTGACAAACTTACTCTTGTTCAATACATTTCAGTTTTTATTTATATAACGGCAAATCATAAAACATGTCATCAGGGGTGGACTGGGACAAAAAAATCGGCCCTGGCATTTTGGATTAAACTGGCCCACCACATTTTTTTTGTGTACTGAATGTGTATACCAACTTTGCAATACCAACTGTGCAATACCTTGAGGCCAGGTTAATGGAAATTAATGAGAGTGGACACTTAAAATACTTCCAAAATCTTAATTTATTAACACTGTAAAATGTAAACTCCACCACAGCACAGCAACTATTCTTAGATCAGAGAGAGAGAGAGAGAAAGAGAGGTGTCACGGTTAATCACACATATTATCACGTTACATCATTATAAGAAGTTATTGTAAGTTGCTCATCAGATCTATTCAGTCTTCCAGATACTGTAGGGTAACATTGGACTAATGTGCACTCACTGTGTAAAAAAGGATGCCAATGACAAAATGAACCTGAGAAATGCCTCACTTGTCATCATGGAAAGAAAGAAAGAAAATATATAATAACATAATATAAATTTTGATTTACTCAGTCATTTGTAATAAGTATTTTATTTATCTAATTTCCTAATTTTTGATCATATTTTCTTTAATATCGCAGACTTTTCGCTATTTTTCATGTAAATCCTTGGTGGCGCTTCATAGCGAAGCCGGTGAGGCCGCAGCGAGCTTGGCCTCCCCTGGGATTGCGCAATCCCATGTTAACTGTGCTGACTTCCATTCTGTGAATGCATCTTCCTGTCTCTAGATCATAAATTCAATTGTTCAAACAGTTATGAACTGATTTTCCACAATTTAATATATGTGGATTACGAATTGTGTTTTGGTCATCAAACTGTGTGCAGATAACATGTTTTCGTGGTGCTGGCCGATCATAAACAGCAAAGAACTGGTTGTAGGTGAGGCCGGCAGTTCCTTGACCGCTAGGCAGGGGGCGCTCAAGGGGCACCGCTCGTGATCCCCAAATAGTAGAGTCAAAACAAGTTATTGATGTTTTATTAGCGAGTTTTGCTAAACAAGTAAAGCACTAAAAAGACTCTAAACATACAGCTGGAACAGGACTGATCAGGGAAGGCTTTCCTCCCTGGCAGTGAGCTCCATTGAGACTGAGAGACTTTTAAAACTGAAGAAGATAAAGAGAACTTTTACCGGAAAATGATGATATTTTTGTTCAGAAAGAGCGCCGCAGGGACTTAAATTATAAGTAGAGGTAAGACAGCGATACTTATTCATGTTTAGTTTTTGTGATAAAATGTGCGTAATGTGGGTTATAGTTTTAGAATGTGTTACAAATGCAGAAATCCATCATAACTCATAAACTGTTACCAATCAAATGCCAATTTTTTTTCATCAAAGAATCAATATTTTTCCATGTATCTTGGTGAATTTATTTGGCTCAATCAGTCTCCTTCAGCACTTTGCAACGAGTCTACTCTGTAGAGTGTATATATTTGTAAATCTGACTCTGATGACATCAGTGCCTCACCAGCTATGAACTCTACCGCACGTCACTGACTACAACCACCACCACCATATTTTACACCAGACACCGGAGCAGATGAAGGGCCTGCTGTTGGGAACATGTCAGTCAGTTTGACACATTTCGCAGCGTCCGTTTGAAGAACTCGTTTCTTTTTTTCGTGCAGTTTCTCTGCGCCTCCCATTACTACTGTGAACACCGCTGCACAAAGTTCCACATGGAGCGTGAAGGTGTTTTTCTACTTCATGATTGGCCTAGCCCTTTAGACTGTCAGGGATGATAACCAATGGGCTGCAGTAGCCTGTGGTAAGGGCCGGATGATCGGAACAGACTCTTGCGCTGCTGATATTTTTCTTCATGCATTATGCAAATATAACGAGGCAGATATATAAAATAATAATAATAATAATACATATTATTAATATACATGTCGGGTCTGCCGGCCCAAACAGCACGTCGGCCCACCGGGAAAATGCCTGGTACGCCCGATTACCAGTCCATGCCTGCATGTCATCTAAAGGCAGTTTACAATGTCAAAATCAATCAGATTATACATATTAAGTCAGATTATCCAGATTGGTAAAAGAAATTCCTATATAAGTGAACCAGTTAATTGCATCAAAGTCGTAACAAGCAGCATTCACTCCTGAAGAAGCGTAGAGCCACAGGGAGAGTCGTTTGCATTGTACATGGCTTTGCAGCAATCCCTCATACTGATCAAGCATGAAGTGACAGCAGAAGGAAAAACTCCCCATTAACAGGAAGGAAAAACCTCCAGCAGAACCGGGCTCAGTATGAACGGTAATCTGCCTTGACTGACTGGGGGTTACAAAAGAGAGAGAAGAGACACAACATGACAGACAAAAAAGCACAGAAGCACACATTGATCCAGTAATGTGTTTTACATTAGATGGTAATAGCAGGTGATCTGTCTTCCCTGGATGATGTCACAGCTAACAGAACGCCAGACCAGGTGTACCTACTATGAAGAAAAAATAGAAAAAACAAAAAGTTAAAAGCTGAAATGACAACAGTCATGCAAAAACGAAGAACAATAGACCCTGATGTCCTCCAGCAGCCTAAGCCTATAGCAGCATAACTATAAAGGTAGCTCAGCGTAACATGAGCCACTCTAACTATAAGCTTTGTCAAAAAGGAAAGTCTCAAGAGCCAGCTTCTAGTGGAGGAGTTCAAGTATCTTGGGGTCTTGTTCACGAATGAGGGGAAGATGGAGCGGGAGATCGACAGGCGGATTGGTGCGACGTCTGCTGTGAAGCGGGCGCTGTACCGGTCCGTTGTGGTGAAGAGAGAGCTGAGCCAAAAGGCCAAGCTCTCGATTTACCAGTCGATCTACGTTCCTACCCTCATCTATGGTCACGAGCTTTGGGTCGTGACCGAAAGAATGAGATCCCGGACACAAGCGGCCAAAATGAGTTTTCTCCATAGTGTGTCTGGGCTCTCCCTTAAAGATAGGGTGAGGAGATCAGTCATCCGGGGAGGACTCAGAATAAAGCCGCTGCTCCTTCACATTGAGAGGAGCCAGTTGAGGTGGCTTGGGCATCTGGTTAGGATGCCTCCTGGACGCATCCCTGGTGAGGTGTTCTGGGCACGTCCCACCGGGAGGAGGCCCAGGGGAAGACCCAGGACACGCTGGAGAGACTATGCTCGCCTGGGAATGCTTTGGGATTCCCCCGGAGGAAGTGGCCCAAGTGGCTGGTGAGAGGAAGGTCTGGGCCTCCCTCTTGAAGCTGCTACCCCCACGACCTGACCCCGGATAAGCGGAAGACGATGGATGGATGGAAAAAGGAAAGTTTTAGGATTAGTCTTAAAAGTAGACAGGGTGTCTGCGTCATGGACCAAAACTGGGAGTTGGTTCCACTGGAGAGGAGCCTGATAGCTAAAGGATGTGCCTACCATTCTGGTTTTACAGACTTTAGGAACCACCAGCAGACCTGCTTTCTGAGAGTGAAGTGGTCTGTTAGAAATTACTAAAGTTTGTACACAACATACACATGTGGAATATTGCTAACGTGTTACTTTAGCAATATTCCAATTGCTAAAGTGTTACTTTTACATTATTACTTTTGGGTGTGTATCCACCAATTTAACTGTCAAACTTTCATAACAGCTGTCTTAATGCAAGAAACGAAACCCTTAAACACATGAAATAATTAACTTTAAATAACTAAAAAGGTTTTGTTAACTTTTCACATGAAGCTGGATTAACAGCTAGTAAGATACCTTTAATTAAATTTGTATACTAGTGTTTAAACCAGGGGTGTCAAACGTACGGCCTGCGGGCCGGATCTGGCCCGCCGAACGATTTAGTCCGGCCCGGTGGCCAAATGCATTTTCATTATTCAACGGCTGTGTGTCCTCGGTGCATCAACCGATCTGCACCAGGTTTTTTGTGAGTCGTGGGGGAGCGCTGCCCAACGCATACGTGTGTATTGCATGTTAGACGGGTGAGGAAAATGCATGACAGCTTCTGCGGTGGCTGGCGGCGGGAGGTGCGCGTACCCTAGCGGTGGCCCATAGGCCAGAGCGGCGCTTGGCTGCGAGGGCCGATCATCACCGCTTGCGGTTTTAATTAGGCCCGAGCAGCTAAGCGCTGCGAAGGCCTATTGTATCTGTAGTGTTAATTATTATTATTATTATTATTATTAGGCCCGAGCAGCGAAGCGCTGCGAAGGCCTATTGTATCTGTAGTGTTTAATTATTATTATTATTATTATTAATCTGCCACCCCAAAGAGGGGCCTTTTTGAGGGCTTTATCATATTCAAAAACTCACCAAACTTGGCAGATGCATGAAGACTGTTTAAAAATTTTGTATTTTAAGGTTGTCACAAAAATCAAAAGAAAAATGCCTCAACGGCGCCACCTAGCAATTTTCAAAGGACCCTTTGCTATTCACTTACTTCATCGTAGAGACATGAGATTTGGTACAGTGGTAGAGCTCAACAAGACGCTCAGAATTTACAATTAATGTCATAGTGCAACTATCACAGGAAGTCGGCCATTTTAGACTGAAAGTCTGATTTTGACCTCAATTATGACGTTTACAGCATTGGTATAAGATCTAACTCCTCCTAGAGATTTTGAGCGAGCGGCTTGAAACTCGGGCAGTCTGGTCATAAGGCATGGCCAATCAAAAGTTATCAAAACGGTGAGTTTTTGAGCATGCTGAAGGGGCGTTGGCAGGGGTCAAAGTTCACCTATTCGCCACAAAAAATAAAAGTGTTATATCTCCTACACAGAAACACACAGAGGCACCAAACTTTCAGTAATTGATCACCATCAGGTCTCCTATAATATCCAATGGTCAAATGATGACATTGCTTAGGCCACGCCCGCTGACAACAGGAAGTGTCATGTTTTGTTGTAAGCGGTCGCTATGTTACCCCTCTGAGCTAATCAACATGAAACTGTGTCCACAGACAGAACACATGTTGTTGTGTTGTGGATTTCAGGCCCAACTGGATTGGATGGAGCAGGGGGGCGTGGCGGCGTGGCGAAGTCACCTCAAACGCTGCTGTCATACGTTTGGCTCTGAATTCCACAGTTTTGGGCCGAGCTGCTTAAAACTCATTTGGATGCATCCTTATCCACCCCCCAACAGGAATCCATAACAAACTTTAGTGAGCAGGACTTAGTTTCTCTATAGCGCCACCAAGCAAATTTCAAAGGACCCTTTGGTATTCACTTACTTCATCATAGAGTAATGAAATTTTGTACAGTTGTAGATCTCAGCAAGACGCTCAGAATTTACAATTAATGTCATAGTGCAAGTATCACAGGAAGTAAGCCATTTTAGATTGAAATCTGAATTTTGATACCAAGTTGACATGTAAAGCATATGTATTTGATCAAACTTGTCCAGCAGGGGGCAGCAAGAGACCACAAATAAACCCCAAAGGAATTTCTCTTGGTAAGTAAGTGATCTTAACTCTTTGGTTTCCTTACATATTTAAGTTGAACAGATATAAAAATCCTGCTTGAAAACTGACAAACTCTTGTTCAATACATTTCAGTTTTTATTTATATAGCGCCAAATCATGAAACATGTCATCAGGGGTGGATTGGGACAAAAAATTGGCCCTGGCATTTTGGATTAGACTGGCCCACCACATTTTTTTTGTGTACTGAATGTGTATACCAACTGTGCAATACCAACTGTGCAATACCTTGAAGTCAGGATAATGAAAATTAGTGAGAGTGGACACTTAAAATACTTCCAAAATCTTAATTTATTAACACTGTAAAATGTAAACTCCACCACAGCACAGCAACTATTCTTAGATCAGAGAGAGAGAGAGAGAAAGAGAGGTGTCACGGTCAATCACACATATTATCACGTTACATCATCATAGTTATTGTAAGTTGCTCATCAGATCTATTCAGTCTTCCAGATACTGTAGGGTAACATTGGACTAATGTGCACTCACTGTGTAAAAAAGGATGCCAATGACAAAATGAACCAGAGAAATGCCTCACTTGTCATCATGGAAAGAAAGAAAATATATAATAACATAATATAAATTTTGATTTACTCAGTCATTTGTAATAAGTATTTTATTTATCTAATTTCCTAATTTTTGATCATATTTTCTTTAAAATGGCAGACTATTCGCTATTTTTCATGTAAATCCTTGGTGGCGCTTCATAGCGAAGCCGATGAGGCCGCAGCGAGCTTGGCCTCCCCTGGGATTGTGCAATCCCATGTTAACTGTGCTGACTTCCATTCTGTGATGCATCTTCCTGTCTCTAGATCATAAATTCAATTGTTCAAACAGTTATGAACTGATTTTCCACAATTTAATATATGTGGATTACGAATTGTGTTTTGGTCATCAAACTGTGTGCACATAACATGTTTTCGTGGTGCTGGCCGATCATAAACAGCAAAGAGCTGGCTGTAGGTGAGGCCGGCAGTTCCTTGGCCACTAGGCAGGGGGCGCTCAAGGAGCACCGCTCGTGATCCTCAAATAGTAGAGTCACAGCAAGTTATTGATGTTTTATTAGCGAGTTTTGCTAAACAAGTAAAGCACTAAAAAGACTCTAAACATACAGCTGGAACAGGACTGATCAGGGAAGGCTTTCCTCCCTGGCAGTGAGCTCCATTGAGACTGAGAGACTTTTAAAACTGAAGAAGATAAAGAGAACTTTTACCGGAAAACGATGATATTTTTGTTCAGAAAGAGAGCCACAGGGACTTAAATTATAAGTAGAGGTAAGACAGCGATACTTATTCATGTTTTGTTTTTGTGATAAAATGTGCGTAATGTGGGTTATAGTTTTAGAATGTGTTACAAATGCAGAAATCCATCATAACTCATAAACTGTTACCAATCAAATGACAATTTTTTTTCATCAAAGAACCAATATTTTTCCATGTATCTTGGTGAATTTATTTGGCTCAATCAGTCTCCTTCAGCACTTTGCAACGAGTCTACTCTGTAGAGTGTATATATTTGTAAATCTGACTCTGATGACGTCAGTGCCTCACCAGCTATGAACCCTACCGCACGTCACTGACTACAACTACCACCATATTTTACATCAGACACCGGAGCAGATGAAGGGCCTGCTGTTGGGAACATGTCAGTCAGTTTGACACATTTCGCAGCATCCGTTTGAAAAACTTGTTTCTTTTTTTCGTGCAGTTTCTCTGCGCCTCCCTTGCGTTTCTTATCCATTACTACTGTGAACACCGCTGCACAAAGTTCCACATGGAGCGTGAAGGTGTTTTTCTACTTTATGATTGGCCTAGCCCTTTAGACTGTCAGGGATGATAACCAATGGGCTGCAGTAGCCTGTGGTAAGGGCCGGATGATCGGAACAGACTCTTGCGCTGCTGATTTTATTTTTCTTCATGCATTATGCAAATATAACGAGGCAGATATATAAAATAATAATAGTAATAATAATACATATTATTAATATACATGTCGGGTCTGCCGGCCCAAACAGCACGTCGGCCCACCCGGAAAATGCCCGGTACGCCTGATTACCAGTCCATGCCTGCATGTCATCTAAAGGCAGTTTACAGTGTCAAAATCAATCAGATTATACATATTAAATCAGATTATCCAGATTGGTAAAAGAAATTCCTATATAAAGGAACCAGTTGATTGCATCAAAGTCGTAACAAGCAGCATTTACTCCTGGAGAAGCATAGAGCTACAGGGAGAGACGTCTGCATTGTCCATGGCTTTGCAGCAATCCCTCATACTGAGCAAGCATGAAGCGACAGTCGGAAAAAAACCCACCCATTAGCGGGAAGGAAAAACCTCCAGCAGAACCGGGCTCAGTATGAACGGTCATCTGCCTCGACCGACTGGGGGTTAAAGAAGACAGAGCAGAGACACAACAAGAGAGACAAACAAGCACAGAAGCACACATTGATCCAGTAATCTGTTCTGCATTAGATAGTAATAGCGGGTGATCTGTCTTCTCTGGATGATGTCACAGTTAACAGAACGTCAGATCAGGTGTACCTACTATGAAGAAAAAAGAGAGAGCAAAAAGTTAAAAGCTGAAATGACAACAGTCATTTCAATGTAATGCAATGCAAAACTGCATTGCATCTACTTTTTTTAGACAAATGCAAGAAAGTAATAAATATTATGACATGCTTAATTGGAAGGGAGTGGGGAGCAGATAGATGGTGCTGCTGTAGAAGGTCGTGAGGATGGGCGGGGATAGGTGGGCTCTCCTCATCCTCCGCAGTAAGTGCAAGCGCTTCTGTTCCCTCTTCTCCAGTGACATGGTGTTCACAAACCAGCTGAGGTTGTGTGTTATGTGCACCCCGAGGAATTTATTGCTGCTGGCCACCTCCACAGCTGAGCTGTTAATGAGAAGTGGAGCATGGCGAGGCCATTTCTTCCTGAAGTCCATGATGATCTCCTTCTTTTTCTCCACGCTCAGGATCAGTCCTGGTCCTGGTCGTTGTTGTCTCTAATCAGGCCCACCACCGTCGTGTCGTCTGCAAACTTCACGATGTGATTGGTGGTGAACCTGGGGACACAGTCGTGTGTCATCAGGGTGAACAGCAGGGGGCTCAGGACGCAGCCCTGAGGAAAGCCCGTGCTGAGGGTGATGACATCAGAGGTTTTCTGTCCGACCCGGACCAACTGAGGTCTGTTGGTGATGAAGTCTAGTAGGCAGTTGCGAACAGGTGTGCTGAAGCCCAGATGTTCCAGTTTTGATGGTGTTGAACGCTGAACTGAAGTCCAGGAACATGCTCAAGGGGGCAGTGCGTGGGTGGGCTTGGAACCCGTTAATAACTGCTTGCAGTTCTAGTTTATTAGGGTTCCAAGCCCGCAGCGCAGGCGAACGGCTATGCCGTTCGTCTGCTCTGTGAGCAAAGAACCCTATTGTTTTTCGTGTGTTTTTAAATTATTTATTATTATTATTATTATTACGGAATTAAAACGTGTTGTGCAGCCCAAGCAGATTTATAACGAACCTATTGAATCAGGTATCTAAGTACAGAATGTGCGCCTCTACTCAAACCCAGAAATTCAGACCCCTCAACAACTAGGGGGCGCTATAACAAAGGACAATGCGTTTCGGCCTATAACCACCAAACTACTGGTCCCACACTCAAAAACTTCACATCACTTTGTTTATTGGATGATTCTGCAAAATAAAGGGAATTGGCACACCCTTCGTTTCCCAGCTAGTTTTCGCGCTACATGGCTACAAAGGTTAAACCTTTATTGTTAAACTCCTCCTTCATTTTTTGTGCAATCCGCGCAAAACTCCATATATAACCGTGTAATGGACAAATAAAAAAAATTAACGCGGCAGATTTTTGAATTTTGACTTTTTCGAAAAGTAACGCTAAAATAAGTGATTGTTAGCTAGCTAGCTCTAAATGTAATTGCTGATTGTTCTAAAACCATAACAGATTTTGACATGTCCTTCATAACACATAGTCCAAATAAGATTTTGCACATGTGACCCGCGTTTGAGGATCATCCATCACTAGGGGGCGCTGTGATGTCAAGAAATCTACTACGCAAGAATGGCTGATCGGATTTTTACAAAACGTTCTTTATTGCCTTCCAGGCATACCCCTGAACTAAAGTATTAAATATGGTAATGATTGAAACAAGTGGGAAGGGCATATTTGCAAAAGTGTGAGAGTATGGAGTAGCAAGATGGCGGCCAGTCACTAGGAGAGGTCACTGGCGGCCATCTTGCTACTCCCTTCTCACACAGAACCCCATAGCATTTGGTTGCAACAACAAGCAGTTTGGCTGTGTGAAAACGTTTCACAGGTAATTCTACAGTCAGTGGATATTATACTTACTATACAAATTACTTTTGTTTAGGTAACACTTTATTTGTGCCTAAGATTTACATGATACTGTCATAAACAGAGGCTGCGCAGTGAAGCAGTGAGTAGTGTTGTTGCCTTCTGGGTTCAAATCCTCCTGGGTCTTTCAAATCCTCCTGGGTTTTTCAAATTCTCCTGGGTCTTTCAAATCCTCTGGGTCTTTCTGCATGGAGTTGAATAGAATGTTCTACCTGTGCATGCGTGGGTTCACTCCGGGTACTCCGGCTTACTCCCACAGTTCAAAAACATGACTGTTAGTTTAATTGTCCTTAGGTGTGAGTGTGTGCAACAATGGTTGTTTGCCCTGTCTGTCTCTGTGTTGCCCTGTGACAGATTGCCGACCTGTCCAGGGTGTAACCCCACCTCTCGCTCAGTGAACGCTGTATATATATATATATATATCCTCCTGAGAACCAAAGAAAAAAAGTGTGTTACAATTTCTTTTTTGTGTGATTTCCCATGTATTTGGACCTAAAAAAACACATTACAATTTTATTTTTTTTAAATATATTTTTAATTTTAATTTTATAGCATGTCCACTGTGGAGGACAACAGGACGATTTGCATGGGGAAATAGAACAGGCTTTAGAAAATAAAAAAATGAAAAAAGATTGTCTTGAAAGTGATATTTACCTAAGAACTTTGACATTTGATAAAAACAAATAAAATTCTGTAACTTTGTTCTGTTGTTTGATACTTGCAACAGAAAAACTACATGTATTTAGTTCAACAATAAACTATAAGACATAGAACTAAGCAGTTCTGCATTTCATCTTCCTCTGGATATTTTAGCTGTGATAATCCTGTCTGACTGGGCAATGGCCTGTGAATGGGATGATTTGCTTATCAATGCACACTTTGTCACACCTTGGAAGGCTGAGACAACCTTGCCTCACACGGTCAAGCAATGGTCTGACTCTCCAAAGAATGTCTGACTTCTTTGTCTCTTCAGTCACATCCAGGTCATTCACAATCTAAAGTGAGCTTCTTAGCTTGTAGAACCTGTCCCTTGTCATCTTCTTGCTAATGACTGGTAGCCTACTTTGTTTTTTTTTAGCCCAAAACATTTTGTTTTCTGTCAAGAATCGGAGACAGAGGGACCCAGTATTCAACCAGACAAGCAGAGATTTGGGGTTCAGATGTTTTATTGCTCTTAAACAAGCAAGACAGGAAAAAGCAGGCTCAATGGTCAAAATGGCATTCCAAACTCCGGTACACAAAAGGCAGTCCAAAATAGGCAGAAGTACAGACAAGGATAAGGCAAACTCAGAAAATCCCAAGGCAGGTCCAGGTCAGAGAAACAGGTAAGCAATCGTACAGGGCAGGAAAAACAGGTTCAGGATTCAGGCTGGCTCAGAAGTCAAAAAGGCAATCAGGGTAATATCTACAGGTCAGTCAAAAAGAGAATGCTGGACAAAACTCACGAAGGCTTGTTAATGATCTGGCAGTTTGCAGATGTTTGTAGCAGGACTATATAGGGGAGTGAGCAGGTGAACGGGAGTGAAGACTAATTACAAGTGACAGGTGGAAATAATCAAAGGAAAGGTGGTAACTGAACTGAACTGATTGGCTAGTGACTGGAGGTTGACAGGTGAGCAGATCTGATTGGCTGGTAACTGGTGTTTGGGGAGTGACAGATAAACAGATTGAGTGAGCTGGCAGATTGCTGGGAAGAGACCAAACCGAGCTGATAAAGTGACAGGTAAATAACAGTTAATCTAAACAGAACAACACGTCTAAAATAAAGCCAAAACAAGAAAGAACCCAAAAGCAGAAACTTGACTAATAAAACGGATAACCTGAACCAAGACAAAACCCAAATCATGACAGAGCCCCTCCCTCAAGGACGGATACCAGACGTCCTTTAAACCAGGCAAATAATAAACAAAAACAGACTAGACCGGGTGGGTGGAGGGTGGTACAGGGCTTCTGGGGAACCTCTTCGACGTGTCAGGTTCTCCGGCGGACGTCCCGAAGGACGGCCTCGGCGTGTCAGGTTCTCCGGCGGACGTCCCGAAGGACCGCCTCGGCGTGTCAGGTTCTCCGGCGGACGTCCCGAAGGACCGCCTCGGCGTGTCAGGTTCTCCGGCGGACGGCCTAGGCGTGTCAAGTTCTCCGGCGGACGTCCCGAAGGACCGCCTCGGCGTGTCAGGTTCTCCAGCGGACGGCCTAGGCGTGTCAAGTTCTCCGGCGGACGGCCTAGGCGTGTCAAGTTCTCCGGCGGACGTCCCGAAGGACGACCCCTGTAAGACGGGTAATCCGGCGGGGTAGGACGGCCCCGGTTGACAAAGATGTCCGGCGGCCGGTGGCGGAGCAGGTCTCTCGGAGGCCGGCGGCGGACCAGCAACCTCGGAGGCCGGCGGCGGAACAGGACCTTCAGGAACCGACGCCTGGAGAGAGAAAGAGCAGAACCTGGCGCCGGACTAAAGGCTGGAGACGGCGCTGGACTATAAGCTAGAAGAGGCGCCTCGCTACGGGCTTCAGGTTCAGGAGGCGCCTGGCTACAGACTACAGGTTCAGGAGGCGCCTGGCTACAGACTACAGGTTCAGGAGGCGCCTGGCTACAGACTACAGGTTCAGGAGGCGCCTGGCTACAGGCTACAGGTTCAGGAGGCGCCTGGCTACAGGCTACAGGTTCAGGAGGCGCCTGGCTACAGGCTACAGGTTCAGGAGGCGCCTGGCTACAGGCTACAGGTTCAGGAGGCGCCTGGCTACAGGCTACAGGTTCAGGAGGCGCCTGGCTACAGGCTACAGGTTCAGGAGGGGCCTGGCTACAGGCTACAGGTTCAGACGGGGCCTGGCTACAGGCTACAGGTTCAGACGGGGCCTGGCTACAGGCTACAGGCTACAGGTTCAGACGGGGCCTGGCTACAGGCTACAGGTTCAGACGGGGCCTGGCTATAGGCTACAGGTTCAGACGGGGCCTGGCTACAGGCTACAGGTTCAGACGGGGCCTGGCTACAGGCTACAGGTTCAGACGGGGCCTGGCTACAGGCTACAGGTTCAGACGGGGCCTGGCTACAGGCTACAGGTTCAGACGGGGCCTGGCTACAGGCTACAGGTTCAGACGGGGCCTGGCTACAGGCTACAGGTTCAGGAGGCCCCGGACTACAGGCTTCAGGTTTAGGCAAACTCTTGGAAACCAGGAACCTCAGCAGGAGCCCCTCCAACACCTCCGACAAAGACAGTCTGTTCAGCCACTTGGAAAATTGGCTGTCTAGCCGAAGGTGCGGGGGCAAGAGCTTTAGAAGAGGCCCAGGGATCTCCAAGTCTCCATGGGGCTCTGGGTGCTTGTCTTCTCGCCGAGACCCCCGATGCTTGTCGTCTGGACGAGCCCCAGAGTTGCGGCCTGGAAGAGGGCTTGCCTGAACCCCTTCCTCGTGGTCCAGTGGCAGACCCTCCTGGGTTCCCACGTCACAGACCAACGGTGAATCCTCCTGGGTTGCAGCGTCTTGGGCCGGCTGCGGACCCTCCTGGGTTGCAGCGTCTCGGGCCGGCTGCGGACCCTCCTGGGTTGCAGCGTCTCGGGCCGACTGCGGACCCTCCTGGATTCCCACGTCGCAGACTGGCGGCAAACCCTCCTGGGTTCCCACGTCGCAGACTGGCTGCAAACCCGCCTGGGTCGCAGCGTCACGGGCCGGCTGCAAACCCGCCTGGGTCGCAGCGTCACGGGCCGGCTGCAAACCCGCCTGGGTCGCAGGATCACGGGCCGGCTGCAAACCCGCCTGGGTCGCAGCGTCACGGGCCGGCTGCAAACCCGCCTGGGTCGCAGCGTCACGGGCCGGCTGCAAACCTTCCTGGGTCGCAGCGTCGCTGACCGATGGCAGATCCTCTTGGGCAGAAACAACGGCCTGCGCTGCACCAACGGTGGCCGGATCCTCTGGGACCGGTGTGGGTCGGCTGTAGAATAACCGGAGGGCCGATCTATAATGCCCCTCCACCTCCTTTAACTCTCTCTCCAGAGTCGGTGAGGGACGGGTTGCAAGGACCTCCCTGAGGTTCTTAATAATGGGGGCAAAAGTACTTATTTTATTTTCCAGAGCCCGATCCTCGGCGTCACGGACGCCACCAGGAGGCACTGTGGACTGCTCGGCTCTGGGGAGCACGGGACTTCGGTCCATGTTGCTGCTGCTGCTGGAGAGGTGACGTCTGGGACCAACACCGGGGGGACAGATCGCCAGCCTGGAACCTTCCAGTGAGCCTCCCAGCAACATGGCTCTGCCGGAGAGTAAGGTGCAGACCGACGGCGGGCTCATGTTAAAAAAGAAAAAAAAAAAAGAAAAAATACCCCTGACTTGTCTGGCGATGGGTCTGGTTTATGGCCAGATCATTCTGTCAAGAATCGGAGACAGAGGGACCCAGTATTCAACCAGACAAGCAGAGATTTGGGGTTCAGATGTTTTATTGCTCTTAAACAAGCAAGACAGGAAAAAGCAGGCTCAATGGTCAAAATGGCAGTCCAAACTCCGGTACACAAAAGGCAGTCCAAAATAGGCAGAAGTACAGACAAGGATAAGGCAAACTCAGAAAATCCCAAGGCAGGTCCAGGTCAGAGAAACAGGTAAGCAATCGTACAGGGCAGGAAAAACAGGTTCAGGATTCAGGCTGGCTCAGAAGTCAAAAAGGCAATCAGGGTAATATCTACAGGTCAGTCAAAAAGAGAATGCTGGACAAAACTCACGAAGGCTTGTTAATGATCTGGCAGTTTGCAGATGTTTGTAGCAGGACTATATAGGGGAGTGAGTAGGTGAACGGGAGTGAAGACTAATTACAAGTGACAGGTGGAAATAATCAAAGGAAAGGTGGTAACTGAACTGAACTGATTGGCTAGTGACTGGAGGTTGACAGGTGAGCAGATCTGATTGGCTGGTAACTGGTGTTTGGGGAGTGACAGATAAACAGATTGAGTGAGCTGGCAGATTGCTGGGAAGAGACCAAACCGAGCTGATAAAGTGACAGGTAAATAACAGTTAATCTAAACAGAACAACACGTCTAAAATAAAGCCAAAACAAGAAAGAACCCAAAAGCAGAAACTTGACTAATAAAACGGATAACCTGAACCAAGACAAAACCCAAATCATGACAGTTTCGGGCTAAAAAACAAAATGCATTTGAAGGATGCAAGTACCCGGTTCGATCCCCAGTGCCTACATTCAGGGTCCCTGAGCAAGACCCTTAACCCCTGATTGCTCCCCGGGCGCCGCACATGGCAGCCCACTGCTCCCCAAGGGTGATGGGTTAAAAGCAGAGAACAAATTTTGTTGTAATGTAGGTTTCAATGTATGTTTCAATGACAATAAAGATGATATTACTATTATTACTATTACTAGTGGTATTCACAGACACTCCTGTAGTTTGCAGCTGTCTTTGATTTGTAAAAGCTGCCAGATCTTCAAAGATTTTGTCATCGATGTACTGTGAAAAGTACTGGATTGGACTCCAGTATTCACAGATTTTAGGATCATTGTGATAGGCAGGAAGCTCAGGTAGCACAGGTGTGAATCTATTATAATGGGATGGGATGAGGGAAAAAATAAAGTAAACAAGTTAATAAAAAAAAACTAAATTTTTACACATCAATTTTGATTAATGCCATAATTTCAATGTCATGGGTATAATATTGACCAATCTCACGAGCATTTCTTTAGGCAACGTGCATACATTTAACATCTGTTATAAAGACTACAAACTCTACAGTAACATGATAATAAAATTTAAAACATTAGCTTGAAACTAAGTAAAACATACAAGTTTGTCCTGGCCCACAGAGGACGACGACTTTCCCGCTCCCTCTCTGGCTCTTACTCTGTCTCATCAGATTCTCCTGCATTTTCTTCCTCTCCTTCTTCGTCACTATCTTCCCCTATCACAGGCTGATACTCATTATCATCCTTTTCCTCATCTGACAGCTCCAAATCTGAATCTCCCTCTATTATCTGGTACTGAATCCTCTCTGCTTCGCTTCTGTCTCCTACAACAATGTGCAGTCATTAAATAAATTAAAATGGTCCCGGTGTCCACTACAGTTGACATTCATTAAATGACTGTTATTTCAAAACATAAATAATTAAAGTGTTTTCAGATGTAATAATATTGTTGATGACACATTAATAAACAAGAATATATATAATTATCATGGTAAAAATAGCAATAGATAAAGAATATTTGACTTACCTTTCCTCTTTCCATAAAATGTGGTTTTTATTATGGCGACCATCTTGTGAGGGGAAAAAAGTAAAGTTCCTAGCTTGCAAACCTATCACATGACACATCACTGGAAAGCCCAGGATGTCCTCTACAGAACACTATAGGGCTTGATAGGGTATCTCCAGATACTTAAGGGAAATACAGGTGGACAAAATATCCACTACAATGGACATAAATGAATGAGCCGGTCTCAGTGTGTATATACATATATACACAGAAAGCTATATACACGGTAGACTGTGTGTTAATGTAACGCAGAAGGTCTGGAGATGCTACGTTGGTGTAGCTTGTAGGACCTGAACAGGGGAGAGAGGCAGAGTCAAGTGTCACGGGACCTCTGGGCCGTGTTAATAAGGCTGGTAGCGGATGGGAAAAAAATATTTTTGTGTCGTGAGGTTTTGGTCCTGATGGACCGCTGCCTCCTGCCAGAGGGAAGTGTCTGAAATATTTTGTGACTGGGGTGTCACAAAATCGGCCACAATCTTCCCTGCACGCCTCAGCGTCCTGGAGGCTTACAGGTCTTGGAGAGATGGAAGATTGCAGCCAATCACCTTCTCTGCAGACCGGATGACACGCTGCACTCTGCTCTTGTCTTTGGCGGACTGCTTTGTGCTGAAGCCCAGATGTTTCAGTTTTTCCGCCAGATGCTGTAAGATAATGGTGTTGAACGCTGAACTGAAGTCCAGGAACATGCTCAAGGGGGCGGTGCGTGGGTGGGCTTGGAACCCGTTAATAACTGCTTGCAGTTCTAGTTTATTATTAGGGTTCCAAGCCCGCAGCGCAGGCGAACGGCTATGCCGTTCGTCTGCTCTGTGAGCAGAGAACACTTGTTTTTCGTGTGTTTTTAAATTATTTATTCTTATTATTATTACGGAATTAAAACGCGTTGTGCAGCCCAAGCGGATTTATAACGAACCTATTGAATCAGGTATCTAAGTACAGAATGTGCGCCTCTACTCAAACCCAGAAATTCAGACCCCTCAACAACTAGGGGGTGCTATAACAAAGGACAATGCGTTTTGGCCTATAACCACCAAACTACTGGTCCCACACTCAAAAACTTGATAGCACTTTGTTTATTGGATGTTTCTGCATCAAAAAGGGAATTGGCACACCTTTCGTTTCCCAGCTAGTTTTCGCGCTACATGGCTACAAAGGTTAAACCTTTCTTTTTTAACTCCTCCTACATTTTTTATGCAATCTGCGCAAAACTTCATATATAAGCGTGTCATGGACAAATAAAAAAGTTAATGCGGCGGATTTTTGAATTTTGACTTTTTCGAAAAGTAACGCTAAAATAAGTGATTGTTAGCTAGCTAGCTCTAAATGTAATTGCTGATTATTCTAAAACCATAACAGATTTTGACATGTCCTTCATAACACATAGTCCAAATAAGATTTTGCACATGTGACCCGCGTTTGAGGATCGTCCATCACTAGGGGGCGCTATGATGTCAAGGAATCTACTACGCAAGAATGGCTGATCGGATTTTTACAAAACCTTCTTCATCCCCTTCCAGTCATAACCCTTAACTCAAGAATTAAATATGGTACTGATTGAAACAAGTGGGCGGGGCCTATTTCCAAAAGTGTGAAAAAAACCTTCAAAACTTCAAAAAATTACCAAAAATCCATTTTGTGGTGTAACGATCTCAGATTTTCAGGATCTATTCCTTGAATAAGGTGTAACAATTCTCTCACTGCATGTATTGAGGTTTCTGAAAGTTGCACACTCTGATTCTTTAAAAGTTTGTAAAATGGAGAAATCAATGTATTTTCCACAAATATTGTTCAATCCCAATAAAAATGGCCACTATTTGTAAAGCACATTCAGACTTAATGTGTACTTCAGTTTGGTAAAAATCCAGGCGATTTTGAACTATTTAAAAGACTTTGAAATTCACATGTGCAAGACTATAAAGGTTAATATTTTTTTTCTCTGAAACGCTTTTTTCAATGGGCGTTTAAAAAATCACATAGTTAGATAAAGCACTCTTGGACATACGTGAATATTTTCAGAATTTTAGAGCAAACCGTTGATTTTTACCGATTTAATGAATTTTATGATCTGGTCACAGCTTTCACCATCCAGAGCTCTGACCATCCAGAACTGTGAACAGGGCGGCCATTTTGCCCATATATGGGCACATCACAGGATGTGACGTCACATCCCGTGATTTTCTAAGCGGAGCAGAAACTTGAAGAGGGAGGATAGCTTTTAGAGTTTTGAAAAGAACATATAATTTAAAAAAATATATTGAATGTAAAAAAGATCAAGCAGAAGCAAGGAAAGTTATTTAGAAGGCAAAGAAGACAAAATGGAGAGATTTTTGTGATTCAATGGGCAGAACAACTCCTATAGCTAAGGTATGGGGAATGATTAAGAAAATGAAGGGAAATAGACCAGAGAGAACATATCCAGTTCTAAAACATGAAGAAGGAACAGCAGTAACAAATGAGGAAAAAGTAGAAGTAATGGCAAGAACATTTGCAAAGATCCATAGTTCAGATATGGATCAGACTTATTCCAAAAGTAACACTATGATATAATATAGATAGATAGATAGATAGATAGATAGATAGATAGATAGATAGATAGATAGATAGATAGATAGATAGATAGATAGATAGATAGATAGATATGAAAAGGAGTAATAGCATTAATGGTTTAAAGGTCATTCTAAATGAAGAACATTCATTATATATATATAAACACTTTTATTTGGGTGTGATTAATTATTTCACAGTCCTAATTTATTTATATTTACATACATACTTTTATAATATGAATATTACTGTTATAATAAAATATGAAATACTGACAAAAAAGGCTTATTGTGTGGCAACCTCTTGGTGTAGAAGCATAATCCAGGTTTCAAATTAAAGGTAACACTTTGAAGTTTCATGTAGACTATTCGGATTATATATCAGGAGTAATTACACAAAAGTTCCTATTTTTAATCCATTATAAAAGTGAAATTTATTTGCTATTAAAATTGGTACAATAGTCCCCTTCACAAGTATATATAGATGTAGCATGTTGAAATCCCCACCTACACTACTGTGATGGTATACACATGGAAGACAGAGATTTAAAAAATGACCCAAAAAACATAGCTTGGCCAATGCCCTTTGAAAAGGGTGGTTTTATTGAGCTTCTGTTGCATGTTGTTGCTCTGTAAGCTAAGGTTAGTTATTTTGGCAATTTGGTGCAGCCTTAACTTAAAAAACAAGGACACAACCAACGTTAACAGCGTATGGTGGTGGCTGTCTATGCCATACTGTGTTTCTCCGATGTGCTCTCTGAGCACAAACACATCCTCTGACCCTATCCTCTTCCTTACAATGTACACGACCTCTAGCACTTTGATGGGCTGTGATCGTCTGGTACATGAGGTCTGACGAATGACCCACTCTGCTGCCCTGACTACCATCACTGTGCCTTCTGATGGAATCACCAGACCTCCGTTGTTTTTTAACTTCAGCAGGTGGTAGCTCTGGTCCTTGATGGCAGATGCAGCATCTGTTACCAAGCTGGCACGGCAGACATCACAGGACAGCTTTTTCAGAGCCCGTCGCACAACAAATCCTGAAATAAGAGTTGGTATATTAAAATAATTTATAATAACCATGGGGAAATTAAGGGAACGTATATCTTTTTGGACCATTGTGAGATTGATTTCCCTCAAATTTACACCAAAGATTAATTGTGATACAATCGTTATTGGTGTCAGTAAAACCTATATAATTGACCAGTGGTCTCAGCCTTGATAACTTGCGCAAGTAGCCGTGATGCACAACTATGCTGCATGATTAAGTCATTTTTCGACAAGAAAATCTGCAATTTCGACATGTTCAAGCATCAAGAATTATAGCCACGTTCATAACGTTTGTAAGAAACCAAACTGTTTGTAAATCCGTCAAGAATTCAATGAGATAAGAGTATTTGTGTTCGTGCTGGTCACTCACCTTACATTAGGTACCACAGAGCACGCCAGAAAGCTTGTCTGAGGCAAGATGGCCGCCGGTGATGACGTTTGAGACTCCGCCGTAAGACATCTAGCCTTTATTATGGATATCTATGGTCAGAGTGCTCTCTATGGTACTTGTGTAGAGGGTTGTGAGGATGGGCGGGGGCAGTTGGGCTCTCCTCATCCTCCGCAGGAAGTACAAGCGCTTCTGTAACCTCCTCACCAGATGTGGTGTTTACAGACCAGGTGAGGTTGTCCGTGATGTGCACCCCGAGGAATTTGGTGCTGCTAACCACCTCCACAGCTGAGCTGTTGATGAGTTTGTGTCAACTGCGAACTTCATGATGTGATTGGGGGTGAACCTGGGGGTGCAGTCGTGTGTCATCAGAGTAAACAGCAGGGGGGTGCGGACACAGCCCTGAGGGGAGCCCGTGCTGAGGGTGATGACATCAGAGGTGGTCTGTCAGACCCGGACCGACAGTGGTCAGGAGGTGAGGAAGTGATGAGGGGTGTGCTGAAGCCCAGATGTTCCAGTTTTTCAACCAGATGCTGTGGGATGAGGGTGTTGAACGCTGTAGTCCAGGAACATGCTCAAAGGGGGCGGAGCGTAGACGGGCTTGGAACCCGTTAATAACTGCTTGCAGTTCTAGTTATTATTATTATTAGGGTTCCAAGCCCGCAGCGCAGGCGAACGGCTATGCCGTTCGTCTGCTCTGTGAGCAGAGAACCCTATTGTTTTTCGTGTGTTTTTAAATTATTTATTAGGGTTCCAAGCCCGCAGCGCAGGCGAACGGCTATGCCGTTCGTCTGCTCTGTGAGCAGAGAACCCTATTGTTTTTCTAGTGTTTTTAAATTATTTATTATTATTATTATTATTATTATTATTATTACGGGTAATTATTATTCTCCGCTAAAACGCGTTGGGCGGCCCATGCGGATTTGTAACGAATCAATTGGATCAGGTATCCAAGTACAGAATGTGCACCGCTACTCAAACCCAGAAATTCAGACCCCTCAACAACTAGGGGGCGCTATAACAAAGGACAATGCGTTTTGGCCTATAACCACCAAACTACTGGTCCCACACTCAATAACTTCACATCACTTTGTTTATTGGATGATTCTGCAAAATAAAGGGAATTGGCACACCCTTCGTTTCCCAGCTAGTTTTCGCGCTACATGGCTACAAAGGTTAAACCTTTCTTGTTAAACTCCTCCTACATTTTTTATGCAATCCGCGCAAAACTCCATATATAACCGCGTAATGGACAAATAAAAAAAGTTAACACGCCGGATTTTTGAATTTTGACTTTTTCGAAAAGTAACGCTAAAATAAGTGATTGTTATCTAGCTAGCTCTAAATGTAATTGCTGATTATTCTAAAACCATAACAGATTTTGACATGTCCTTCATAACCCAGAGTCCAAATAAGATTTTGCACATGTGACCCGCGTTTGAGGATCGTCCGTCACTAGGGGGCGCTGTGATGTCAAGAAATCTACTACGCAAGAATGGCTGATCGGATTTTTACAAAACCTTCTTCATCCCCTTCCAGTCATAGCCCTGAACTCAGGTATTAAATATGGTAATGATTAAAACAAGTGGGCGGGGCCTATTTCCAAAAATGTTAAAAAACCTGGAGAATAATAAAAACAATAAAGTAAAGAATAAAAAATGCTTTAAAATCAATTTTTTGATCCCAGATTTTCAGGATGTATTCTGTGAATAAGGTGTAACAATTCTCTCACTGCATGTATTGTTTTTTTTTGAAGTGCTACACTCTGAATTTTTAAAAGTTTGTAAAATGGAGAAATCAATGTATTTTCCACAAATATTGTTCAACCCCCCAAAATATGGCCTCTATTTGTAAAGCACATGCAGAATAAACATGGATTTCAGTTTGGTAAAAATCCAGGCGAGTTTGACCAATTTACAAGACTTTGAAAATAAATGGTACAAGACTATAAAGTTTAATATTTTATTTCTCTGAATCCATTTTTTTAATGACCATAAAAAAAATCCTGTGGTTAGATAAAGCACTCTTTGAGATCCATAAATATTTTCAGAATTTTAGAGCCAACCGTTGATTATTAACGAATTTATGAAGTTTGTGATCAGTTCACAGCTTTCATCATCCAGAGCTCTGACTGCAGAGCTTTGAACAGGGCGGCCATTTTGCCCATATTTGGGCACATCACAGGAAGTGACGTCAAAGCAGCCATCTTAGGTCAGACCAAGCTGCCATCTTAGGTCAGACCATAGAGAATACAAGTCAATTGAGGAAAATGTACTTTATGTTTCAGACACTCTGAATCCGGTGAATTCTCACCCGATTTCCATTAAATCAACTGACTGAAAACGTCACCCCTTTAGGGGCTACATGGGACCAATTGATTGAATTAAACGATTGTCTAACTTAATAAATAATTTCGGTTTTGTATTGAAAGTAAGCAAACTTCCAGAGCTACGTCCCAGGAAGCCAGACTTTTACTCCGCTTATGGGTGCGCATATAAAAGGACACCAGGAACCAGATCCTGGGGAATTACCTTCCATAAGTAAGATTTTATGATAGATAATCCTCATGCTTTACAGTTACAGTGTTTCCGGCATAAACACAATATGTGCTAATGGGTACAGCGATGGAAGTAGAGAAAAGTACATTAAACACCAAAAACAAACAAAATGGTCCTAAATTACTGGATAAACATGATTATGGGGAGGGGGGGGGGAAGCCCGTGCTGAGGGTGATTAGGTTTTTTGTTGATTTCTTTTTGTTGATAATTGCTGTTGTCTGTAGATCGGTGTCTGTGTATATAGCTTAAATATATATATATATATATATATATATATATATATATATATATATATATATATATATATATAACATTGGAAGAATTTTAGAGCAAACTGTTGATTTTTAAAGAATTTATTTATGAATTTAAAGAGAATAACATTTCCAAAATGTGCCCATGTAGGGATTTAAAATTTCCAGTAGATGGCAGTATTTGATTATATATGGATTTTTTACACACACACTTAGATACATAAGCTTTACATTGAATGTAGCTAGTTGCGGAGCCAGAGGGGTGGCAGGGGTTGCATTTTCCACCCCCAACAGAGCCCTTGCCACCCCCTACTGCCACCCCACTGGAAATGGTCATTTTAACATATAATACTTATGAGATCGGCAAAGATTTGCCAGGAAAACTGTAATTTCCGACTGTCCCTGAAGGCAGCCCATGCAGTAGCAGCCTACATGCTGCGCGCTGACGCTGTTCATTGGTTAAGCTGACATGTGGTTCCTGCTTGATCCAAAACACACCCGCGGCTTTAGAGTACACCGTTGAGGAGTTTTGCAGGTATTTACAACATTTTACCGCTCAGCGGTAACCGCTGTGTTACCTTCCTAATGAGAGGCGGCACTTGTCATACATTTCTAAAAAGAAAAAAAATGGTTGTGCACCGCTCCGTCCGTAGTGCCTCGTTTATTATATTAGCCATGCTAGTGCTGATAGATCGTGTTTTAGACAGATTCTTTTAACATATGTTTCAGTGCACATGCTGCCCTGTAATGTTTTATTAATTTGGCCAGGATATATCTCCCAGCTCTTGCTTGAAATGTGTGTGGTAAGAATATGTGAAAAACCATTGTTAAGTTTATAATGACTGAAATGTAAATAGGCTATGTCATATGAAAGCTTTGAATTATAACCTAACTAGTTATATTAATTAATTTAATTAATCTATTTTTAATTTAGTATTATTTTAGCTAGCTACAGAAAACTAAAAACTATTGTTTAAATAATATTTAAAATAGTGTTGTCTTTGCCATACAGTCATGGAGTCTAAATACCAGGCTGCCTTATTTTGTGTAGAGCCCAAATGAAGAGAAAAGAGAATATCTCACAGTTCTTCTTAAAGAGGCAAAAACCAGGGCCAGACCAGGACCAGACAGAACCCTGCAGCAGTGACCAACCTGGAGAAGCCAGCCAGGAGACACCAGGCCCAAGTGTATCACCAGCAGGTTAGAGGCTGTGACAGAGAGTTATTAAGTAGTAAAATCCAATAAGCCTAATTCTAAAGGTTAGCATGATGCTTTTTGCATTTTTTATTGTGTCTGTTTATGAACACAATTGAAACAAGTGGGCAGGGCCTATTTGCAAAAGTGTGAGAGTAGGGAGTAGCAAGATGGTGGCCTGTCACTAGGAGAGGTCACTGGCCGCCATCTTGCTACTCCGTTCTCACACAGAACCCCATAGCATTTGGTTGCAACAACAAGCAGTTTGGCTGTGTGAAAACGTTTCACAGGTAACTTTACAGTCAGTGGATGTTATACTTACTATACAAATTACTTTTGATTTAGGTAACACTTTATTTGTGACTAAGATTTACATGATACTGTCATAAACAGAGGCTGCACAGTGAAGCAGTGAGAAGTGTTGTTGCCTTCTGGGTTCAATCACCTGGGTCTTTCAAATCCTCCCGGGTCTTTCAAATCCTCCTGGGTCTTTCAAATCCTCCCGGGTCTTTCAAATCCTCTGGGTCTTTCTGCATGAAGTTTGAATGTTCTACCTGTGCATGCATAGGTTCACTCCGGGTACGCCGGCTTCCTCCCACAGTTCAAAAACATGACTGTTAGTTTAATTGGCTTCTCTAAATTGTCCTTAGGTGTGAGTGTGTGCAAGAATGGTTGTTTGTCCTGTCTGTCTCTGTGTTGCCCTGTGACAGATTGCCGACCTGTCCAGGGTGTAACCCGCGTCTCGCTCAGTGAACGCTGTGTATGTATATATATATATATATATATATATATATATATACACACAGAAAGCTATATACACGGTAGACTGTGCGTTAATGTAACGCAGAAGGTCTGGAGATGCTACGTTGGTGTAGCTTGTAGGACCTGAACAGGGGAGAGAGGCAGAGTCAAGTGTCACGGGGCCTCTGGGCCGTGTTAATAAGGCTGGTAGCGGATGGGAAAAAAATGTTTTTGTGTCGTGAGGTTTTGGTCCTGATGGACCGCTGCCTCCTGCCAGAGGGAAGTGTCTGAAATATTTTGTGACTGGGGTGTCACAAAATCGGCCACAATCTTCCCTGCACGCCTCAGAGTCCTGGAGGCTTACAGGTCCTGGAGAGATGGAAAATTGCAGCCAGTCACCTTCTCTGCAGACCGGATGACACGCTGCAGTCTGCTCTTGTCTTTGGCGGTGGCACCAGCGTACCAGATGGTAATGGAGGAGGTGGTTTAGACACACCTTCTCCTTCAAAGAGTTTTCTTAATTTTCATAACTATGACAATTGTAGATTCACACTAAAGGCATCAAAACTATGAATTAACACATGTGGAATTATATACTTAACAAAAAAGTGTGAAACAACTGAAAATATGTCTTATATTCTAGGTTCTTCAAAGTAGCCACCTTTTGCTTTGATTACTGCTTCGTACACTCTTGGCATTCTCTTAATGAGCTTCAAGAGATAGTCACCTGAAATGGTTTTCCCTTCACAGGTGTCCCCTGTCAGGTTTAATAAGTGGGATGTCTTGCCTCTTAAATGGGGTTGGGACCATCAGTTGTGTTGTGCAGAAGTCAAGTGGACACACAGCTGATAGTCCTACTGAATAAACTGTTAGAATTTGTATTATGGCAAGAAAAAAGCAGCTAAGTAAAGAAAAACGAGTGGCCATAATTACTTTAAGAACTGAAGGCCATTCAGTCCGAAAAATTGGGAAAACTTTGAAAGTGTCCCCAAGTGCAGTCGCAAAAACCATCAAGCGCTACAAAGAAACTGGCTCACACGAGGACCGCCCCAGGAAAGGAAGACCAAGAGTCACCTCTGCTGTGGAGGATAAATTCATCCTAGTCACCAGCCTCAGAAATCGCAGGTTGACAGCAGCTCAGATTAGAGACCAGGTCAATGCCACACAGAGTTCTAGCAGCAGACACATCTCTAGAACAACTGTTAGGAGACTGTGTGAATCAGGCCTTCATGGTAAAACAGCTGCTAGGAAACCACTGCTAAGGACAGGCAACAAGTAGAAGAGAATTGCTTGGGCTAAAGAACACAAGGAATGGACATTAGACCAGTGGAAATCTGTGCTTTGGTCTGATGAGTCCAAAGTTGAGATCTTTGGTTCCAACCATCATGTCTTTGTGCGACGCAGAAAAGGTTTAACAGATGGACTCTATTCAATTCAATTCAATTGTATTTATATAGCGCCAATTCATGAAACATGTCATCTCGAGGCACTTTACAAAGTCAAAATCAATCATATTATACAGATTGGTCAAAAATTTCCTATATAAGGGAACCAGTTGATTGCTTCAAAGTCCCTACAAGCAGCATTTACTCCTGGAGAAGCATAGAGCTACAGGGAGAGACGTCTGCATTGTCCATGGCTTTGCAGCAATCCCTCATACTGAGCAAGCATGAAGCGACAGTCGAAAAAAAACCCCACCCATTAGCGGGAAGGAAAAACCTCCAGCAGAACCGGGCTCAGTATGAACGGTCATCTGCCTCGACCGACTGGGGTTACAGAATACAGAGCAGAGACACAACAAGAGAGACAAACAAGCACAGAAGCACACATTGATCCAGTAATCTGTTCTACATTAGATGGTAATAGCGGGTGATCTGTCTTCTCTGGATGATGTCACAGTTAACAGAACGTCAGATCAGGTGTACCTACTATGAAGAAAAAATAGAAAAAACAAAAAGTTAAAAGCTGAAATGACAACAGTCATTTCAATGTAATGCAATGCAAAACTGCATTGCATCTACTTTTTTTAGACAAATGCAAGAAAGTAATAAATATAATGACATGCTTAATTGGAAGGGAGTGGGGAGCAGATAGATGGTGCTGCTGTAGAAGGTCGTGAGGATGGGCGGGGACAGGTGGTCTCTCCTCATCCTCCGCAGTAAGTGCAAGCGCTTCTGTGCCCTCTTCTCCAGTGACATGGTGTTCACAAACCAGCTGAGGTTGTGTGTTATGTGCACCCCGAGGAATTTATTGCTGCTGACCACCTCCACAGCTGAGCTGTTAATGAGAAGTGGAGCATGGCGAGGCCATTCCTTCCTGAAGTCCATGATGATCTCCTTCGTTTTCTCCACGTTCAGGATCAGTCCTAGTCCTGGTCCTGGTCGTTGTCGTCTCTAATCAGGCCCACCACCGTCGTGTCGTCTGCAAACTTCACGATGTGATTGGTGGTGAACCTGGGGACACAGTCGTGTGTCATCAGGGTGAACAGCTGGGGGCTCAGGACGCAGCCCTGAGGAAAGCCCGTGCTGAGGGTGATGACATCAGAGGTTTTCTGTCCGACCCGGACCAACTGAGGTCTGTTGGTGATGAAGTCTAGTATGCAGTTGCGAACAGGTGTGCTGAAGGCCAGATGTTCCAGTTTTGATGGTGTTGAACGCTGAACTGAAGTCCAGGAACATGCTCAAGGGGGCGGTGCGTGGGTGGGCTTGGAACCCGTTAATAACTGCTTGCAGTTCTAGTTATTATTATTATTATTATGGGTAATTATTATTCTCCGCTAAAACGCGTTGGGCGGCCCATGCGGATTTGTAACGAACCTATTGAATCAGGTATCCAAGTACAGAATGTGCACCGCTACTCAAACCCAGAAATTCAGACCCCTCAACAACTAGGGGGCGCTATAACAAAGGACAATGCGTTTTGGCCTATAACCACCAAACTACTGGTCCCACACTCAAAAACTTCACATCACTTTGTTTATTTGATGATTCTGCAAAATAAAGGGAATTGGCACACCCTTCGTTTCCCAGCTAGTTTTCGCGCTACATGGCTACAAAGGTTAAACCTTTCTTTTTTAACTCCTCCTACATTTTTTATGCAATCCGCGCAAAACTCCACATATAACAGCATAATGGACAAATAAAAAAAGTGAACGCGCCGGATTTTTGAATTTTGACTTTTTCGAAAAGTAACGCTAAAATAAGTGATTGTTAGCTAGCTAGCTCTAAATGTAATTGCTGATTATTCTAAAACCATAACAGATTTTGACATGTCCTTCATAACCCATAGTCCAAACAAGATTTTGCACATGTGACCCGCGTTTGAGGATCGTCCATCACTAGGGGGCGCTGTAATGTCAAGAAATCTACTACGCAAGAATGGCTGATCGTATTTTTACAAAACCTTCTTCATCCCCTTCCAGTCATACCCCTGAAATCAGGTATTAAATATGGTAATGATTAAAACAAGTGGGCGGGGCCTATTTCCAAAAGTGTTAAAAAACCTGGAGAATAATAAAAGCAATAAAGTAAAGAATAAAAAATGCTTTAAAATAAATTTTTTGATCCCAGATTTTCAGGATGTATTCCGTGAATAAGGTGTAACAATTCTCTCACTGCATGTATTGTTTTTTTTGAAGTGCTACACTCTGAATTTTTAAAAGTTTGTAAAATGGAGAAATCAATGTATTTTCCACAAATATTGTTCAACCCCCCAAAATATGGCCTCTATTTGTAAAGCACATGCAGAATAAACATGGATTTCAGTTTGGTAAAAATCCAGGCGAGTTTGACCAATTTACAATACTTTGAAAATAAATGGTACAAGACTATAAAGTTTAATATTTTATTTCTCTGAATCCATTTTTTTAATGACCATAAAAAAAATCCTGTGGTTAGATAAAGCACTCTTTGAGATCCGTGAATATTTTCAGAATTTTAGAGCAAACCGTTGATTATTAACGAATTTATGAAGTTTGTGATCAGTTCACAGCTCTCATCCAGAGCTCTGACTCCACAGCTGTGAACAGGGCGGCCATTTTGCCCATATTTGGGCACATCACAGGAAGTGATGTCACAGCGGCCATCTTAGGTCAGAAAAAGCTGCGCTCAGAGAGAATACAAGTCAATTCAGGAAAATGTACTTTATGTTTCAGACACTCTAAATCCGGTGAATTCTAACCCGATTTCCAGCTAAATCAACTGACTGAAAATGTCACCCCTTTAGGGGCTACTTGGGACCAATTGATTGAATTAAATGATTGTCTAACTTAATAAATAATTTCGGTTTTGTATTGAAAGTAAGCAAACTTCCAGAGCTACGTCCCAAGGAGCCAGACTTTTACTCCGCTTATGGGTGCGCATATAAAAGGACACCAGGAACCAGATCCTGGGGAATTACCTTCAATAAGTAAGATTTTATGATAGATAATCCTCATGCTTTAACATAATATGTGCTAATGGGTACAGGCAGGGGCGCAACTACCCAGTATAAGAGGGGTATGCAGCATCAGTTTTGGCGCCCCCCCCCCCCCCCCCGGATTAAAATAAATAAATAAGTGCCAGACATCATCATGTATGGTCTTTAAATAATAAAGGTTTATTTTAAAGTATATCAGCCACTGTAAGCCTACCATAATAATAATTAGATGGTATATTATTAACAATGTTAACACATAATAAACAGTTGCAAATTGACAAACATTAACATTATCATTATAACCAATGCAACTTAATGCAGCCTTTCTAAATCAGCCTAGTGATGGCATCAGATAAGACAACTATTATGCAGTAAGGTTTTGCTGCTGTTGAAATTACATTCACGTTTTGGATTTTAAAAAGTAAAAATATGGATAGCCTTAGCACAGACCTTTAGAGAGAGAGAAGTGACCCTGTAATTACAGCTTCCATGTCACCCAACAAATGTAAAGCAGCCTACATGTCTGACAGCACAGCTAACATGAACAGCTAATGGTAAAACAACATCTTTATTGCGTATTATTTATGCATGAGTTACTGCATAAGTTATGTTTTCTGGATTCTGGTCATTTATTGTACATGCTACCTTATATTTTCCACTATGTCAGCGCAGCAACATTGGTTTTGCATTAAGCTAGAAGCTAGCTGTAAACCCCCATTTGGTTGCTACATTCCCACTGTTAGATGGTGAAGAGGGAGAGCTGCAGAGGAGAGTGCTGAGACAAGGCTTTATTCAGAAGATCCATCTGAATGGCCTTTACCGCACAAAACAGTGGACACATTTAGGCAGTACATGGTTGAAAATGGTCCACAGAAAGTTAGCGATGGCCCATATCCAAGATCAGATCAGAGTAAGATGTGTTTTTAAGCACACTCTTTTCGTTTACTGTCTAATGAAGAGAAAGTTGAACGAGATTTGTTACTGTATTCCAAAAATACTATTTGTTCCTGTGCTTGCAGAGTGAACACAACTGCTTTGCAGCATTTCACGAAGGCCAGTTCAGGAAGGACAGATTGCTTGTTGCAGAACCATGTTCAGGGTCTGAGGTACACACCTGTTTGCATCTCTGAAAGTTTCAGTGATGACCAGTAGGGGTGTTTTAGATATGCAGATTGCTTTTTTGCAGAGGTTTTTCATTACTTTGCTATACAGTTGGGTAGCCATCCTAGTTGCCTGAAATACTCCCTTCTTATTAGTTTTTTGTTGTATGCCCCAACTGATTTTATATGTTTCACCCAACCGTGTCTTTATTGTGTCATTTGGGAATATAGACCCAGTGTCCTCATATGGGCACATAGCTTTTTTAGAGAATTACTCAATGTAGAAAGCTGACATTTTTTGTATATAGTAATTGGGGTCTTGTAATCCCAAATTGCAAATAAAACAATCAAATGCAAAGATTATGTAATTGCCCTCATATGATGACATAATTTTTTTCAAAAACTATTTGTTTTATCATGACAGGGTTTATTTATTACACTTATTAGGTCCTACTAATCCGCATGGAACTTGGAAATTAAAAAAACAAACTCCAAATAAAAGCTTGGGTCTCAGGAAGTTAAAGCACTTATTAAATATTTATAAGACACAAAGTTATCTGTGAGGACTAAGTGTGTATCTGTGTGTGAGTGTATAAGTATGTATATAATTTAGTTGTCTTGAGATTCAAAGATATACAGGAAAATGAATTTCTGAATTACATCTCCGTCCAGTTGATGCTTCTTTACATTTTTTGTTTTCAATAAAATTGTGGTGAAACAAATACACAAATTTGTCCTCCATTGATATTCTGTGCACAATAACATTTCCTTACAAAATGTATTTACCAAAGGCTTTGTCACACGGGTAACAGGTAAACCAAAAAAAATAAAATGCCAATCATCGGATTGAGGTGTGTGTGTGTGTGTGTGTGTGTGTGTGTGTGTGTGTGTGTGTGTGTGTGTGTGTGTGTGTGTGTGTCAGTCTCTGATGATGTTATGGGCTCGGGACACGCAGCGCTAGGATGAAATGTCCTTAATGGAGGGAAGAGGAGCCCCGATGATCTCTTGCTGTCCTCACAACTCTCCTCACATGCCTCCAGTCAGAGGCGCTGCAGCCTCAAGCTGAAAGGTGGGAGAGATACAGGAATGGTCAAAGGATATTTTAGACCTACCAGATTTGGTTAATGTTGACTTTGCACAATAAGCAAGTGAGGTAACTGATGTGGCATGATGTCCACGCCCTGGGAATATATGGGCTGACTTGAACATTTTTTCAGTCAAACTGATTATTTTTGCTTTAACCCATGGTATATATGTATACATATGCACTTTTACTGTTGCTGTTTAGAGTTCAACAGTCTGATGGCAACGGGGAAAAAGCTGTTTCAGAACCTGGTGGACCTGCAGCGAATGCTGTGGAACCTTTTCCCAGTGGGCAGCAGGGAGAACAGTCCATGGTGGGGGTGTGAGGGGTCTCTGATGATGTTATGGGCTCAGGACATGCAGCGCTGGGATAAAATGTCCTTAATGGAGGGAAGAGGAGCCCCGATGATCCCTTCTGCTGTCCTCACCACTCTCCTCACGTTCCTCCAGTCGGAGGCACTGCAGCCTCCACACCACACAGAGGGACAGCTTGTCAAAATGCTCTCTATGGTGCGTCTGTAGAAGGTCATGAGAATGGGTGGGGACAGGTGGCCTCTCCTCATCCTCCGCAGGAAGTACAAGTGCTTCTGTGCCCTCTTGACCAGTGACATGATGTTCACAGACCAGCTGAGGTTGTCTGTGATGTGCACCCTGAGGAATTTGGTGCTGATGACCACCTCCACAGCTGAGCTGTTGATGAGCAGTGGAGCGTGGCAAGGCCGGTTCATCCTGAAGTCGAACATGATCTCCTTCGTCTTTTCCACGTTCAGGATCAGGCTGTTGTCTGGGGACGCAGTCGTGTGTCATAAGGGTGAACAGCAGGGGGCTCAAGACACAGCCTTGAGGGGAGCCCGTGCTGAGGGTGATGACATCAGAGGTGTTCTGTCCGACCCAGACCAAATGAGGTCAGGAGGTGAGGAAGTCTAGCAGGCAGTTGCGAAGGGGTGTGCTGAAGCCCAGATGTTTCAGTTTTTCCATCAGATGCTGTAAGATAATGGTGTTGAACGCTGAACTGAAGTCCAGGAACATGCTCAAGGGGGCGGGGCGTGGGTGGGCTTGGAACCCGTTAATAACTGCTTGCAGTTCTAGTTTATTAGGGTTCCAAGCCCGCAGCGCAGGCGAACGGCTATGCCGTTCGTCTGCTCTGTGAGCAGAGAACCCTATTGTTTTTCGTGTGTTTTTAAATTATTTATTATTAGGGTTCCAAGCCCGCAGCGCAGGCGAACGGCTATGCCGTTCGTCTGCTCTGTGAGCAGAGAACCCTATTGTTTTTCTAGTGTTTTTAAATTATTAGGGTTCCAAGCCCGCAGCGCAGGCGAACGGCTATGCCGTTCGTCTGCTCTGTGAGCAGAGAACCCTATTGTTTTTCTAGTGTTTTTAAATTATTTATTATTATTATTATGGGTAATTATTATTCTCCGCTAAAACGCGTTGGGCGGCCCATGCGGATTTGTAACGAACCTATTGAATCAGGTATCCAAGTACAGAATGTGCACCGCTACTCAAACCCAGAAATTCAGACCCCTCAACAACTAGGGGGCGCTATAACAAAGGACAATGCGTTTTGGCCTATAACCACCAAACTACTGGTCCCACACTCAAAAACTTCACATCACTTTGTTTATTGGATGATTCTGCAAAATAAAGGGAATTGGCACACCCTTCGTTTCCCAGCTAGATTTCGCGCTACATGGCTACAAAGGTTAAACCTTTCTTGTTAAACTCCTCCTACATTTTTTATGCAATCCGTGCAAAACTCCATATATAACCGCGTAATGGACAAATAAAAAAAGTGAACATGCCGGATTTTTTAATTTTGACTTTTTCGAAAAGTAACGCTAAAATAAGTGATTGTTAGCTAGCTAGCTCTAAATGTAATTGCTGATTATTCTAAAACCATAACAGATTTTGACATGTCCTTCATAACCCATAGTCCAAATAAGATTTTGCACATGTGACCCGCGTTTGAGGATCGTCCATCACTAGGGGGCGCTGTAATGTCAAGAAATCTACTACGCAAGAATGGCTGATCGGATTTTTACAAAACCTTCTTCATCCCCTTCCAGTCATACCCCTGAACTCAGGTATTAAATATGGTAATGATTAAAACAAGTGGGCGGGGCCTATTTCCAAAAGTGTTAAAAAACCTGGAGAATAATAAAAGCAATAAAGTAAAGAATAAAAAATGCTTTAAAATCAATTTTTTGATCCCAGATTTTGAGGATGTATTCCGTGAATAAGGTGTAACAATTCTCTCACTGCATGTACTGGTTTTTTTTGAAGTGCTACACTCTGAATTTTTAAAAGTTTGTAAAATGGAGAAATCAATGTATTTTCCACAAATATTGTTCAACCCCCCAAAATATGGCCTCTATTTGTAAAGCACATGCAGAATAAACATGGATTTCAGTTTGGTAAAAATCCAGGCGAGTTTGACCAATTTACAAGACTTTGAAAATAAATGGTACAAGACTATAAAGTTTAATATTTTATTTCTCTGAATCCATTTTTTTAATGACCATAAAAAAAATCCTGTGGTTAGATAAAGCACTCCTTGAGATCCATGAATATTTTCAGAATTTTAGAGCAAACCGTTGATTATTAACGAATTTTTGAAGTTTGTGATCAGTTCACAGCTCTCATCCAGAGCTCTGACTCCACAGCTGTGAACAGGGCGGCCATTTTGCCCATATTTGGGCACATCACAGGAAGTGATGTCACAGCGGCCATCTTAGGTCAGAAAAAGCTGCGCTCAGAGAGAATACAAGTCAATTCAGGAAAATGTACTTTATGTTTCAGACACTCTGAATCCGGTGAATTCTAACCCGATTTCCAGCTAAATCAACTGACTGAAAATGTCACCCCTTTAGGGGCTACATGGGACCAATTGATTGAATTAAATGATTGTCTAACTTAATAAATAATTTCGGTTTTGTATTGAAAGTAAGCAAACTTCCAGAGCTACGTCCCAAGGAGCCAGACTTTTACTCCGCTTATGGGTGCGCATATAAAAGGACACCAGGAACCAGATCCTGGGGAATTACCTTCAATAAGTAAGATTTTATGATAGATAATCCTCATGCTTTAACACAATATGTGCTAATGGGTACAGGCAGGGGCGCAACTACCCAGTATAAGAGGGGTATGCAGCATCAGTTTTGGCGCCCCCCCCCCCCCCCGGATTAAAATAAATAAATAAGTGCCAGACATCATCATGTATGGTCTTTAAATAATAAAGGTTTATTTTAAAGTATATCAGCCACTGTAAGCCTACCATAATAATAATTAGATGGTATATTATTAACAATGTTAACACATAATAAACAGTTGCAAATTGACAAACATTAACATTATCATTATAACCAATGCAACTTAATGCAGCCTTTCTAAATCAGCCTAGTGATGGCATCAGATAAGACAACTATTATGCAGTAAGGTTTTGCTGCTGTTGAAATTACATTCACGTTTTGGATTTTAAAAAGTAGAAATATGGATAGCCTTAGCACAGACCTTTAGAGAGAGAGAAGTGACCCTGTAATTACAGCTTCCATGTCACCCAACAAATGTAAAGCAGCCTACATGTCTGACAGCACAGCTAACATGAACAGCTAATGGTAAAACAACATCTTTATTGCGTATTATTTATGCATGAGTTACTGCATAAGTTATGTTTTCTGGATTCTGGTCATTTATTGTACATGCTACCTTATATTTTCCACTATGTCAGCGCAGCAACATTGGTTTTGCATTAAGCTAGAAGCTAGCTGTAAACCCCCATTTGGTTGCTACATTCCCACTGTTAGATGGTGAAGAGGGAGAGCTGCAGAGGAGAGTGCTGAGACAAGGCTTTATTCAGAAGATCCATCTGAATGGCCTTTACCGCACAAAACAGTGGACACATTTAGGCAGTACATGGTTGAAAATGGTCCACAGAAAGTTAGCGATGGCCCATATCCAAGATCAGATCAGAGTAAGATGTGTTTTTAAGCACACTCTTTTCGTTTACTGTCTAATGAAGAGAAAGTTGAACGAGATTTGTTACTGTATTCCAAAAATACTATTTGTTCCTGTGCTTGCAGAGTGAACACAACTGCTTTGCAGCATTTCACGAAGGCCAGTTCAGGAAGGACAGATTGCTTGTTGCAGAACCATGTTCAGGGTCTGAGGTACACACCTGTTTGCATCTCTGAAAGTTTCAGTGATGACCAGTAGGGGTGTTTTAGATATGCAGATTGCTTTTTTGCAGAGGTTTTTCATTACTTTGCTATACAGTTTGGTAGCCATCCTAGTTGCCTGAAATACTCCCTTCTTATTAGTTTTTTGTTGTATGCCCCAACTGATTTTATATGTTTCACCCAACCGTGTCTTTATTGTGTCATTTGGGAATATAGACCCAGTGTCCTCATATGGGCACATAGCTTTTTTAGAGAATTACTCAATGTAGAAAGCTGACATTTTTTGTATATAGTAATTGGGGTCTTGTAATCCCAAATTGCAAATAAAACAATCAAATGCAAAGATTATGTAATTGCCCTCATATGATGACATAATTTTTTTCAAAAACTATTTGTTTTATCATGACAGGGTTTATTTATTACACTTATTAGGTCCTACTAATCCGCACGGAACTTGGAAATTAAAAAAACAAACTCCAAATAAAAGCTTGGGTCTCAGGAAGTTAAAGCACTTATTAAATATTTATAAGACACAAAGTTATCTGTGAGGACTAAGTGTGTATCTGTGTGTGAGTGTATAAGTATGTATATAATTTAGTTGTCTTGAGATTCAAAGATATACAGGAAAATGAATTTCTGAATTACATCTCCATCCAGTTGATGCTTCTTTACATTTTTTGTTTTCAATAAAATTGTGGTGAAACAAATACACAAATTTGTCCTCCATTGATATTCTGTGCACAATAACATTTCCTTACAAAATGTATTTACCAAAGGCTTTGTCACACGGGTAACAGGTAAACCAAAAAAAATAAAATGCCAATCATCGGATTGAGGTGTGTGTGTGTGTGTGTGTGTGTGTGTGTGTGTGTGTGTGTGTGTGTGTGTGTGTGTCAGTCTCTGATGATGTTATGGGCTCGGGACACGCAGCGCTAGGATGAAATGTCCTTAATGGAGGGAAGAGGAGCCCCGATGATCTCTTGCTGTCCTCACAACTCTCCTCACATGCCTCCAGTCAGAGGCGCTGCAGCCTCAAGCTGAAAGGTGGGAGAGATACAGGAATGGTCAAAGGATATTTTAGACCTACCAGATTTGGTTAATGTTGACTTTGCACAATAAGCAAGTGAGGTAACTGATGTGGCATGATGTCCACGCCCTGGGAATATATGGGCTGACTTGAAAATTTTTTCAGTCAAACTGATTATTTTTGCTTTAACCCATGGTATATATGTATACATATGCACTTTTACTGTTGCTGTTTAGAGTTCAACAGTCTGATGGCAACGGGGAAAAAGCTGTTTCAGAACCTGGTGGACCTGCAGCGAATGCTGTGGAACCTTTTCCCAGTGGGCAGCAGGGAGAACAGTCCATGGTGGGGGTGTGAGGGGTCTCTGATGATGTTATGGGCTCAGGACATGCAGCGCTGGGATAAAATGTCCTTAATAGAGGGAAGAGGAGCCCCGATGATCCCTTCTGCTGTCCTCACCACTCTCCTCACGTTCCTCCAGTCGGAGGCGCTGCAGCCTCCACACCACACAGAGGGACAGCTTGTCAAAATGCTCTCTATGGTGCGTCTGTAGAAGGTCATGAGAATGGGTGGGGACAGGTGGCCTCTCCTCATCCTCCGCAGGAAGTACAAGTGCTTCTGTGCCCTCTTGACCAGTGACATGATGTTCACAGACCAGCTGAGGTTGTCTGTGATGTGCACCCTGAGGAATTTGGTGCTGGTGACCACCTCCACAGCTGAGCTGTTGATGAGCAGTGGAGCGTGGCAAGGCCGGTTCATCCTGAAGTCGAACATGATCTCCTTCGTCTTTTCCACGTTCAGGATCAGGCTGTTGTCTGGGGACGCAGTCGTGTGTCATAAGGGTGAACAGCAGGGGGCTCAAGACACAGCCTTGAGGGGAGCCCGTGCTGAGGGTGATGACATCAGAGGTGTTCTGTCCGACCCAGACCAAATGAGGTCAGGAGGTGAGGAAGTCTAGCAGGCAGTTGCGAAGGGGTGTGCTGAAGCCCAGATGTTTCAGTTTTTCCATCAGATGCTGTAAGATAATGGTGTTGAATGCTGAACTGAAGTCCAGGAACATGCTCAAGGGGGCGGGGCGTGGGTGGGCTTGGAACCCGTTAATAACTGCTTGCAGTTCTAGTTTATTATTATTATTATTATTATTATTATTATTACGGGTAATTATTATTCTCCGCTAAAACGCGTTGGGCGGCCCATGCGGATTTGTAACGAACCTATTGAATCAGGTATCCAAGTACAGAATGTGCACCGCTACTCAAACCCAGAAATTCAGACCCCTCAACAACTAGGGGGCGCTATAACAAAGGACAATGCGTTTTGGCCTATAACCACCAAACTACTGGTCCCACACTCAAAAACTTCACATCACTTTGTTTATTGGATGATTCTGCAAAATAAAGGGAATTGGCACACCCTTCGTTTCCCAGCTAGTTTTCGCGCTACATGGCTACAAAGGTTAAACCTTTCTTGTTTAACTCCTCCTACATTTTTTATGCAATCCGCGCAAAACTCCACATATAACAGCGTAATGGACAAATAAAAAAAGTGAACGCGCCGGATTTTTGAATTTTGACTTTTTCGAAAAGTAACGCTAAAATAAGTGATTGTTAGCTAGCTAGCTCTAAATGTAATTGCTGATTATTCTAAAACCATAACAGATTTTAACATGTCCTTCATAACCCATAGTCCAAATAAGATTTTGCACATGTGACCCGCGTTTGAGGATCGTCCATCACTAGGGGGCGCTGTGATGTCAAGAAATCTACTACGCAAGAATGGCTGATCGGATTTTTACAAAACCTTCTTCATCCCCTTCCAGTCATACCCCTGAACTCAGGTATTAAATATGGTAATTATTAAAACAAGTGGGCGGGGCCTATTTCCAAAAGTGTTAAAAAACCTGGAGAATAATAAAAACAATAAAGTAAAGAATAAAAAATGCTTTAAAATCAATTTTTTGATCCCAGATTTTCAGGATGTATTCTGTGAATAAGGTGTAACAATTCTCTCACTGCATGTATTGTTTTTTTTTGAAGTGCTACACTCTGAATTTTTAAAAGTTTGTAAAATGGAGAAATCAATGTATTTTCCACAAATATTGTTCAACCCCCCAAAATATGGCCTCTATTTGTAAAGCACATGCAGAATAAACATGGATTTCAGTTTGGTAAAAATCCAGGCGAGTTTGACCAATTTACAAGACTTTGAAAATAAATGGTACAAGACTATAAAGTTTAATATTTTATTTCTCTGAATCCATTTTTTTAATGACCATAAAAAAAACTCCTGTGGTTAGATAAAGCACTCTTTGAGATCCATGAATATTTTCAGAATTTTAGAGCCAACCGTTGATTATTAACGAATTTATGAAGTTTGTGATCAGTTCACAGCTTTCATCATCCAGAGCTCTGACTGCAGAGCTTTGAACAGGGCGGCCATTTTGCCCATATTTGGGCACATCACAGGAAGTGACGTCAAAGCAGCCATCTTAGGTCAGACCAAGCTGCCATCTTAGGTCAGACCATAGAGAACACAGACATGAATACGTAGACGCCGCGTCCTCGGTTGAGAGGCGTGCCGACAGAGCGGCCATCTTAGGTCAGACCAAGCTGCAGTCAGACAGAATACAAGTCATTACAGGAAAATGTACTTTATGTTTTCAGACACTCTGAATCCGGTGAATTCTCACCCGATTTCCAGATAAATCAACTGACTGAAAACGTCACCCCTTTAGGGGCTACATGGGACCAATTGATTGAATTAAATTATTGTCTAACTTAATAAATAATTTCGATTTTATATTGAAAGTAAGCAAACTTCCAGAGCTACGTCCCAGGAAGCCCGACTTTTACTCCGCTTATGGGTGCGCAAATAAAAGGACACTAGGAACCAGATCCTGGGGAATTACCTTCCATAAGTAAGATTTTATGATAGATCATCCTCATGCTTTACAGTTACAGTTTTCCGGCATAAACACAATATGTGCTAATGGGTACAGCGATGGAAGTAGAGAAAAGTACATTAAACACCAAAAACAAACAAAATGGTCCTAAATTACTGGATAGACATGATTTGTGGGGAGTGGGGGGGGAAGCCCGTGCTGAGGGTGATTAGGTTTTTTGTTGATTTCTTTTTGTTGATAATTGCTGTTGTCTGTAGATCGGTGTCTGTGTATATAGCTTATATATATATATATATATATATATATATATATATATATATATATATATATATATATATATATATATATATGCTTGTCGGGACTTTGATGCAATCAACTGGTTTCCTTATATAGGACATTTTATCCAATCTGTATAATCTGACCCAATCTGTATAATATGATTGAACTTGATTTTGTAAAGTGCCTTGAGATGACATGTTTCATGATTTGGCGCTATATAAATAAATAAATTGAATATATATATAATATTGGAAGAATTTTAGAGCAAACTGTTGATTTTTAAAGAATTTATTTATGAATTTAAAGAGAATAACATTTCCGAAATGTGCCCATGTAGGGATTTAAAATTTCCAGTAGATGGCAGTATTTGATTATATATGGATTTTTTACACACACACACTTATATACATAAGCTTTACATTGAATGTAGCTAGTTGCGGAGCCAGACGGGTGGCAGGGGTGGCATTTGCCACCCCCAACAGAGCCCTTGCCACCCCCTACTGCCACCCCACTGGAAATGGTAATTTTAACATATAATACTTATGAGATCGGCAAAGATTTGCCAGGAAAACTGTAATTTCCGACTGTCCCTGAAGGCAGCCCATGCAGTAGCAGCCTACATGCTGCGCACTGACGCTGTTCATTGGTTAAGCTGACATGTGGTTCCTGCTTGATCCAAAACACACCCGCGGCTTTAGAGTACACCGTTAAGGAGTTTTGCAGGTATTTACAACATTTGACCGCTCAGCGGTAACCGCTGTTTTACCTTCCTAATGAGAGGCGGCACTTGTCATACATTTCTAAAAAGAAAAAAAAAATGGTTGTGCACCGCTCCGTCCGTAGTGCCTCGTTTATTATATTAGCCATGCTAGTGCTGATAGATCGTGTTTTAGACAGATTCTTTTAACATATGTTTCAGTGCACATGCTGCCCTGTAATGTTTTATTAATTTGGCCAGGATATATCTCCCAGCTCTTGCTTGAAATGTGTGTGGTAAGAATATGTGAAAAACCATTGTTAAGTTTATAATGACTGAAATGTAAATAGGCTATGTCATATGAAAGCTTTGAATTATAACCTAACTAGTTATATTAATTAATTTAATTAATCTATTTTTAATTTAGTATTATTTTAGCTAGCTACAGAAAACTAAAAACTATTGTTTAAATAATATTTAAAATAGTGTTGTCTTTGCCATACAGTCATGGAGTCTAAATACCAGGCTGCCTTATTTTGTGTAGAGCCCAAATGAAGAGAAAAGAGAATATCTCACAGTTCTTCTTAAAGAGGCAAAAACCAGGGCCAGACCAGGACCAGACAGAACCCTGCAGCAGTGACCAACCTGGAGAAGCCAGCCAGGAGACACCAGGCCCAAGTGTATCACCAGCAGGTTAGAGGCTGTGACAGAGAGTTATTAAGTAGTAAAATCCAATAAGCCTAATTGTAAAGGTTAGCATGATGCTTTTTGCATTTTTTATTGTGTCTGTTTATGAACACAATTGAAACAAGTGGGCAGGGCCTATTTGCAAAAGTGTGAGAGTAGGGAGTAGCAAGATGGCGGCCAGTCACTAGGGGAGGTCACTGGCCGCCATCTTGCTACTCCGTTCTCACACAGAACCCCATAGCATTTGGTTGCAACAACAAGCAGTTTGGCTGTGTGAAAACGTTTCACAGGTAACTTTAAAGTCAGTGGTTGTTATACTTACTATACAAATTACTTTTGTTTTGGTAACACTTTATTTGTGCCTAAGATTTACATGATACTGTCATAAACAGAGGCTGCACAGTGAAGCAGTGAGAAGTGTTGTTGCCTTCTGGGTTCAATCACCTGGGTCTTTCAAATCCTCCCGGGTCTTTCAAATCCTCCTGGGTCTTTCAAATCCTCCCGGGTCTTTCAAATCCTCTGGGTCTTTCTGCATGAAGTTTGAATGTTCTACCTGTGCATGCGTAGGTTCACTCCGGGTACGCTGGCTTCCTCCCACAGTTCAAAAACATGACTGTTAGTTTAATTGGCTTCTCTAAATTGTCCTTAGGTGTGAGTGTGTGCAAGAATGGTTGTTTGTCCTGTCTGTCTCTGTGTTGCCCTGTGACAGATTGCCGACCTGTCCAGGGTGTAACCCGCCTCTCGCTCAGTGAACGCTGTGTGTATATATATATATATATATATATATATATATATATATATATATATACATATATATATATATATATATATATATACACAGAAAGCTATATACACGGTAGACTGTGCGTTAATGTAACGCAGAAGGTCTGGAGATGCTACGTTGGTGTAGCTTGTAGGACCTGAACAGGGGAGAGAGGCAGAGTCAAGTGTCACGGGGCCTCTGGGCCGTGTTAATAAGGCTGGTAGCGGATGGGAAAAAACTGTTTTTGTGTCGTGAGGTTTTGGTCCTGATGGACCGCTGCCTCCTGCCAGAAGGAAGTGTCTGAAATATTTTGTGACTGGGGTGTCACAAAATCGGCCACAATCTTCCCTGCACGCCTCAGAGTCCTAGAGGCTTACAGGTCCTGGAGAGATGGAAAATTGCAGCCAATCACCTTCTCTGCAGACCGGATGACACGCTGCAGTCTGCTCTTGTCTTTGGCGGTGGCACCAGCGTACCAGATGGTAATGGAGGAGGTGGTTTAGACACACCTTCTCCTTCAAAGAGTTTTCTTAATTTTCATAACTATGACAATTGTAGATTCACACTAAAGGCATCAAAACTATGAATTAACACATGTGGAATTATATACTTAACAAAAAAGTGTGAAACAACTGAAAATATGTCTTATATTCTAGGTTCTTCAAAGTAGCCACCTTTTGCTTTGATTACTGCTTCGTACACTCTTGGCATTCTCTTAATGAGCTTCAAGAGATAGTCACCTGAAATGGTTTTCCCTTCACAGGTGTCCCCTGTCAGGTTTAATAAGTGGGATGTCTTGCCTCTTATATGGGGTTGGGACCATCAGTTGTGTTGTGCAGAAGTCAAGTGGATACACAGCTTATAGTCCTACTGAATAAACTGTTAGAATTTGTATTATGGCAAGAAAAAAGCAGTTAAGTAAAGAAAAACAAGTGGCCATAATTACTTTAAGAACTGAAGGTCATTCAGTCCGAAAAATTGGGAAAACTTTGAAAGTGTCCCCAAGTGCAGTCGCAAAAACCATCAAGCGCTACAAAGAAACTGGCTCACACGAGGACCGCCCCAGGAAAGGAAGACCAAGAGTCACCTCTGCTGTGGAGGATAAATTCATCCTAGTCACCAGCCTCAGAAATCGCAGGTTGACAGCAGCTCAGATTAGAGACCAGGTCAATGCCACACAGAGTTCTAGCAGCAGACACATCTCTAGAACAACTGTTAGGAGACTGTGTGAATCAGGCCTTCATGGTAAAACAGCTGCTAGGAAACCACTGCTAAGGACAGGCAACAAGTAGAAGAGAATTGTTTGGGCTAAAGAACACAAGGAATGGACATTAGACCAGTGGAAATCTGTGCTTTGGTCTGATGAGTCCAAAGTTGAGATCTTTGGTTCCAACCATCGTGTCTTTGTGCGACGCAGAAAAGGTTTAACAGATGGACTCTATTCAATTCAATTCAATTGTATTTATATAGCGCCAATTCATGAAACATGTCATCTCGAGGCACTTTACAAAGTCAAAATCAATCATATTATACAGATTGGTCAAAAATTTCCTATATAAGGGAACCAGTTGATTGCTTCAAAGTCCCGACAAGCAGCATTCACTCCTGGAGAAGCATAGAGCTACAGGGAGAGACGTCTGCATTGTCCATGGCTTTGCAGCAATCCCTCATACTGAGCAAGCATGAAGCGACAGTCGAAAAAAAAACCCACCCATTAGCGGGAAGGAAAAACCTCCAGCAGAACCGGGCTCAGTATGAACGGTCATCTGCCTCGACCGACTGGGGGTTACAGAAGACAGAGCAGAGACACAACAAGAGAGACAAACATGCACAGAAGCACACATTGATCCAGTAATCTGTTCTACATTAGATAGTAATAGCGGGTGATCTGTCTTCTCTGGATGATGTCACAGTTAACAGAACGTCAGATCAGGTGTACCTACTATGAAGAAAAAAGAGAGAGCAAAAAGTTAAAAGCTGAAATGACAACAGTCATTTCAATGTAATGCAATGCAAAACTGCATTGCATCTACTTTTTTTTAGACAAATGCAAGAAAGTAATAAATATTATGACATGCTTAATTGGAAGGGAGTGGGGAGCAGATAGATGGTGCTGCTGTAGAAGGTCGTGAGGATGGGCGGGGACAGGTGGGCTCTCCTCATCCTCCGCAGTAAGTGCAAGCGCTTCTGTTCCCTCTTCTCCAGTGACATGGTGTTCACAAACCAGCTGAGGTTGTGTGTTATGTGCACCCCGAGGAATTTATTGCTGCTGGCCACCTCCACAGCTGAGCTGTTAATGAGAAGTGGAGCATGGCGAGGCCATTTCTTCCTGAAGTCCACGATGATCTCCTTCGTTTTCTCCACGTTCAGGATCAGTCCTGGTCCTGGTCCTGGTCGTTGTTGTCTCTAATCAGGCCCACCACCGTCGTGTCGTCTGCAAACTTCACGATGTGATTGGTGGTGAACCTGGGGACACAGTCGTGTGTCATCAGGGTGAACAGCAGGGGGCTCAGGACGCAGCCCTGAGGAAAGCCCGTGCTGAGGGTGATGACATCAGTGGTTTTCTGTCCGACCCAGACCAACTGAGGTCTGTTGGTGATGAAGTCTAGTAGGCAGTTGCGAACAGGTGTGCTGAAGCCCAGATGTTCCAGTTTTGATGGTGTTGAACGCTGAACTGAAGTCCAGGAACATGCTCAAGGGGGCGGTGCGTGGGTGGGCTTGGAACCCGTTAATAACTGCTTGCAGTTCTAGTTATTATTATTATTATTACGGAATTAAAACGCGTTGTGCAGCCCAAGCGGATTTATAACGAACCTATTGAATCAGGTATCTAAGTACAGAATGTGTGCCTCTACTCAAACCCAGAAATTCAGACCCCTCAACAACTAGGGGGCGCTATAACAAAGGACAATGCGTTTCGGCCTGTAACCACCAAACTACTGGTCCCACACTCAAAAACTTGATAGCACTTTGTTTATTGGATGTTTCTGCATCAAAAAGGGAATTGGCACACCTTTCGTTTCCCAGCTACTTTTCGCGCTACATGGCTACAAAGGTTAAACCTTTCTTGTTAAACTCCTCCTACATTGTTTGTGCGATCTGCACAAAACTTCATATATAAGCGTGTCATGGACAAATAAAAAAAGTTAACACGGCAGATTTTTGAATTTTGACTTTTTCGAAAAGTAACGCTAAAATAAGTGATTGTTAGCTAGCTAGCTCTAAATGTAATTGCTGATTATTCTAAAACCATAACAGATTTTGACCTGTCCTTCATAACACATAGTCCAAATAAGATTTTGCACATGTGACCCGCGTTTGAGGATCGTCCATCACTAGGGGGCGCTGTGATGTCAAGAAATCTACTACGCAAGAATGGCTGATCGGATTTTTACAAAACCTTCTTCATCCCCTTCCAGTCATAACCCTTAACTCAGGAATTAAATATGGTACTGATTGAAACAAGTGGGCGGGGCCTATTTCCAAAAGTGTGAAAAAAACCTTCAAAACTTCACAAAATTACCAAAAATCCATTTTGTGGTGTAACGATGTCAGATTTTCAGGATGTATTCCTTGAATAAGGTGTAACAATTCTCTCACTGCATGTATTGAGGTTTCTGAAAGTTGCACACTCTGATTTTTTAAAAGTTTGTAAAATGGAGAAATCAATGTATTTTCCACAAATATTGTTCAATCCCAATAAAAATGGCCACTATTTGTAAAGCACATTCAGACTTAATGTGTACTTCAGTTTGGTAAAAATCCAGGCGATTTTGAACTATTTAAAAGACTTTGAAATTCACATGTGCAAGACTATAAAGGTTAATATTTTTTTTCTCTGAAACGCTTTTTTCAATGGGCGTTTAAAAAATCACACAGTTAGATAAAGCACTCTTGGACATATGTGAATATTTTCCGAATTTTAGCGCAAACCGTTGATTTTTACCGATTTAATGAATTTTATGATCTGGTCACAGCTTTCACCATCCAGAGCTCTGACCATCCAGAACTGTGAACAGGGCGGCCATTTTGCCCATATATGGGCACATCACAGGATGTGACGTCACATCCCGTGATTTTCTAAGCGGAGCAGAAACTGGAAGAGGGAGGATAGCTTTTAGAGTTTTGAAAAGAACACATAATTTAAAAAAAAATATTGAATCTAAAAAAGATCAAGCAGAAGCAAGGAAAGTTATTTAGAAGGCAAAGAAGACAAAATGGAGAGATTTTTGTGATTCAATGGGCAGAACAACTCCTATAGCTAAGGTATGGGGAATGATTAAGAAAATGAAGGGAAATAGACCAGAGAGAACATATCCAGTTCTAAAACATGAAGAAGGAACAGCAGTAACAAATGAGGAAAAAGTAGAAGTAATGGCAAGAACATTTGCAAAGATCCATAGTTCAGATATGGATCAGACTTATTCCAAAAGTAACACTATGATATAATATGGATAGATAGATAGATAGATAGATAGATAGATAGATAGATAGATAGATAGATAGATAGATAGATAGATAGATAGATAGATAGATAGATAGATAGATAGATAGATAGATAGATATGAAAAGGAGTAATAGCATTAATGGTTTAAAGGTCAATCTAAATGAAGAACATTCATTATATATATATATAAACACTTTTATTTGGGTGTGATTAATTATTTCACAGTCCTAATTTATTTATATTTACATACATACTTTTATAATATGAATATTACTGTTATAATAAAATATGAAGTACTGACAAAAAAGGCTTATTGTGTGGCAACCTCTTGGTGTAGAAGCATAATCCAGGTTTCAAATTAAAGGTAACACTTTGAAGTTTCATGTAGACTATTCGGATTATATATCAGGAGTAATTACACAAAGGTTCCTATTTCTAATCCATTATAAAAGTGAAATTTATTTGCTATTAAAATTGGTACAATAGTCCCCTTCACAAGTATATATAGATGTAGCATGTTGAAATCCCCACCTACACTACTGTGATGGTATACACATGGAAGACAGAGATTTAAAAAATGACCCAAAAAACATAGCTTGGCTAATGCCCTTTGAAAAGGACGGTTTTATTGAGCTTCTGTTGCATGTTGTTGCTCTGTAAGCTAAGGTTAGTTATTTTGGCAATTTGGTGCAGCCTTAACTTAAAAAACAAGGACACAACCAACGTTAACAGCATATGGTGGTGGCTGTCTATGCCATACTGTGTTTCTCCGATGTGCTCTCTGAGCACAAACACATCCTCTGACCCTATCCTCTTCCTTACAATGTACACAACCTCTAGCACTTTGATGGGCTGTGATCGTCTGGTACATGAGGTCTGACGAATGACCCACTCTGCTGCCCTGACTACCATCACTGTGCCTTCTGATGGAATCACCAGACCTCCATTGTTTTTTAACTTCAGCAGGTGGTAGCTCTGGTCCTTGATGGCAGATGCAGCATCTGTTACCAAGCTGGCACGGCAGACATCACAGGACAGCTTTTTCAGAGCCTGTCACACAACAAATCCTGAAATAAGAGTTGGTATATTAAAATAATGTATAATAACCATGGGGAAATTAAGGGAACATATATCTTTTTGGACCATTGTGAGATTGATTTCCCTCAAATTTACACCAAAGATTAATTGTCATACAATCGTTATTGGTGTCAGTAAAACCTATATAATTGACCAGTGGTCTCAGCCTTGATAACTTGCGCAAGTAGCCGTGATGCACAACTATGCTGCATGATTAAGTCATTTTTAGACAAGAAAATCTGCAATTTTGACATGTTCAAGCATCAAGAATTATAGCCACGTTCATGACGTTTGTAAGAAACCAAACTGTTTGTAAATCCGTCAAGAATTCAATGAGATAAGAGTATTTGTGTTCGTGCTGATCACTCACCTTATATTAGGTACCACAGAGCATGCCAGAAAGCTTGTCTGAGGCAAGATGGCCGCCGGTGATGACGTTTGAGACTCCGCCGTAAGACATCTAGCCTTAATTATGGATATCTATGGTCAGAGTGCTCTCTATGGTACTTGTGTAGAGGGTTGTGAGGATGGACGGGGGCAGTTGGGCTCTCCTCATCCTCCGCAGGAAGTACAAGCGCTTCTGAGCCCTCCTCACCAGATGTGGTGTTTACAGACCAGGTGAGGTTGTCCGTGATGTGCACCCCGAGGAATTTGGTGCTGCTAACCACCTCCACAGCTGAGCTGTTGATGAGTTTGTGTCAACTGCGAACTTCATGATGTGATTGGGGGTGAACCTGGGGGTGCAGTCGTGTGTCATCAGAGTAAACAGCAGGGGGCTGCGGACACAGCCCTGAGGGGAGCCCGTGCTGAGGGTGATGACATCAGAGGTGGTCTGTCAGACCCGGACCGACAGTGGTCAGGAGTTGAGGAAGTGATGAGGGGTGTGCTGAAGCCCAGATGTTCCAGTTTTTCAACCAGATGCTGTGGGATGAGGGTGTTGAACGCTGTAGTCCAGGAACATGCTCAAAGGGGGCGGAGCGTAGACGGGCTTGGAACCCGTTAATAACTGCTTGCAGTTCTAGTTCTTATTATTATTACGGAATTAAAACGCGTTGTGCAGCCCAAGCGGATTTATAACGAACCTATTGAATCAGGTATCTAAGTACAGAATGTGTGCCTCTACTCAAACCCAGAAATTCAGACCCCTCAACAACTAGGGGGCGCTATAACAAAAGACAATGCGTTTTGGCCTGTAACCACCAAACTACTGGTCCCACACTCAAAAACTTGATAGCACTTTCTTTATTGGATGTTTCTGCATCAAAAAGGGAATTGGCACACCTTTCGTTTCCCAGCTACTTTTCGCGCTACATGGCTACAAAGGTTAAACCTTTCTTGTTAAACTCCTCCTACATTTTTTGTGCGATCTGCGCAAAACTTCATATATAAGCGTGTCATGGACAAATGAAAAAAGTTAATGCGGCAGATTTTTGAATTTTGACTTTTTCGAAAAGTAACGCTAAAATAAGTGATTGTTAGCTAGCTAGCTCTAAATGTAATTGCTGATTATTCTAAAACCATAACAGATTTTGACATGTCCTTCATAACCCATAGTCCAAATAAGATTTTGCACATGTGACCCGCGTTTGAGGATCGTCCATCACTAGGGGGCGCTGTGATGTCAAGAAATCTACTACGCAAGAATGGCTGATCGGATTTTTACAAAACCTTCTTCATCCCCTTCCAGTCATAACCCTTAACTCAGGAATTAAATATGGTACTGATTGAAACAAGTGGGCGGGGCCTATTTCCAAAAGTGTGAAAAAAACCTTCAAAACTTCAAAAAATTACCAAAAATCCATTTTGTGGTGTAACGATCTCAGATTTTCAGGATGTATTCCTTGAATAAGGTGTAACAATTCTCTCACTGCATGTATTGAGGTTTCTGAAAGTTGCACACTCTGATTTTTTAAAAGTTTGTAAAATGGAGAAATCAATGTATTTTCCACAAATATTGTTCAATCCCAATAAAAATGGCCACTATTTGTAAAGCACATTCAGACTTAATGTGTACTTCAGTCTGGTAAAAATCCAGGCGATTTTGAACTATTTAAAAGACTCTGAAATTCACATGTGCAAGACTATAAAGGTTAATATTTTTTTCTCTGAAACGCTTTTTTCAATGGGCGTTTAAAAAATCACATAGTTAGATAAAGCACTCTTGGACATACGTGAATATTTTCAGAATTTTAGAGCAAACCGTTGATTTTTAACGATTTAATGAATTTTATGATCTGGTCACAGCTCTCACCATCCAGAGCTCTGACCATCCAGAACTGTGAACAGGGCGGCCATTTTGCCCATATATGGGCACATCACAGGATGTGACGTCACATTCCGTGATTTTCTAAGCTGAGCAGAAACTTGAAGAGGGAGGATAGCTTTTAGAGTTTTGAAAAGAACACATAATTTTTTAAAAAAATATTGAATGTAAAAAAGATCAAGCAGAAGCAAGGAAAGTTATTTAGAAGGCAAAGAAGACAAAATGGAGAGATTTTTGTGATTCAATGGGCAGAACAACTCCTATAGCTAAGGTATGGGGAAAGATTAAGAAAATGAAGGGAAATAGACCAGAGAGAACATATCCAGTTCTAAAACATGAAGAAGGAACAGCAGTAACAAATGAGGAAAAAGTAGAAGTAATGGCAAGAACATTTGCAAAGATCCATAGTTCAGATATGGATCAGACTTATTCCAAAAGTAACACTATGATATAATATGGATAAATAGATAGATAGATAGATAGATAGATAGATAGATAGATAGATAGATAGATAGATAGATAGATATGAAAAGGAGTAATAGCATTAATGGTTTAAAGGTCAATCTAAATGAAGAACATTCATTATATATATATATATATATATATATATATATATATATATATATATATATATATATATATATATATATATATATATATAACACTTTTATTTGGGTGTGATTAATTATTTCACAGTCCTAATTCATTTATATTTACATACATACTTTTATAATATGAATATTACTGTTATAATAAAATATGAAATACTGACAAAAAAGGCTTATTGTGTTGCAACCTCTTGGTGTAGAAGCATAATCCAGGTTTCAAATTAAAGGTAACACTTTGAAGTTTCATGTAGACTATTCGGATTATATATCAGGAGTAATTACACAAAGGTTCCTATTTTTAATCCATTATAAAAGTGAAATTTATTTGCTATTAAAATTGGTACAATAGTCCCCTTCACAAGTATATATAGATGTAGCATGTTGAAATCCCCACCTACACTACTGTGATGGTATACACATGGAAGACAGAGATTTAAAAAATGACCCAAAAAACATAGCTTGGCTAATGCCCTTTGAAAAGGACGGTTTTATTGAGCTTCTGTTGCATGTTGTTGCTCTGTAAGCTAAGGTTAGTTATTTTGGCAATTTGGTGCAGCCTTAACTTAAAAAACAAGGACACAACCAACGTTAACAGCGTATGGTGGTGGCTGTCTATGCCATACTGTGTTTCTCCGATGTGCTCTCTGAGCACAAACACATCCTCTGACCCTATCCTCTTCCTTACAATGTACACGACCTCTAGCACTTTGATGGGCTGTGATCGTCTGGTACATGAGGTCTGACGAATGACCCACTCTGCTGCCCTGACTACCATCACTGTGCCTTGTGATGGAATCACCAGACCTCCATTGTTTTTTAACTTCAGCAGGTGGTAGCTCTGGTCCTTGATGGCAGATGCAGCATCTGTTACCAAGCTGGCACGGCAGACATCACAGGACAGCTTTTTCAGAGCCCGTCGCACAACAAATCCTGAAATAAGAGTTGGTATATTAAAATAATTTATAATAACCATGGGGAAATTAAGGGAACATTTATCTTTTTGGACCATTGTGAGATTGATTTCCCTCAAATTTACACCAAAGATTAATTGTCATACAATCGTTATTGGTGTCAGTAAAACCTATATAATTGACCAGTGGTCTCAGGCTTGATAACTTGCGCAAGTAGCCGTGATGCACAACTATGCTGCATGATTAAGTCATTTTTCGACAAGAAAATCTGCAATTTCGACATGTTCAAGCATCAAGAATTATAGCCACGTTCATAACGTTTGTAAGAAACCAAACTGTTTGTAAATCCGTCAAGAATTCAATGAGATAAGAGTATTTGTGTTCGTGCTGATCACTCACCTTACATTAGGTACCACAGAGCACGCCAGAAAGCTTGTCTGAGGCAAGATGGCCGCCGGTGATGACGTTTGAGACTCCGCCGTAAGACATCTAGCCTTTATTATGGATATCTATGGTCAGAATGCTCTCTATGGTACTTGTGTAGAGGGTTGTGAGGATGGGCGGGGGCAGTTGGGCTCTCCTCATCCTCCGCAGGAAGTACAAGCGCTTCTCTGCCCTCCTCACCAGATGTGGTGTTTACAGACCAGGTGAGGTTGTCCGTGATGTGCACCCCGAGGACTTTGGTGCTGCTAACCACCTCCACAGCTGAGCTGTTGATGAGTTTGTGTCAACTGCGAACTTCATGATGTGATTGGGGGTGAACCTGGGGGTGCAGTCGTGTGTCATCAGAGTAAACAGCAGGGGGCTGCGGACACAGCCCTGAGGGGAGCCCGTGCTGAGGGTGATGACATCAGAGGTGGTCTGTCAGACCCGGACCGACAGCGGTCAGGAGGTGAGGAAGTGATGAGGGGTGTGCTGAAGCCCAGATGTTCCAGTTTTTCAACCAGATGCTGTGGGATGAGGGTGTTGAACGCTGTAGTCCAGGAACATGCTCAAAGGGGGCGGAGCGTAGACGGGCTTGGAACCCGTTAATAACTGCTTGCAGTTCTAGTTATTAGGGTTCCAAGCCCGCAGCGCAGGCGAACGGCTATGCCGTTCGTCTGCTCTGTGAGCAGAGAACCCTATTGTTTTTCGTGTGTTTTTAAATTATTTATTAGGGTTCCAAGCCCGCAGCGCAGGCGAACGGCTATGCCGTTCGTCTGCTCTGTGAGCAGAGAACCCTATTGTTTTTCGTCTGTTTTTAAATTATTTATTATTATTATTATTATTACGGGTAATTATTATTCTCCGCTAAAACGCGTTGGGCGGCCCATGCGGATTTGTAACGAACCTATTGAATCAGGTATCCAAGTACAGAATGTGCACCGCTACTCAAACCCAGAAATTCAGACCCCTCAACAACTAGGGGGCGCTATAACAAAGGACAATGCGTTTTGTTCTATAACCACCAAACTACTGGTCCCACACTCAAAAACTTCACATCACTTTGTTTATTGGATGATTCTGCAAAATAAAGGGAATTGGCACACCCTTCGTTTCCCAGCTATTTTTCGCGCTACATGGCTACAAAGGTTAAACCTTTCTTGTTAAACTCCTCCTACATTTTTTATGCAATCCGCGCAAAACTCCATATATAACCGCGTAATGGACAAATAAAAAAAGTTAACACGGCGGATTTTTGAATTTTGACTTTTTCGAAAAGTAACGCTAAAATAAGTGATTGTTAGCTAGTTAGCTCTAAATGTAATTGCTGATTATTCTAAAACCATAACAGATTTTGACATGTCCTTCATAACCCATAGTCCAAATAAGATTTTGCACATGTGACCTGCGTTTGAGGATCGTCCATCACTAGGGGGCACTGTGATGTCAAGAAATCTACTACGCAAGAATGGCTGATCGGATTTTTACAAAACCTTCTTCATCCCCTTCCAGTCATACCCCTGAACTCAGGTATTAAATATGGTAATGATTAAAACAAGTGGGCGGGGCCTATTTCCAAAAGTGTTAAAAAACCTGGAGAATAATAAAAACAATAAAGTAAAGAATAAAAAATGCTTTAAAATCAATTTTTGATCCCAGATTTTCAGGATGTATTCCGTGAATAAGGTGTAACAATTCTCTCACTGCATGTATTGTTTTTTTTTGAAGTGCTACACTCTGAATTTTTAAAAGTTTGTAAAATGGAGAAATCAATGTATTTTCCACAAATATTGTTCAACCCCCCAAAATATGGCCTCTATTTGTAAAGCACATGCAGAATAAACATGGATTTCAGTTTGGTAAAAATCCAGGCGAGTTTGACCAATTTACAAGACTTTGAAAATAAATGGTACAAGACTATAAAGTTTAATATTTTATTTCTCTGAATCCATTTTTTTAATGACCATAAAAAATATCCTGTGGTTAGATAAAGCACTCTTTGAGATCCATGAATATTTTCAGAATTTTAGAGCAAACCGTTGATTATTAACGAATTTATTAAGTTTGTGATCAGTTCACAGCTCTCCTCATCCAGAGCTCTGACTCCACAGCTGTGAACAGGGCGGCCATTTTGCCCATATTTGGGCACATCACAGGAAGTGATGTCACAGCGGCCATCTTAGGTCAGACAAAGCTGCGCTCAGAGAGAATAAAAGTCAATTCAGGAAAATGTACTTTATGTTTCAGACACTCTGAATCCGGTGAATTCTAACCCGATTTCCAGCTAAATCAACTGACTGAAAACGTCACCCCTTTAGGGGCTACATGGGACCAATTGATTGAATTAAATGATTGTCTAACTTAATAAATAATTTCGGTTTTTGTATTGAAAGTAAGCAAACTTCCAGAGCTACGTCCCAAGGAGCCAGACTTTTACTCCGCTTATTATCCTTTTTATCCTGGGGAATTACCTTCAATAAGTAAGATTTTATGATAGATAATCCTCATGCTTTAACACAATATGTGCTAATGGGTACAGGGATGGAAGTAGAGAAAACATTAAACACCAAAAACAAACAAAATGGTCCTAAATTACTGGATAGACATGATTTGTGTGGGGGGGGGGGAAGCCCGTGCTGAGGGTGATTAGGTTTTTTGTTGATTTCTTTCCCCCAGATCGCGGTTTGTATTATATCATTTTTAAATGCTGTTATGAGCACCTTTGCTCTCACTTGTCTGTATATAGTTTTGCTCATATGTGTCATGTTTCGGACGTATTTGGCCCACATGCAGAGAGACACCTGGGACAACAATGAGCAGTTCAAAGGTTTTATTTACAGGAGCGGAGTTGGCTGATCTCTGAATCTAAGAATCTGGGTTCAAGGCTGAACGGAGCCGCGGTGAGACGATCTAGGGAGAAAAACAAGAGGTTTAGGTTGGGTTGCGGTGAGGGGAATAATGGACTGAGGGGCGGGGCGCTTTCCACAAGGCTGGGGAACCGGACCGGGGGAAGTGGAGCGGAGGAGGAACTTAGCGCTTTCAGCTCAGATGGAGGTTGGTGACTGAGCGACGGTGAGCTGCAGGAGCAAGAAGGGGTCCGAGCAGCGCCCGAGGTGGTCGAAGACAGCCGGTGGAATCTGGTGAGTCTGACTGACTGGTTTTCATCCGAAGTCTGGCAAGTCAAGTCAAGTGCATAGGCGCCACGGCTGGATCAAGGCACGGGGAACCACTGATGCTAACACTCTGGCATCCACCGGCTGTCTGAGCGCTGCTCTTATGCTCCAGCGCTGACTCGCAGAACGAGCCGCAGGTGTGCGCGCCCCGCCCACCAGTCAGCTGCAGTCACCTGTGGAGAGAGCAGCGGGGACAGCGCCAGCAGAGAACTGCATGGTGCTGTCTGCTAAGTTCTGACAATATGTAGATAATTGCTGTTGTCTGTAGATTGGTGTCTGTGTATATAGCTTATATATATATATATATACATATATATATATATATATATATATATATATATATATATATATATATATATATATATATATATATTGGAAGAAAGAGAGAGAGATTTATGTTTATAATTTGTGTGTATATTAGATTAATATTTAACTGCAAAATGTGTAAGTGCGTGTACATTTTTCATCCAGTTTGACTTCAGTTTAAATAGTTTTGGTTCTGAATAAATATGTGTAATCTGTCTGAAAGGTCACGATCACTGGGAACATATGATTAAAATGAGATCTGAGGTGCCTCCTATTCATTTTGACAGCAGCTGTCTGATCTGTGGTCTGACCCAAGATGGTCACCCTGTAGGCACGTCAGCCTAGTGGCTGGCAGCGTCCAATGGGGCGTCTACGTATATAATGTCTATGTTTCTAAGCGGAGCAGAAACCTGAAGAGGGAGGAATTGGAATTTGAAATCAGAAAAGCTCAAATTAATAAAGGAAGTATTGTAGCAGTGTTTTTGGATATTGAAAATGCATATGACATGTTGTGGAAAGAAGGTTTATTAATTAAAATTATAAAGATGGGTATTACAGGTAGGATGTATTGGTGGATCAAAGATTTTCTAACTTAAAGACAAATACAAGTTCAAATAGGTAATTATCATTCTGAGAAATATACACACACACGCACACACTCCCACACACACACATACACACAGGGTCCGAAATTAACTCGCCAGTTGCCAAATGCAAGTAAATTTCCCGTTTGGCGAGTGAATTTCAGAGGGCAAAACAAACAATACATTTATATAAATGTATAATTCCAGCTGTTGCTAAAATTTTAATAAGAGTCCACAGCCCTTAACTCTAAAGTCATTGTTACCAAATGTCTATCAGGGAATACTTGAAAATTGTTGTTAACTTGAATCTAACTGAATGGATGCACACATTGCAATGTCCTGCTTTGGATTCTAAGCATGTGGTGCGTTCAAGAACTTCACTCAACATAGGAATTTGCAAATTCGAGGATTATCTTTTGTACAGTAATATCTGTACAGCCTAAATTGACTCAGAAGTAAATCTATGGTTTAGCACTACAATACAAATATACAGTCAATTTATCAACATCCCACAGTTCTTAATTCTTCTAGTTCAAACATACTTCACGTAAATTTAAATTATGATTTTTCATTAACATTAAACTAAACAGTAGACATTTTAAACCTCATTTCCATTCGAGTCATTTAGCTTTAGGCTCAACATATATTACTGTATTAAAGATAATCCCCGCATGTGCAAATTCCTACGTTGAGCAAGGTACTTGAACTCATCACACACGCAGCAGTCAGACTGATTCAGTCAGACATTTCTCTGGTGTTCTGCGCTGGGTTTCGTCCATACAACTGTAAGTTATCATGTTTATGTGTATTATACTCTGTTTGGGGTCATGTTAACCCCTCGTTTTTATTGAGAACTTAGCAGTAGTTTTTCTGTTTGTAGTGTGGAGTCTAGTTACCTACAAATGAGCAACTTGATGTTAGCAGCTGCTTAGCATTAGGCTTGTAGCTCTGTTGTGGTTAGCAGCTAATTAGCAATCGGCTCAAAACTCTGTGGTGTCGCTCCACTGAGCTATATTATACACTAGAGTGCTAATCATAGACATTATAAACGTAGACGCATCGTTGGGCGGGTTCTGCCTATGCTGGGATGCGTCAGAGCGTCCGCCATGTTAAATGTGGCAAATCTGCAGTTACTCAGTCACTTAAACAGTATCAGGGGGACTTTAATCTCACAATATACTTTGTTTACATTAATAACACCTGGTGTAAAAATGCTAGATTAGTCACAAGTTTCTGCTCTCCGGACATTGAGCTTCTGACTGTTAGCTGCAGACCTTTTTATCTGCCTAGAGAGTTTACTGTTGTTATCATCGCAGCGGTTTACGTCCCTCCCAGCGCTAATACTAAAGATGCTATGGGTGTTCTCTATCGGACTATCTCTGAGCTGCAATCTGCACACACAGAGGGGGTTTTCATCATTGCTGGGGATTTTAACCAGGCAAATATGAAAACTGTTCTCCCTCATTTTTACCAACACGTGGATTTTGCAACTCGGGGAGAGAACACTCTAGACTTAGTCTACACAAATATAAAAGGAGCATTCAGAGCAGCCCCCCGCCCCCACCTGGGCTCTTCAGATCACCGTTCCGTGATGCTATTCCCAGCATACAGGCCCCTGCTGATCAGAGCAAAACCAACAGCGAGGCAGGTGAGGGTGTGGACTGAGGGAGCAATGGAGGCGCTCCAGGACTGTTTTGAGTGCTCTGACTGGAACATGTTCAAAGCTGCTGCAACTTATGAGGACAAGATCAACATTGATGAGTACGCCATGACTGTGTCAGCCTACATCAACAAATGCATTGAGGACGTCAGCACCACCAAGACCATCATCACCCGAGCCAACCAACGACCCTGGATTACTGCGGAGGTCCGTCAAGCGCTAAAAGCACGGAACTCAGCCTTCAAGTCTGGTGACAAGGAGGCACTGAGGACAGCGAGAGCCAACTTGAACCGTGCCATCAGGCTAGCAAAGCGGAACCACAGTCAGAAAATCCAGGAGCTTTTCCATGATGCCAGCAACACCAGGAGCATGTGGAAAGGCATCCGGGCGATCACTGAATACAACACCCCCTCCCCCCCGGTGGGTGAAGTTGATGCTGACTTCCTCAATGGACTAAATAACTTCTTTGGGAGGTTTGAGGCACTAAACAGCACTCCAGCAGTGAAAGCTGTTCCCCATCAGGAAGAGGAGGTCCTCTGCCTTGACACCGCCGACGTGTGGAAGACTCTGAGGAGAGTCAACCCGCGGAAGGCCCCAGGCCCCGACAACATACCTGGGCAGGTGCTCAAGGAGTGTGCAGGTCAGCTGGCTGGTGTCCTCACAGACATTTTTAACACCTCGCTGGACCAAGCCATAGTGCCAGCATGCTTCAAGTCTGCCTCCATCATTCCGGTGCCAAAGAAACCTCAAGTCACCTGCTTCAACGACTACCGGCCTGTTGCACTGACTCCCATCATGATGAAGTGCTTTGAAAGGCTGGTAAAGGAACACATCGTCTCCAGTCTCCCCCCAACACTCGACCCGTTCCAGTTTGCCTACCGACGGAACCGCTCCACTGAGGACGCCATCTCCTCTTCTCTTCACCTGAGCCTGGCACACCTGGAGGAGAAGAACACGCACGTGCGGATGCTGTTCCTGGACTTCAGTTCAGCGTTCAACACCATCATCCCACAACATCTGGTGGCAAAACTGGAGCATCTGGGCTTCAACACACCCCTACGAAACTGGCTGCTAGACTTCCTCACCAACAGACCTCAGTCAGTCCGGGTCGGACAGAACACCTCTGATGTCATCACCCTCAGCACGGGCTCCCCTCAGGGCTGCGCCCTGAGCCCCCTGCTGTTCACCCTGATGACACACGACTGCGTCCCCAGGTTCACCACCAATCACATCGTGAAGTTTGCAGACGACACAACGGTGGTGGGCCTGATCAGAGACGACAACGACCAGGACTACAGAGAGGAGGTGGAGCAGCTGGTGGGCTGGTGCAGAGACAACAGCCTGATCCTGAACGTGGAGAAGACGAAGGAGATCATCGTCGACTTCAGGAAAAACCGGCCTCACCATGCTCCACTGCTCATCAACAACTCAGCGGTGGAGGTGGTCAGCAGCACCAAGTTCCTGGGGGTGCACATCACGGACAACCTCACCTGGACTGTGAACACCGCGTCGCTGGTGAAGAGGGCACAGAAACGACTGTACTTTCTGCGGAGGATGAGGAGAGCCCGCCTGTCCCCGCCCATCCTCACGACCTTCTATAGAAGCACCATAGAGAGTATTCTGACCAGCTGTCTCTCTGTGTGGTGTGGAGGCTGCAGTGCCTCCGACTGGAAGAACGTGAGGAGAGTGGTGAGGACAGCAGAAGGGATCATCGGGGCTCCTCTTCCCTCCATAAAAGACATTTCATCGCAGCGCTGTGTGTCTCGAGCCCGTAACATCATCAGGGACCCCTCACACCCCCACCACAGACTATTCTCCCTGCTGCCCTCTGGAAAGAGGTTTCGCAGCATCCGCTGCAGGTCCACTAGGTTCTGCAAAAGCTTTTTCCCTGCTGCCATCAGACTGTTGAACTGCTGAACTGCTAAAGTATAAAAACGGACTGTGTACCACATTCGATTCGCTGATTTGCACATCTGCACATTTGCACATTGTATCGTATCCTGCAAAATTGCTGCTGCACCTTACCGGGAAACGTACTGCAAAACTGTGTACAATGCAACTGTCTACTTTTAAATCATTGCTGCACCTTACTGCGTATTTGTTTACATTTGTTTTACACTGTTTACATTTCAACTGCCTACTGCTCACTGCTGCACTTTATCCGGAAGTCAATTGAAACTTATCCTGTAAGTGACTGCGATTTATCACTGCACTTTATCCTGTACTGTAATTCACCGCAAGGTATCCTGTAGAGTTACTGCAATCTTTCTGAGCTGTGTGAAAGCGAAATTTCGTTCTGTATCCACTCTGTGTATACAAAATGACAATAAAGAAAGTCTAAGTCTAAGTCTAAGTCTAAGTATTCGTAATATTTTTATTTTTGTAATATTACAAGTTTATTTTCGTATCCCTTTAACTTCATTCTCCCGACTTTATACTCGTAAAGAATAAAAATAATTAAAATAATCTCACCTGGCCGTATTACTCCAGGAGTGAAATAATTCTGCAAACTGTGACTATTCTGGAAATTTTCCCTCTTAATTCTCATAACATTACCACTTTTGTCTTTTTTTTTTTTTTAGTTTTTTTTAAAACTTTGTCCTAGGTTTTTTTCCCTCATATTAGTAATTTTACCTCTTTAATACTCCCCCAAAAAGTCTGTTCCTAAAGGTTCACATGTGATACGGTTTTATGAAATAATGAAGACCACAATGTTTAGATTTAACAAATTGATCCTTATATTCATAACACATACACATATACACACACAAATATATATATATATATATATATATATATATATATATATATACACACACACATATACATATATATTTATATATATATATATATTTATTTATTTAGAAACATATAGATATAGATATGTATAGACAGCTATAATCTTGACCTATAGTGATATATAATCACACAGCTATTTATTTGGCTTATTTATAATACTTGAAAATCTATATATGCACATCTATGTCTAAATACAATAGTCTGTACTGTATGCAAGCTAAAAACCTTGAAAAAGAATGGTCTTGCACAGCTTTTTCCTAGTGTTGCCACTCTGCAGCTTTAGTGTGTCCAGTTTTGCAGCATGGTGCAGCCTTAGTTTATAGAAGGCAGATACAAGTAGTGAAATCAGCCCGAATACATTTCCATGCAGCACAGGAATGAGGCATCTTCTCTGATCCACGTTCACTACAACAGAACTTAACTTGTTTCTGCCACATACAATATGGCGGTGACGTTGATGTGCGAACCTGCGCCTAATGATGCGTCTACGTATATAATGTCTATGGTGCTAATAGCCCGCTGTTAGAACAAGTCGCTTTGAAGCCACCAGCCGCCATATTGGTACTCCCTATTTTCCCCCAGTAACTAGGGAGAATGTGCGCTACAGCATCCAATAACGAGGATTTTCTCATGTTCAGAGGGGGCTTAAAACTTTGAAAATGTCAAATGCCGTATACTTTTATGCTATGTTCTAAAACTATCAAGTACTGAGAAAGTCATGTGCTGAAATATTTTCCATTTTATTTATTTAAATATATATAATAATAATAATAATACATTTAATTTATACTGCACTTTCCATCAAAAGATCTCCAAGTGCTACAGGTAAAAATTAAAAAAAGCATAAAAAAATTAAAAAAGCTTTTTTAGAAGAAAAAAAAAGAATAAAACATCTAAAGGGGACCAAAAGCTTTGCTAAAAAGAAATGTTTTAAGGCCTTTTTTAAAACACTCAGTGGATTGAGGTGCCCTCAAGATGTCAGGGAGGGCATTCCACAGATGCGGGGCAGCAGCACTAAATGCCCGATCTCCCATTGTCCTGAGTCTGGTTCTGGGAATGTGGAGGAGGTTTGAGTGAGTGGAGCGAAGGGAGCGGGTTGTCTTCTGTGGGCTGATAAGGCGGGGGCATGTCCATGGATGCATTGATGTGTGAGGAGGGAAACCTTGTACTCAAACCTGGTGGAGATGGGAAGCCAGTGTAGTGAATGGAGGATGGGGGTAATGTGCTCATGTTTCCGCACTCTCATCAGGATCCTAGCTGCAGAGTTTTGAATATACTGAAGCCTCTGCAGACTTTTTCTAAGGATCCCAATGAGAAGTGCGTTGCAATAGTCCAGTCTGGAGGAGACAAAGGCATGAACCAGCTTTTCTGCGTCTGGGAGGGAGAGAATGGGACGAAGTTTGGAAATATTTCGGAGGTGGTAGAAAGAGGTCTTGCATAGGTGATTTATATGTGCTTCAAAAGTGAGTTGGGAGTCCATTTTTGCACCAAGATTTCTAACTGTTGATGAAAGCGGGATGTTAGTGCCAGAAAAGGTGATGCTGGTTATGGATAATGATTTGGTTTGATGAGGAGTTCCAACCAGGATGGCTTTGGTTTTTGCTCCATCCATACCTTTATCTCCTCCAGACAGGTGGTGAGTTTTGATGGGGATGACTGTGAGGGTGGGGTGTCAGCTGTGACATTTACATAGAGCTGTATGTCATCAGCATAGCAGTGGAATGAAATATTGTGGCAGCTGATGATTTGGCCAAGGGGAGTGAGGTAAAGGATGAAGAGGATGGGGCCAAGGACTGACCCCTGGAGGACACCACATGTAACTGTGTGTGGATGTGATTTGGAGTGTCCCAGGGAGATGTATTCTGTCCGGTTTGTGAGATATGATCTGAACCAACTGAGAGCAGTGTCATTTAGTCCAGTAGTGAGGTGGAGCCGGTTTAAGAGAATGCCGTGGTCGACAGTATCAAATGCAGCAGAAAGGTCAAGAAGGATGAGGAGGGATATATAAAACATTTATAAATAAATAAATAACATACAAACACATATATGTATACATATATACACATATACACATACTTATACATATACACATACTTATATTAGGGCTGTCAAAATAACGCGTTAATTTCGATTAATTAATTTTAAAAAAATTAACGGATTAAAAAAAATAACGCAGATTAATCAATGTCGTGTAGGGGTTTTCAATAGGTGAGGCGTGCCTCCCCTGGGGGGCGCCAAAGAGTCACAGGGGAGGCACATGAAGACAGAGAAGAAGACAGCGCTGCCGCTCAACTCTGTGAAACAAAAGTAGCGATATTCGTGCCTTCTGTTTGAGCCCGCAGGAACCAATCCAAGCGCACAGTGAAACAACTCAACGCTCAAAACCGGTCTGGCACGGTCTGAAAAACTCTTCTCAACCTGCTGTCCTCGCGGTGAGTTCCATCTCTGCTCGCGCGCTATTTTGCTCGCGCACACCTGCTCGTTTCACACTCAACACCAGCTGTGCACTCGCTCGGCTGTTAAAGCCAATCACGACTGGGGGTTAAAGAAGACAGAGCAGAGACACAACAAGACAGACAAAGAAGCACAGAAGCACACATTGATCCAGTAATCTGTTCTACATTAGATGGTAATAGCGGGTGATCTGTCTTCTCTGGATGATGTCACAGTTAACAGAACGTCAGATCAGGTGTACCTACTATGAAGAAAAAAGAGAGAGCAAAAAGTTAAAAGATGAAATGACAACAGTCATTTCAATGTAATGCAATGCAAAACTGCATTGCATCTACTTTTTTTAGACAAATGCAAGAAAGTAATAAATATTATGACATGCTTAATTGGAAGGGAGTGGGGAACAGATAGATGGTGCTGCTGTAGAAGGTCGTGAGGATGGGCGGAGACAGGTGGGCTCTCCTCATCCTCCGCAGTAAGTGCAAGCGCTTCTGTGCCCTCTTCTCCAGTGACATGGTGTTCACAAACCAGCTGAGGTTGTGTGTTATGTGCACCCCGAGGAATTTATTGCTGCTGACCACCTCCACAGCTGAGCTGTTAATGAGAAGTGGAGCATGGCGAGGCCATTTCTTCCTGAAGTCCATGATGATCTCCTTCGTTTTCTCCACGTTCAGGATCAGTCCTGGTCCTGGTCCTGGTCGTTGTCGTCTCTAATCAGGCCCACCACCGTCGTGTCGTCTGCAAACTTCACAATGTGATTGGTGGTGAACCTGGGGACACAGTCGTGTGTCATCAGGGTGAACAGCAGGGGGCTCAAGACACAGCCTTGAGGAAAGCCCGTGCTGAGGGTGATGACATCAGAGGTTTTCTGTCCGACCCGGACCAACTGAGGTCTGTTGGTGATGAAGTCTAGTAGGCAGTTGCGAACAGGTGTGCTGAAGCCCAGATGTTCCAGTTTTGATGGTGTTGAACGCTGAACTGAAGTCCAGGAACATGCTCAAGGGGGCGGTGCGTGGGTGGGCTTGGAACCCGTTAATAACTGCTTGCAGTTCTAGTTATTATTATTATTATTATTATTATTATTATTATTACGGGTAATTATTATTCTCCGCTAAAACACGTTGGGCGGCCCATGCGGATTTGTAACGAACCTATTGAATCAGGTATCCAAGTACAGAATGTGCACCGCTACTCAAACCCAGAAATTCAGACCCCTCAACAACTAGGGGGCGCTATAACAAAGGACAATGCGTTTTGGCCTATAACCACCAAACTACTGGTCCCACACTCAAAAACTTCACATCACTTTGTTTATTGGATGATTCTGCAAAATAAAGGGAATTGGCACACCCTTCGTTTCCCAGCTAGTTTTCGCGCTACATGGCTACAAAGGTTAAACCTTTCTTGTTTAACTCCTCCTACATTTTTTATGCAATCCGCGCAAAACTCCACATATAACAGCGTAATGGACAAATAAAAAAAGTTAACGCGCCGGATTTTTGAATTTTGACTTTTTCGAAAAGTAACGCTAAAATAAGTGATTGTTAGCTAGCTAGCTCTAAATGTAATTGCTGATTATTCTAAAACCATAACAGATTTTGACATGTCCTTCATAACCCATAGTCCAAATAAGATTTTGCACATGTGACCCGCGTTTGAGGATCGTCCATCACTAGGGGGCGCTGTGATGTCAAGAAATCTACTACGCAAGAATGGCTGATCGGATTTTTACAAAACCTTCTTCATCCCCTTCCAGTCATACCCCTGAACTCAGGTATTAAATATGGTAATTATTAAAACAAGTGGGCGGGGCCTATTTCCAAAAGTGTTAAAAAACCTGGAGAATAATAAAAACAATAAAGTAAAGAATAAAAAATGCTTTAAAATCAATTTTTTGATCCCAGATTTTCAGGATGTATTCTGTGAATAAGGTGCAACAATTCTCTCACTGCATGTATTGTTTTTTTTTGAAGTGCTACACTCTTTTTAAAAGTTTGTAAAATGGAGAAATCAATGTATTTTCCACAAATATTGTTCAACCCCCCAAAATATGGCCTCTATTTGTAAAGCACATGCAGAATAAACATGGATTTCAGTTTGGTAAAAATCCAGGCGAGTTTGACCAATTTACAAGACTTTGAAAATAAATGGTACAAGACTATAAAGTTTAATATTTTATTTCTCTGAATAAATTTTTTTAATGACCATAAAAAAAATCCTGTGGTTAGATAAAGCACTCTTTGAGATCCATGAATATTTTCAGAATTTTAGAGCCAACCGTTGATTATTAACGAATTTATGAAGTTTGTGATCAGTTCACAGCTTTCATCATCCAGAGCTCTGACTGCAGAGCTTTGAACAGGGCGGCCATTTTGCCCATATTTGGGCACATCACAGGAAGTGACGTCAAAGCAGCCATCTTAGGTCAGACCAAGCTGCCATCTTAGGTCAGACCATAGAGAACACAGACATGAATACGTAGACGCCGCGTCCTCGGTTGAGAGGCGTGCCGACAGAGCGGCCATCTTAGGTCAGACCAAGCTGCAGTCAGACAGAATACAAGTCATTACAGGAAAATGTACTTTATGTTTTCAGACACTCTGAATCCGGTGAATTCTCACCCGATTTCCAGATAAATCAACTGACTGAAAACGTCACCCCTTTAGGGGCTACATGGGACCAATTGATTGAATTAAATTATTGTCTAACTTAATAAATAATTTCGATTTTGTATTGAAAGTAAGCAAACTTCCAGAGCTACGTCCCAGGAAGCCCGACTTTTACTCCGCTTATGGGTGCGCAAATAAAAGGACACTAGGAACCAGATCCTGGGGAATTACCTTCCATAAGTAAGATTTTATGATAGATCATCCTCATGCTTTACAGTTACAGTTTTCCGGCATAAACACAATATGTGCTAATGGGTACAGCGATGGAAGTAGAGAAAAGTACATTAAACACCAAAAACAAACAAAATGGTCCTAAATTACTGGATAGACATGATTTGTGGGGAGTGGGGGGGGGAAGCCCGTGCTGAGGGTGATTAGGTTTTTTGTTGATTTCTTTTTGTAGATAATTGCTGTTGTCTGTAGATCGGTGTCTGTGTATATAGCTTATATATATATATATATATATATATATATATATATATATATATATATATATATATATATATATATATATATATATATATGCTTGTCGGGACTTTGATGCAATCAACTGGTTTCCTTATATAGGACATTTTATCCAATCTGTATAATCTGACCCAATCTGTATAATATGATTGAACTTGATTTTGTAAAGTGCCTTGAGATGACATGTTTCATGATTTGGCGCTATATAAATAAATAAATTGAATATATATATAATATTGGAAGAATTTTAGAGCAAACTGTTAATTTTTAAAGAATTTATTTATGAATTTAAAGAGAATAACATTTCCGAAATGTGCCCATGTAGGGATTTAAAATTTCCAGTAGATGGCAGTATTTGATTATATATGGATTTTTTACACACACACACACTTATATACATAAGCTTTACATTGAATGTAGCTAGTTGCGGAGCCAGAGGGGTGGCAGGGGTGGCATTTGCCACCCCCAACAGAGCCCTTGCCACCCCCTACTGCCACCCCACTGGAAATGGTAATTTTAACATATAATACTTATGAGATCGGCAAAGATTTGCCAGGAAAACTGTAATTTCCGACTGTCCCTGAAGGCAGCCCATGCAGTAGCAGCCTACATGCTGCGCACTGATGCTGTTCATTGGTTAAGCTGACATGTGGTTCCTGCTTGATCCAAAACACACCCGCGGCTTTAGAGTACACCGTTGAGGAGTTTTGCAGGTATTTACAACATTTTACCGCTCAGCGGTAACCGCTGTGTTACCTTCCTAATGAGAGGCGGCACTTGTCATACATTTCTAAAAAGAAAAAAAAAATGGTTGTGCACCGCTCCGTCCGTAGTGCCTCGTTTATTATATTAGCCATGCTAGTGCTGATAGATCGTGTTTTAGACAGATTCTTTTAACATATGTTTGAGTGCACATGCTGCCCTGTAATGTTTTATTAATTTGGCCAGGATATATCTCCCAGCTCTTGCTTGAAATGTGTGTGGTAAGAATATGTGAAAAACCATTGTTAAGTTTATAATGACTGAAATGTAAATAGGCTATGTCATATGAAAGCTTTGAATTATAACCTAACTAGTTATATTAATTAATTTAATTAATCTATTTTTAATTTAGTATTATTTTAGCTAGCTACAGAAAACTAAAAACTATTGTTTAAATAATATTTAAAATAGTGTTGTCTTTGCCATACAGTCATGGAGTCTAAATACCAGGCTGCCTTATTTTGTGTAGAGCCCAAATGAAGAGAAAAGAGAATATCTCACAGTTCTTCTTAAAGAGGCAAAAACCAGGGCCAGACCAGGACCAGACAGAACCCTGCAGCAGTGACCAACCTGGAGAAGCCAGCCAGGAGACACCAGGCCCAAGTGTATCACCAGCAGGTTAGAGGCTGTGACAGAGAGTTATTAAGTAGTAAAATCCAATAAGCCTAATTCTAAAGGTTAGCATGATGCTTTTTGCATTTTTTATTGTGTCTGTTTATGAACACAATTGAAACAAGTGGGCAGGGCCTATTTGCAAAAGTGTGAGAGTAGGGAGTAGCAAGATGGCGGCCAGTCACTAGGGGAGGTCACTGGCCGCCATCTTGCTACTCCGTTCTCACACAGAACCCCATAGCATTTGGTTGCAACAACAAGCAGTTTGGCTTTGTGAAAACGTTTCACAGGTAACTTTAAAGTCAGTGGTTGTTATACTTACTATACAAATTACTTTTGTTTTGGTAACACTTTATTTGTGCCTAAGATTTACATGATACTGTCATAAACAGAGGCTGCACAGTGAAGCAGTGAGAAGTGTTGTTGCCTTCTGGGTTCAATCCTCCCGGGTCTTTCAAATCCTCCCGGGTCTTTCAAATCCTCCCGGGTCTTTCAAATCCTCTGGGTCTTTCTGCATGAAGTTTGAATGTTCTACCTGTGCATGCGTAGGTTCACTCCGGGTACGCTGGCTTCCTCCCACAGTTCAAAAACATGACTGTTAGTTTAATTGGCTTCTCTAAATTGTCCTTAGGTGTGAGTGTGTGCAAGAATGGTTGTTTGTCCTGTCTGTCTCTGTGTTGCCCTGTGACAGATTGCCGGCCTGTCCAGGGTGTAACCCGCCTCTCGCTCAGTGAACGCTGTGTGTATATATATATATATATATATATATATATATATATATATATATATATATATATATATATATATATATATATATATATATATATATACACAGAAAGCTATATACACGGTAGACTGTGCGTTAATGTAACGCAGAAGGTCTGGAGATGCTACGTTGGTGTAGCTTGTAGGACCTGAACAGGGGAGAGAGGCAGAGTCAAGTGTCACGGGGCCTCTGGGCCGTGTTAATAAGGCTGGTAGCGGATGGGAAAAAACTGTTTTTGTGTCGTGAGGTTTTGGTCCTGATGGACTGCTGCCTCCTGCCAGAAGGAAGTGTCTGAAATATTTTGTGACTGGGGTGTCACAAAATCGGCCACAATCTTCCCTGCACGCCTCAGAGTCCTAGAGGCTTACAGGTCCTGGAGAGATGGAAAATTGCAGCCAATCACCTTCTCTGCAGACCGGATGACACGCTGCAGTCTGCTCTTGTCTTTGGCGGTGGCACCAGCGTACCAGATGGTAATGGAGGAGGTGGTTTAGACACACCTTCTCCTTCAAAGAGTTTTCTTAATTTTCATAACTATGACAATTGTAGATTCACACTAAAGGCATCAAAACTATGAATTAACACATGTGGAATTATATACTTAACAAAAAAGTGTGAAACAACTGAAAATATGTCTTATATTCTAGGTTCTTCAAAGTAGCCACCTTTTGCTTTGATTACTGCTTCGTACACTCTTGGCATTCTCTTAATGAGCTTCAAGAGATAGTCACCTGAAATGGTTTTCCCTTCACAGGTGTCCCCTGTCAGGTTTAATAAGTGGGATGTCTTGCCTCTTATATGGGGTTGGGACCATCAGTTGTGTTGTGCAGAAGTCAAGTGGATACACAGCTTATAGTCCTACTGAATAAACTGTTAGAATTTGTATTATGGCAAGAAAAAAGCAGCTAAGTAAAGAAAAACAAGTGGCCATAATTACTTTAAGAACTGAAGGTCATTCAGTCCGAAAAATTGGGAAAACTTTGAAAGTGTCCCCAAGTGCAGTCGCAAAAACCATCAAGCGCTACAAAGAAACTGGCTCACACGAGGACCGCCCCAGGAAAGGAAGACCAAGAGTCACCTCTGCTGTGGAGGATAAATTCATCCTAGTCACCAGCCTCAGAAATCGCAGGTTGACAGCAGCTCAGATTAGAGACCAGGTCAATGCCACACAGAGTTCTAGCAGCAGACACATCTCTAGAACAACTGTTAGGAGACTGTGTGAATCAGGCCTTCATGGTAAAACAGCTGCTAGGAAACCACTGCTAAGGACAGGCAACAAGTAGAAGAGAATTGTTTGGGCTAAAGAACACAAGGAATGGACATTAGACCAGTGGAAATCTGTGCTTTGGTCTGATGAGTCCAAAGTTGAGATCTTTGGTTCCAACCATCGTGTCTTTGTGCGACGCAGAAAAGGTTTAACAGATGGACTCTATTCAATTCAATTCAATTGTATTTATATAGCGCCAATTCATGAAACATGTCATCTCGAGGCACTTTACAAAGTCAAAATCAATCATACAGATTGGTCAAAAATTTCCTATATAAGGGAACCAGTTGATTGCTTCAAAGTCCCGACAAGCAGCATTCACTCCTGGAGAAGCATAGAGCTACAGGGAGAGACGTCTGCATTGTCCATGGCTTTGCAGCAATCCCTCATACTGAGCAAGCATGAAGCGACAGTCGAAAAAAAACCCCACCCATTAGCGGGAAGGAAAAACCTCCAGCAGAACCGGGCTCAGTATGAACGGTCATCTGCCTCGACCGACTGGGGGTTAAAGAATACAGAGCAGAGACACAACAAGAGAGACAAACATGCACAGAAGCACACATTGATCCAGTAATCTGTTCTACATTAGATAGTAATAGCGGGTGATCTGTCTTCTCTGGATGATGTCACAGTTAACAGAACGTCAGATCAGGTGTACCTACTATGAAGAAAAAAGAGAGAGCAAAAAGTTAAAAGCTGAAATGACAACAGTCATTTCAATGTAATGCAATGCAAAACTGCATTGCATCTACTTTTTTTAGACAAATGCAAGAAAGTAATAAATATTATGACATGCTTAATTGGAAGGGAGTGGGGAGCAGATAGATGGTGCTGCTGTAGAAGGTCGTGAGGATGGGCGGGGACAGGTGGGCTCTCCTCATCCTCCGCAGTAAGTGCAAGCGCTTCTGTTCCCTCTTCTCCAGTGACATGGTGTTCACAAACCAGCTGAGGTTGTGTGTTATGTGCACCCCGAGGAATTTATTGCTGCTGGCCACCTCCACAGCTGAGCTGTTAATGAGAAGTGGAGCATGGCGAGGCCATTTCTTCCTGAAGTCCATGATGATCTCCTTCGTTTTCTCCACGTTCAGGATCAGTCCTGGTCCTGGTCCTGGTCGTTGTTGTCTCTAATCAGGCCCACCACCGTCGTGTCGTCTGCAAACTTCACGATGTGATTGGTGGTGAACCTGGGGACACAGTCGTGTGTCATCAGGGTGAACAGCAGGGGGCTCAGGACGCAGCCCTGAGGAAAGCCCGTGCTGAGGGTGATGACATCAGAGGTTTTCTGTCCGACCCAGACCAACTGAGGTCTGTTGGTGATGAAGTCTAGTAGGCAGTTGCGAACAGGTGTGCTGAAGCCCAGATGTTCCAGTTTTGATGGTGTTGAACGCTGAACTGAAGTCCAGGAACATGCTCAAGGGGGCGGTGCGTGGGTGGGCTTGGAACCCGTTAATAACTGCTTGCAGTTCTAGTTATTATTATTATTATTACGGAATTAAAACGCGTTGTGCAGCCCAAGCGGATTTATAACGAACCTATTGAATCAGGTATCTAAGTACAGAATGTGTGCCTCTACTGAAACCCAGAAATTCAGACCCCTCAACAACTAGGGGGCGCTATAACAAAGGACAATGCGTTTCGGCCTATAACCACCAAACTACTGGTCCCACACTCAAAAACTTCACATCACTTTGTTTATTGGATGATTCTGCAAAATAAAGGGAATTGGCACACCCTTCGTTTCCCAGCTAGTTTTCGCGCTACATGGCTACAAAGGTTAAACCTTTCTTGTTAAACTCCTCCTTCATTTTTTGTGCAATCCGCGCAAAACTCCATATATAACCGTGTAATGGACAAATAAAAAAAATTAACGCGGCAGATTTTTGAATTTTGACTTTTTCGAAAAGTAACGCTAAAATAAGTGATTGTTAGCTAGCTTGCTCTAAATGTAATTGCTGATTGTTCTAAAACCATAACAGATTTTGACATGTCCTTCATAACACATAGTCCAAATAAGATTTTGCACATGTGACCCACGTTTGAGGATCGTCCATCACTAGGGGGCGCTGTGATGTCAAGAAATCTACTACGCAAGAATGGCTGATCGGATTTTTACAAAACCTTCTTTATTGCCTTCCAGGCATACCCCTGAACTAAAGTATTAAATATGGTAATGATTGAAACAAGTGGGCGGGGCCTATTTCCAAAAGTGTGGAAAAAAACTTGAAAACTTCAAAAATTCACCTAAAATCACTTGTGTGGTGTAACAAGCTCAGATTTTCAGGATGTATTCCTTGAATAAGGTGCAACAATTCTCTCACTGTGTGTATTCCAGTTTCTGAAAGTGCCACACTCTGTTTTTTTCAAAGTTTGTAAACTGGAGAAATCAATGTATTTTCCACAAATATTGGTCAATGCCAATAAAAATGGCCTCTATCTGTAAAGCACAGCCAGAATAAACATGTGTTTCAGTTTGGTAAAAATCCAGGCGAATTAGACCAATTTACAAGAAATTTAAATTTACATGTATAGGACTATAAAGTTTAATGTTTTTTTTCTCTGAAACCGTTTCATTAATGACCATATTAAAAATCAAGGACTTAGATAAAGCCCTCTTGGACATACGTAAATATTTTCAGAATTTTAGAGCAAACCGTTGATTTATAACAAATATATGAATTTTGTGATCAGTTCGCAGCTCTCATCACCCAGAGCTCTTACTCTCCAGACAACAACATGGCGGCCATTTTGTCCATATTTGGGCACATCACAGGAAATGACGTCACATCCCGTGCTGTTTCTAAGCGGAGCAGAAACTTGAAGAGGGAGAAATTGGAATTTGAAATCAGAAAAGCTCAAATTAATAAAGTATTTTAGAAGTGTTTTTTGATATTGAAAATGCATATGATATATTGTGGAAAGAAGGTTTATTAATTAAAATTATAAAGATGGGTATTACAGGTATTACAGGTAAGGGACCATTATAACTCCCCCCACCCCAACATAAAATGGTTTGACCACTAGGACAACGGCTGGCTGCAGCTCTGAATGTTCGTTTTGAAAAAGAAAAAAAAAGTTTGTTTCAGGAAAGGTGTAAACACAATGGATCCTATTTTATTATTGGAACATGAAATAAGAAAGGCACAAGTTAATAAAGAGAAGGTGATAGCTGTATTCTTTGACATTGAAAAAGCTTACGACATGATGTGGAAAGAAGGATTTTTGATAAAATTAAAGAAGATGGGAATTGGGGGTTCATTGTTTAATTGGATAAATGATTTTCTCAATAATAGATCTATACAAGTAAGAATAGGAAATCAATTATCAGAAAATCTTTATGTTGAAAATGGTATTCCTCAAGGAAGCATAGTTAGTCCATTATTTTTTTCTATTATGATTAATGATATGTTTGAGGATGTGGAAAATAAAATGGGTGTTTCTTTATTTGCTAATGATGGAGCAATTCAACCCCAAGTTTCATCGTTAAAAAAGTTCAAGAAGCCATTAATAAAATAGAAGATTGGTCTTTTAGATGGGGATTCAAGATTTCTGTAGATAAAACAAAGATTTTGTTTTTTACAAGGAAAAAAGTTTCTGAAGAATTAAAGTTACAAATTTATAAATATGATTTGGAAAGGTTAAGATTTGGAAATGACTTAGATAAAGCCCTCTTGGACATACGTAAATATTTTCAGAATTTTAGAGCAAACCGTTGATTTATAACAAATTTATGAATTTTGTGATCAGTTCGCAGCTCTCATCATCCAGAGCTTTGCCATCCAGAACTGTGAACAGGGCGACAATTTTGCCCATATCTGGCCCATACCATTTTTCTAAGCGGAGCAGAAACTTGAAGAGGCAGGATAGCTTTAAGTTTTGAGAAGAACACATAATTTTAAAAATGTAATTGAATATAAAAAAGATCAAGCAGAAGCTGTGAGCAATGCTGGTGTGGTGCATTCACAGTGCATGGGAAAATTCAATACTCAAGAAGAAACATGTTTTTGTTCAATCAAATTTAAAATGATTGAAATATTTATATTTATATATATATATATATATATATATATATATATATATATATATATATATATATATATATATATATATATATATATAAATATAAATATCTTTTTTTTAATTGATTGAAGAAAATCACGTTTTTTGTTGAGTACTGAATTGTCCCATGAACTCTGAATGCACCACAGCAGAACCAAGTGTTGCTTCTTCCTGGCTGCTCAGAGCTAGCGTGTTTTTCAGGCACAAGATGTGGGAGTTACGTCCTGTAACTTGTTAAGCAAGACAACAAAGTTTTTTGTTGAAGCATAATCCTGGTGAGTGCTTTTTTTAGATGTAAAACCAGTCAGGATATGATATTTTGTAGAAAATATGATTTTGTTTGCTGCTTTGTTTGCACAGTGGAAACAGGAGAGCAGAAAGAGCACATGTGGGCCTGTGATGCTCACTTATCTGAGGCAGAGTCTGACACTTGGTTGTGTGTCATTTTTGTACAGTTTATCAATGTTCACGGTTAGACTCTGAGCTGAGGAAATCCTCAGGATTGAGTGAAGGTGATTAACAGTAAGACAGCTCATGTGTGATGTTTTGATTAGCTTTATTAAAGAGAAAAGTTGGTTTTCTCCCTTTAACAATCCAACACACCTGAAATCGGTTGTCTAAGAGGCGGAGCGCGCTGATTGCGCTCCGCAATTACTGCGCGCAGTTGTCAGCAGAGGCCATCTGCCCCTCTGCCCGCGCCTGATAAGACATAGTATTAATGACACATCCACAGATGTGCAAATTTCTTTAAAAGGCAGTGTCAAAATTTACACACAAAAAAGTTTGAAGTGCAGTTGTCTTGTAACCCTTGTTTTAAAGTTTGCTTCTTCTTAAGGTTATCTTAAGTATTTTGCAACTATTGTTGTTTAGATTTGATACATATTAATTTGCAGGATAATTTAAAGCAGTGTATGGTGTGCAATTATAAGATATGAAATGGTTAAGGTTTTTTTTAGATTTTGTAAATTGTACTTGATTTGTTTTCCTTGCAATTCCACTTAAACACGAAAATACAAAAAAGGTACAGTATGCTGCTCGTGTGTTTTATTAAATATCTTTTTTGATAGTCTAGTCATTTAGATAACTTTTTACATAGCACTACAACAATTGACATACAGAAATAATTTAACTTAGTCAGCAACACAAAATGTGCCTTGATAATTAGCCAAAACACAACAGTTGTGCCAGATTTGATTGACAGTTCCTATTAAAGTGAGAGGCACCAGAGAATCCCAGATATGGTAACACGTTACTCTAGCAATTGCTCGCTCTACAATGATCCGCAGGCGAGCAATGGTCTGGGTCTCCTCTGTCTCTTTCTTGCTGAACTGGCCAGGATGCCTGAATGGTGGAATGATGAGTTTGGCTCCAACTTCTTGAAGGAGGTCTTGAATGAGGAATCCTTTATCTGCCAAGACTTCATCTCCAAGCACAAGCAGAGGAAGGATTCCTCTGACCTTTGTTATTTCTTTGTCTGAGATGCAGCTTTTGTACAATGCTAAGATAAATGTCACCAACCCACAGGGAGCAACTCTTATCAGCCCTTTCAGAGTGGTGTGGTTCTTGTAGGCTGAGAACGTTTCAGACTGTAAGGTGAGGGATGAGAGGGTCTCCAGAGCAACATCTGTGCAGTCCAACATGACACGGACATTTGGAGAGAACTTCAGAAATCTCAGAGAGAACTTCAAAAATACACACCTGTACACACAGTGTACAGGTGTGTATTTTTAAAAAAACATTTGTATGTGCAGAATTGATTGTGCAGAGGGCAATTTGTGCAAGAATACAGCTTGTAAATTACAGTCAATTTAAATTAAAGTATAAGGTGCAGCAGTGATTTTAAATTAAACAATTGAAGTGTGAACAATGCATGAGAAAGTCAGTGTCCAGGTAAGTATTTTTAAAACCATTTGTATGTACTGAATTGATTGTGCAAAGGGCATTTGTGCGAGAATGCATTTAGAAACAGAGTTTGACAGCATTTGTAATGCTAGTTGGAGATGCAATGATGCAAAATGAGCAAATATGCGAATGTTGTGCAGAGTTTATGGGTTATAATTATAGATAGCAGTGACATGCAGTCAGGGGAGGCAATCATGGAAAGAAATAAAATATAGAATAATGATAACATAATATATATTGTGATTCACTAATAGTTGTTTTTTTATCAAATTTCCTTATTTTTTTGATCATATTTTCTTTAAAATCGCAGACTTTTCGCTATTTTTCATGTAAATCCTTGGTGGCGCTTCATAGCGAAGCCGGTGAGGCCGCAGCGATCTTGGCCTCCCCTGGGATTGCGCAATCCCATGTTAACTGCGCTGACTTCCATTCCGTGAATGCATCTTCCTGTCTCTAGATCATAAATTCAATGGGCAGAACAACTCGTATAGCTAAGGTATGGGGAATGATTAAGAAAATGAAGGGAAATAGACCAGAGAGAACATATCCAGTTCTAAAACATGAAGAAGGAACAGCAGTAACAAATGAGGAAAAAGTAGAAGTAATGGCAAGAACATTTGCAAAGATCCATAGTTCAGATATGGATCAGACTTATTCCAAAAGTAACACTATGATATAATATAGATAGATAGATAGATAGATATGAAAAGGAGTAATAGCATTAATGGTTTAAAGGTCAATCTAAATGAAGAACATTCATTATATATATATAAACACTTTTATTTGGGTGTGATTAATTATTTCACAGTCCTAATTTATTTATATTTACATACATACTTTTATAATATGAATATTACTGTTATAATAAAATATGAAATACTGACAAAAAAGGCTTATTGTGTGGCAACCTCTTGGTGTAGAAGCATAATCCAGGTTTCATGTAGACTATTCGGATTATATATCAGGAGTAATTACACAAAGGTTCCTATTTTTAATCCATTATAAAAGTGAAATTTATTTGCTATTAAAATTGGTACAATAGTCCCCTTCACAAGTATATATAGATGTAGCATGTTGAAATCCCCACCTACACTACTGTGATGGTATACACATGGAAGACAGAGATTTAAAAAATGACCCAAAAAACATAGCTTGGCTAATGCCCTTTGAAAAGGACGGTTTTATTGAGCTTCTGTTGCATGTTGTTGCTCTGTAAGCTAAGGTTAGTTATTTTGGCAATTTGGTGCAGCCTTAACTTAAAAAACAAGGACACAACCAACGTTAACAGCGTATGGTGGTGGCTGTCTATGCCATACTGTGTTTCTCCGATGTGCTCTCTGAGCACAAACACATCCTCTGACCCTATCCTCTTCCTTACAATGTACACGACCTCTAGCACTTTGATGGGCTGTGATCGTCTGGTACATGAGGTCTGACGAATGACCCACTCTGCTGCCCTGACTACCATCACTGTGCCTTGTGATGGAATCACCAGACCTCCATTGTTTTTTAACTTCAGCAGGTGGTAGCTCTGGTCCTTGATGGCAGATGCAGCATCTGTTACCAAGCTGGCACGGCAGACATCACAGGACAGCTTTTTCAGAGCCCGTCGCACAACAAATCCTGAAATAAGAGTTGGTATATTAAAATAATTTATAATAACCATGGGGAAATTAAGGGAACATTTATCTTTTTGGACCATTGTGAGATTGATTTCCCTCAAATTTACACCAAAGATTAATTGTCATACAATCGTTATTGGTGTCAGTAAAACCTATATAATTGACCAGTGGTCTCAGGCTTGATAACTTGCGCAAGTAGCCGTGATGCACAACTATGCTGCATGATTAAGTCATTTTTCGACAAGAAAATCTGCAATTTCGACATGTTCAAGCATCAAGAATTATAGCCACGTTCATAACGTTTGTAAGAAACCAAACTGTTTGTAAATCCGTCAAGAATTCAATGAGATAAGAGTATTTGTGTTCGTGCTGATCACTCACCTTACATTAGGTACCACAGAGCACGCCAGAAAGCTTGTCTGAGGCAAGATGGCCGCCGGTGATGACGTTTGAGACTCCGCCGTAAGACATCTAGCGTTTATTATGAATATCTATGGTCAGAATGCTCTCTATGGTACTTGTGTAGAGGGTTGTGAGGATGGGCGGGGGCAGTTGGGCTCTCCTCATCCTCCGCAGGAAGTACAAGCGCTTCTGTGCCCTCCTCACCAGATGTGGTGTTTACAGACCAGGTGAGGTTGTCCGTGATGTGCACCCCGAGGAATTTGGTGCTGCTAACCACCTCCACAGCTGAGCTGTTGATGAGTTTGTGTCAACTGCGAACTTCATGATGTGATTGGGGGTGAACCTGGGGGTGCAGTTGTGTGTCATCAGAGTAAACAGCAGGGGGCTGCGGACACAACCCTGAGGGGAGCCCGTGCTGAGGGTGATGACATCAGAGGTGGTCTGTCAGACCCGGACCGACAGTGGTCAGGAGGTGAGGAAGTGATGAGGGGTGTGCTGAAGCCCAGATGTTCCAGTTTTTCAACCAGATGCTGTGGGATGAGGGTGTTGAACGCTGTAGTCCAGGAACATGCTCAAAGGGGGCGGAGCGTAGACGGGCTTGGAACCCGTTAATAACTGCTTGCAGTTCTAGTTATTATTATTATTACGGGTAATTATTATTCTCCGCTAAAACGCGTTGGGCGGCCCATGCGGATTTGTAACGAACCTATTGAATCAGGTATCCAAGTACAGAATGTGCACCGCTACTCAAACCCAGAAATTCAGACCCCTCAACAACTAGGGGGCGCTATAACAAAGGACAATGCGTTTTGGCCTATAACCACCAAACTACTGGTCCCACACTCAAAAACTTCAAATCACTTTGTTTATTGGATGATTCTGCAAAATAAAGGGAATTGGCACACCCTTCGTTTCCCAGCTAGTTTTCGCGCTACATGGCTACAAAGGTTAAACCTTTCTTGTTAAACTCCTCCTACATTTTTTATGCAATCCGCGCAAAACTCCATATATAACCGCGTAATGGACAAATAAAAAAAGTTAACGCGCCGGATTTTTGAATTTTGACTTTTTCGAAAAGTAACGCTAAAATAAGTGATTGTTAGCTAGCTAGCTCTAAATGTAATTGCTGATTATTCTAAAACCATAACAGATTTTGACATGTCCTTTATAACACATAGTTCAAATAAGATTTTGCACATGTGACCCGCGTTTGAGGATCGTCCATCACTAGGGGGCGCTGTAATGTCAAGAAATCTACTACGCAAGAATGGCTGATCGGATTTGTACAAAACCTTCTTCATCCCCTTCCAGTCATACCCCTGAACTCAGGTATTAAATATGGTAATGATTAAGACAAGTGGGCGGGGCCTATTTCCAAAAGTGTTAAAAAACCTGGAGAATAATAAAAACAATAAAGTAAAGAATAAAAAATGCTTTAAAATCAATTTTTTGATCCCAGATTTTCAGGATGTATTCTGTGAATAAGGTGTAACAATTCTCTCACTGCATGTATTGTTTTTTTTTTTAAGTGCTACACTCTGAATTTTTTAAAGTTTGTAAAATGGAGAAATCAATGTATTTTCCACAAATATTGTTCAACCCCCCAAAATATGGCCTCTATTTGTAAAGCACATGCAGAATAAACATGGATTTCAGTTTGGTAAAAATCCAGTCGAGTTTGACCAATTTACAAGACTTTGAAAATATATGGTACAAGACTATAAAGTTTAATATTTTATTTCTCTGAATCCATTTTTTTAATGACCATAAAAAAAATCCTGTGGTTAGATAAAGCACTCTTTGAGATCCATGAATATTTTCAGAATTTTAGAGCCAACCGTTGATTATTAACGAATTTATGGAGTTTGTGATCAGTTCACAGCTTTCATCATCCAGAGCTCTGACTGCAGAGCTTTGAACAGGGCGGCCATGTTGCCCGTATTTGGGCACATCACAGGAAGTGACGTCAAAGCAGCCATCTTAGGTCAGACCATAGAGAATACAGGAAAATGTACTTTATGTTTCAGACACTCTGAATCCGGTGAATTCTCACCCGATTTCCAGCTAAATCAACTGACTGAAAACGTCACCCCTTTAGGGGCTACATGGGACCAATTGATTGAATTAAACGATTGTCTAACTTAATAAATAATTTCGGTTTTGTATTGAAAGTAAGCAAACTTCCAGAGCTACGTCCCAGGAAGCCAGACTTTTACTCCGCTTATGGGTGCGCATATGAAAGGACACCAGGAACCAGATCCTGGGGAATTACCTTCCATAAGTAAGATTTTATGATAGATAATCCTCATGCTTTACAGTTAGTGTTTCCAGCATAAACACAATATGTGCTAATGGGTACAGCGATGGAAGTAGAGAAAAGTACATTAAACACCAAAAACAAACAAAATGGTCCTAAATTACTGGATAGACATGATTTGTGGGGAGGGGGGGGGAAGCCCGTGCTGAGGGTGATTAGGTTTTTTGTTGATTTCTTTTTGTTGATAATTGCTGTTGTCTGTAGATCGGTGTCTGTGTATATAGCTTAAATATATATATATATATATATATATATATATATATATATATATATATATATATATATATATATATATATATATATATATATAATATTGGAAGAATTTTAGAGCAAACTGTTGATTTTTAAAGAATTTATTTATGAATTTAAAGAGAATAACATTTCCGAAATGTACCCATGTAGGGATTTAAAATTTCCAGTAGATGGCAGTATTTGATTATATATGGATTTTTTACACACACACACTTATATACATAAGCTTTACATTGAATGTAGCTAGTTGCGGAGCCAGAGGGGTGGCAGGGGTGGCATTTGCCACCCCCAACAGAGCCCTTGCCACCCCCTACTGCCACCCCACTGGAAATGGTAATTTTAAAATATAATACTTATGAGATCGGCAAAGATTTGCCAGGAAAACTGTAATTTCCGACTGTCCCTGAAGGCAGCCCATGCAGTAGCAGCCTAAATGCTGCGCACTGACGCTGTTCATTGGTTAAGCTGACATGTGGTTCCTGCTTGATCCAAAACACACCCGCGGCTTTAGAGTACACCGTTGAGGAGTTTTGCAGGTATTTACAACATTTTACCGCTCAGCGGTAACCGCTGTGTTACCTTCCTAATGAGAGGCGGCACTTGTCATACATTTCTAAAAAGAAAAAAAAAAAGATTGTGCACCGCTCCGTCCGTAGTGCCTCGTTTATTATATTAGCCATGCTAGTGCTGATAGATCGTGTTTTAGACAGATTCTTTTAACATATGTTTCAGTGCACATGCTGCCCTGTAATGTTTTATTAATTTGGCCAGGATATATCTCCCAGCTCTTGCTTGAAATGTGTGTGGTAAGAATATGTGAAAAACCATTGTTAAGTTTATAATGACTGAAATGTAAATAGGCTATGTCATATGAAAGCTTTGAATTATAACCTAACTAGTTATATTAATTAATTTAATTAATCTATTTTTAATTTAGTATTATTTTAGCTAGCTACAGAAAACTAAAAACTATTGTTTAAATAATATTTAAAATAGTGTTGTCTTTGCCATACATTCATGGAGTCTAAATACCAGGCTGCCTTATTTTGTGTAGAGCCCAAATGAAGAGAAAAGAGAATATCTCACAGTTCTTCTTAAAGAGGCAAAAACCAGGGCCAGACCAGGACCAGACAGAACCCTGCAGCAGTGACCAACCTGGAGAAGCCAGCCAGGAGACACCAGGCCCAAGTGTATCACCAGCAGGTTAGAGGCTGTGACAGAGAGTTATTAAGTAGTAAAATTCAATAAGCCTAATTCTAAAGGTTAGCATGATGCTTTTTGCATTTTTTATTGTGTCTGTTTATGAACACAATTGAAACAAGTGGGCAGGGCCTATTTGCAAAAGTGTGAGAGTAGGGAGTAGCAAGATGGCGGCCAGTCACTAGGAGAGGTCACTGGCCGCCATCTTGCTACTCCGTTCTCACACAGAACCCCATAGCATTTGGTTGCAACAACAAGCAGTTTGGCTGTGTGAAAACGTTTCACAGGTAACTTTACAGTCAGTGGATGTTATACTTACTATACAAATTACTTTTGTTTAGGTAACACTTTATTTGTGCCTAAGATTTACATGATACTGTCATAAACAGAGGCTGCACAGTGAAGCAGTGAGAAGTGTTGTTGCCTTCTGGGTTCAATCACCTGGGTCTTTAAAATCCTCCCGGGTCTTTCAAATCCTCCTGGGTCTTTCAAATCCTCCTGGGTCTTTCAAATCCTCCCGGGTCTTTCAAATCCTCTGGGTCTTTCTGCATGGAGTTTGAATGTTCTACCTGTGCATGCGTAGGTTCACTCCGGGTACGCCGGCTTCCTCCCACAGTTCAAAAACATGACTGTTAGTTTAATTGGCTTCTCTAATTGTCCTTAGGTGTGAGTGTGTGCAAGAATGGTTGTTTGTCCTGTCTGTCTCTGTGTTGCCCTGTGACAGATTGCCGACCTGTCCAGGGTGTAACCCCCCTCTCGCTCAGTGAACGCTGTGTATATATATATATATATATATATATATATATATATATATATATATATATATATATATATACACAGAAAGCTATATACACGGTAGACTGTGCGTTAATGTAACGCAGAAGGTCTGGAGATGCTACGTTGGTGTAGCTTGTAGGACCTGAACAGGGGAGAGAGGCAGAGTCAAGTGTCACGGGGCCTCTGGGCCGTGTTAATAAGGCTGGTAGCGGATGGGAAAAAACTGTTTTTGTGTCGTGAGGTTTTGGTCCTGATGGACTGCTGCCTCCTGCCAGAAGGAAGTGTCTGAAATATTTTGTGACTGGGGTGTCACAAAATCGGCCACAATCTTCCCTGCACGCCTCAGAGTCCTGGAGGCTTACATGTCCTGGAGAGATGGAAAATTGCAGCGAGTCACCTTCTCTGCAGACCGGATGACACGCTGCAGTCTGCTCTTGTCTTTGGCGGTGGCACCAGCGTACCAGATGGTAATGGAGGAGGTGGTTTAGACACACCTTCTCCTTCAAAGAGTTTTCTTAATTTTCATAACTATGACAATTTTAGATTCACACTAAAGGCATCAAAACTATGAATTAACACATGTGGAATTATATACTTAACAAAAAAGTGTGAAACAACTGAAAATATGTCTTATATTCTAGGTTCTTCAAAGTAGCCACCTTTTGCTTTGATTACTGCTTCGTACACTCTTGGCATTCTCTTAATGAGCTTCAAGAGATAGTCACCTGAAATGGTTTTCCCTTCACAGGTGTCCCCTGTCAGGTTTAATAAGTGGGATGTCTTGCCTCTTATATGGGGTTGGGACCATCAGTTGTGTTGTGCAGAAGTCAAGTGGATACACAGCTGATAGTCCTACTGAATAAACTGTTAGAATTTGTATTATGGCAAGAAAAAAGCAGCTAAGTAAAGAAAAACGAGTGGCCATAATTACTTTAAGAACTGAAGGTCATTCAGTCCGAAAAATTGGGAAAACTTTGAAAGTGTCCCCAAGTGCAGTCGCAAAAACCATCAAGCGCTACAAAGAAACTGGCTCACACGAGGACCGCCCCAGGAAAGGAAGACCAAGAGTCACCTCTGCTGTGGAGGATAAATTCATCCTAGTCACAAGCCTCAGAAATCGCAGGTTGACAGCAGCTCAGATTAGAGACCAGGTCAATGCCACACAGAGTTCTAGCAGCAGACACATCTCTAGAACAACTGTTAGGAGACTGTGTGAATCAGGCCTTCATGGTAAAACAGCTGCTAGGAAACCACTGCTAAGGACAGGCAACAAGTAGAAGAGAATTGTTTGGGCTAAAGAACACAAGGAATGGACATTAGACCAGTGGAAATCTGTGCTTTGGTCTGATGAGTCCAAAGTTGAGATCTTTGGTTCCAACCATCGTGTCTTTGTGCGACACAGAAAAGGTTTAACAGATGGACTCTATTCAATTCAATTCAATTGTATTTATATAGCGCCAATTCATGAAACATGTCATCTCGAGGCACTTTACAAAGTCAAAATCAATCATATTATACAGATTGGTCAAAAATTTCCTATATAAGGGAACCAGTTGATTGCTTCAAAGTCCCGACAAGCAGCATTCACTCCTGGAGAAGCATAGAGCTACAGGGAGAGACGTCTGCATTGTCCATGGCTTTGCAGCAATCCCTCATACTGAGCAAGCATGAAGCGACAGTCGAAAAAAAAACCCACCCATTAGCGGGAAGGAAAAACCTCCAGCAGAACCGGCTCAGTATGAACGGTCATCTGCCTCGACCGACTGGGGGTTAAAGAATACAGAGCAGAGACACAACAAGAGAGACAAACAAGCACAGAAGCACACATTGATCCAGTAATCTGTTCTAGATTAGATAGTAATAGCGGGTGATCTGTCGTCTCTGGATGATGTCACAGTTAACAGACGTCAGATCAGGTGTACCTACTATGAAGAAAAAAGAGAGAGCAAAAAGTTAAAAGCTGAAATGACAACAGTCATTTCAATGTAATGCAATGCAAATCTGGAGAACAGTAGACTGGAGAACAGTAGAAATCAGTAGAGTGAGAAAAGTAGGCCCTGATGTCCTCCAGTAGCCTAAGCCTATAGCAGCAAAACTATAAAGGTAGCTTAGAGTAACATGAGCCACTCTAGTTATAAGCTTTGTCAAAAAGGAAGGTTTTAAGATTAGTCTTAAAAGTAGACAGGGTGTCTGCTTCACGGACCAAAACTGGGAGTTGGTTCCACAGGAGAGGAGCCTGATAGCTAAAGGATCTGCCTCCCATTCTACTTTTAGAGACTCTAGGAACCACCAGCAGACCTGCTATCTCTTATTGCATAACTATCTCTTATTGCAGGCAAAAGATGACTTGCTGGCTTTTCTTTATAAAGAATTGTTTAAATAAAACGACAGGAACTAAGCATTATTTGTTTCGTCTTTTATTAAAGATTAAAAAATGGTGTTCCACAATTCTGTCCCGTCCTCTGCCACTAGGTGGTCCAAGTGCACTGGCTGGACAGACTTCCCTATCTCCTCCGCTTATAAAGTTGCGATCTAATCCTGCTCGCGAGCAGGCTAAAATTTGCGCACATGTTGCTATGACAGCAAGTCCAAGATGACTTTCGAAGAACAAAACGATCCAAGATCATGCCAAATCGTCAACAATCAAATCCAGCTAACTGAGTTAGCAATGTACGAAGAACGGGCCCCAGGAAAAAATATTGTTTGGGATTTTTAGTTTGAAGATGATTTCTGTTTTTGTAGTCTCCTAAGTGCTCCAACACTGTTTCCACGAAAGCCAAATGAAGGCTAAATTATCAACATAGGTAACCTGAACAACAGCTATTACTTATTTTGCTGGCGCCTTTCAACATGAAGAACTCACAGACCCAGTGAACAGAAGTACAACCCACTTTTACAGTGCCTCTGCATTGCTCACATAATCATATTTTTCGGTGAGTGAGGACAAAATTAGAGCACAAGCAACCAAAAGTCACTTAGTTATGATGCTTGCTCTGTTTGCTCGTCTATGTGTAGGAGTCAGCCTAATTTTTCAATGTCATATTCTTTCCTTCTTAGCTGTGAGCGTATCACTTCCCAGGACAAATTCCTAGCTGACGTTCACTGTGTAATTATTGACAGCAGAGAAGATTTATTAGCGTTATTTTAGTTGGAGATAAAATGGAAATCTGGATAATAACTGTCATTTCAGGAGCAGCACAGGAAAACTTAGCATACAGATTGGTTCTTGTCTATCCACTGGTCAGAGTTAGGGAATTAAGCTGAGTCATTTGCAGGGTGCTGCAGAAGAGGCTTTTTGAGTGCATAGTCTCAGATGATTCCTTTGGTCTAAAGTTCTTTCATAGATTTAAGAAGTAAAACGTCAGATTTTCTGGACAGAAGTGGCAAAATGTTATATCTATATGGCACAACTCTATAGACCTAGATCATAGCCTACAAAAAATGTATGTCATTTATATATTTTTTTAATCCTAGAGAAATAAACAATTTTTTTTTCAATTACAATGTTTTGCACAGGGACTCTTGTCAGTTTAAACATTGGGTCTTGTGACATGTCTTTACAAATGCATTAAAAACACCAGATATTCCCCATGTGTAAAAATGTACATAACATTTCTTCCCCCATTGTCTGACACTAAATCAAGTCAAACCTTTCCTCTTTCTAACGTAATTTTCCTTCTGTAATTCCAGAATAATGATTCAGAGTTGTAGAGGTTTACATACAACAAGCTTTAAACAATTTGGAAAATCCCAGATGATTTCTTGGCTTTGAATGTCTCCTTTTAACACCACTGGCTTTTATTGACAGTTATCAGACAGGACATGGGCAAAGACAGAAGGGCGAAGAAAGAGGCAAGGATCTAAAGGGCAGGAAGCGAAAGCTTAATAGCTGCATCAAGGGATGAAATTCTCGTCCCAGGCAGCCTCTGATGCGAACTCTCTTCTACAAGGGTCGGCACTGTCCTGCCCAGGCGTGCCCACAGCCTGCTCCCTGGCTCCCTCATGGGCATTCAGTGGAGTCAAAACCTCAGCTCCAGCAGCCTCAGAGCCTGCCCCTGTGCTAGCTTCTGGCCTCCTTGTTGTCCCTGTGCCAGTTCTTCATCGTCTCTGTGCCAACTGCTCGTCATCTCCTCATCATTGCCCCAGAGCTTCCTTCAGACCTCCTGTGTCGCCGCTGGCCTCCAGACCTCTTTGCCTGTTCGGGAAGACCACCGTGTTGAACTCCAGATGTCTTTGTTGACTTCATTCGCCTCATTCCAAGACGTCCTCTTTCCACCCAGGTTGAGTTGATTTGTGTTCATGAACTTTTTGAGGCATCTAAAATCTGCCCTTAAGAGGAGTGTCATGATTACCTGTTTTGTTTTTGTGCTAATTAGTGTCATGGTGGGCGACTTAATGTGTTTAGCCCACATGCAGAAATCACTCGGGGAAAACAGGCAGATTCGTAAACAAGGATTTATTTAACAATGAGCTAGTGATGAGTCAGTCTCTGGAGAAGAGGACACGGGCAGGAACCAGGGGGACACGGTACCGGGAAACACTAAGGGAACGAGAGTGGTGATTAGGTACGATAAGGACACGGAGAATCGTATGATGGAGCGTAAGCTTACCACTGGCCAGACGACCTAAGCCGGGGAGATGGAGTGGACTCAGTGTGATGACGGAGCCACAGGTGTCCGAGTGACCAGAGGGTGGGACTTTCGCAGGTCCGAGCAGCACTGGGGAATCCAGGGATCCAAGACAGCAGGAAGGAATACGAGGATGTCAGCACAAGGCGGACCTGAGAACTTATCTTGGAGGATTGCACGTAGGTGGTTCTCAGGAGGACAATTCAAGAGGGAGCACGAGGTGAAACCTGGGAGACACAAAGGTAGGATATTAGTTCTTCTTCTTCTATAAGTATCAAGGATGGCCAAGGCTAAATGCATACCAACACTGATAACACTCTGGCGCCTTCCTGCTGTCTGCGTGCAGTTCTTATAGTGCTGCCAGTGTCGCTCAACCACCTGCAGGTGTGTGGGCTCCACCCCCTAGTTAACTCAGCGCACCTGTGGAAAAGAAATGACAACAGGACCAGCAGCAAGCTGCGTGGCCCTGCTGACTGAGTCCTGACAATTAGATTCTTTGTTCCGTGCCTTCCTGAGCTCCCCATCTTCGCCTTTCCCCTGTTTGGTATTCTGTTGATATTACTCACCTGATTTTCAGTCAGTGGATAGTTTCCCAGTTGTATTAAAGTTTCTGGAATGTTTCCCTGGATTCTGTGTTATTTCTGGTTCCGTCGTGGCACATTTGTTTCCCCTGTATCTCCTAAGTTTCCTTTGTCATGAAATGACATTGTCTCACCATGGCTCTGCCTTGCTCTTGCTGTACTTTGGGTCCGCATCAACACAATATCATGACAGCAACAGGCGCTGGTGCTACACCACACCAACCCAAAGCTTTGGAAGCTTTAGATAGGTCTGTGGTTCATTGGAGTCCCAAACACTAAGCATTGGTTTGAAATTATTCCCATACATAGAAATCGGAGTGACTTTGGTCCACATCATTTCCTGAATTTCTTTAGATCAGGACATTTTGTGTTGATTTCTGGCATCTTTTAGCCTACTTCATGTTGTCACATTTAAATAATTTAATGTTGCTACAGATCTGGGAGGATATGTTACCTGGTGTAGCTGGTGAAATTTAACAGAAATTTGATTTAATAACATTTGATTCTTCATTTACCAAGTTTTGATTACTTTATCACTTTGGCCTAGGATGGTTTGGACAGCTTTTTCCCTTAAGAAATTAAACATTTTAAAACTAAGTGTCAGGGTTTTAGTTTTGATCGGGCTTTTATTTACTATTTTTCAGTTCTTCCTCCTTGTCTGGGTTTAGTTAGGTTCTGGCTTTATTTATAGTTAGTTTTCAGTTTCCTCCTACCCCTCTCACTCGGCCTTCCCTTCACTCCTGCTGCAGTTAGTCACACCTGTCAGTCACTAATTAGCCAGACTCACTTCACCTGCCAGCCTCCCTATTTAAGCCTCCCTCTGCCTTCACTTCTCTGCCGCTCCGTCTTCAGACTCCACTTACTCCTCGCCTGTCTACCTGATTCTGCCCTGCTCTCTGTTGGAACGCTGCCACCTCTGCATCTCAAGTTAAGTTTTTGCCTGTTGCTGGATTCTTCCTGTCTCACCTCAGTCTGTAGTTTTGCCTCTGCCTGTTTACTGGACTATTTGGACTCCTCTCTGTCGCAAGCATCACCTTCTGTTGGTTATACCTGTTTCTCCTGTGATCCTGTAGCCTCAGCCTGCCTTTGGTATTACCAGCTGCATCTGTGCTTACCCTCCTGGACATTATCTGCCAGCCCTGTGTGTTTATCCCCAGCTACTGTGGAATTATCCTGCCTCATCTGTGCAGCTAAGCCTGTTGTGAATCTGATCTGCAAGTATTCACCCTGCCGAGCTTCTGGATCCTGCTGCTGTGCTTCTGGATCCTGCTGCTGTGCTTCTGGATCCTGCTGCTGTGCTTCTGGATCCTGCTGCTGTGCTTCTGGATCCTGCTGCTGTGCTTCTGGATCCTAGTACTCACTCTGCTTAGCTACTGGTCCTGCTTGCCAGCTCCTGCACACATCTACACCTCTGCTCCAGTTCAGTCCTGCATCTCTGGTTCCACCTGCCATTGTTCATCTTCCTTACAATAAACTCTCTATTTTTAGCTGTGTGCGTGCTCTGTCCGGGTTCATCCAACAACAAATCATGACACTAAGGCTATCTTGTCTGATATCAAAATTAGTTTGATGATCTGAAACATTGAAGAGTATCTAAAAGGCAAAAATAAACAAATCCAAAACTCGAATGACTTGCAGCTGAGACAGCAGTGAAAGGTGCTTCTAAAAAGAGTATTTCAGTTATGCAGAACTTTGCATTTGTGCATCACATAACATCCCCCAATATCCATTCTAGTGCTTGATTTTGGGTAATTAGTCAGGGTATCTGCTCAGGCAGTGGACCATTTAACTGATACCCCACATTTAGCTCATAAATTGTAGCTTTAAAACTGTTACCTTCAGAAGACCAAAGACTGGAACTGATGTAGTCGCACACCATGTCTGACTGACTGCCTGTGCAAACTATCCTATTTATATTGTTTTCTCCAGAAATCAGCCTTACAGCTCTCAGTTTATAACAAGAACTAATATTATTAAATACATTTAAATGGAAAAAAATTATAATTTGGATATTTTGAAAATCCAAAAGCAAAGTTTGAATTATACATTTCTTTTTACAGCGTAAATGGTAACTTATTTGCCAATTTTCTCATAACCCTTAAACAGAGCTGCAGTTTAGTAAAGAAGTTTGCAGCATTGTGCTGTCCAGATGCCTAGAGATTTGCCTAAAAAATTCATGATTTCCAATTTAGCTGTGACTGTTTGCCTTGGTTTCTGTTACAAGCCTCCGCTGTGACAGCTGTCACAACTGACTTAAAACGAGACTTTATAAAAAGTTATTGGAAGAATAAATTGTGCACAGATGGACCAAAAAATGCAGAAAATCAGAAAGTTCAACTTCAGATGTATCTTACATCACAGCAGAAGGAAAACGACCTTACAGCTCAGGTTCCTAGACACTCAGTAAGGGAATAAAAAAGCATGAACAAGAAAACACAGCACCAACCAGGGGAAATGGAGAAGAACAAATTTTCAGTCTGAGTTTCAGGCCCACATTATACACGTGAAAGTCATGTGTGAACAAGGAATCAACAGTTCCCGCTGTATTCAAAGGCAGTGTCCATTCTACAAGAGGTTCTGCTCTTGGGGGAACTCAAGCGTAGAAGAGATATGGGGCAGGCACGTTCCAACAAAAACACTCCCTTAAGGAAAATATTTTTGAAGAAAGATCTCAAATTATGTGCTATTTCACACCTGAAAAGATTTCACATCCAAGCAGACCTGGTCAGAATCCTCAAAAAAAAAAAACGGTGGTGGCAGTATTATGCTGTGGGGTTATTGTGTTTTTATTTCAGATTTCTTTTTGAGACTCTAAAGCAAACATGGACACAGCGATCAGATTTTGAATGCTTGAGAACAACAATGTTGTCAACATTGTCTGCAGAGTTCATCTAAGAGGAACCAGAAAATAAGTGTGGAATAGGTAGCTCCCCTTGCTGGAGGAAAATGGGAACTTAAAAAGTGAAACTTTGTGGCTGGTCTTACTTGGTTAGGAGGTAATGATCTCTGAATAGAGGGTACCATGTTTCATGATGTGGCTAATGTTGTTAGAGCACAAGATGGCGTCATCGTTGTTTGGTTCCCTTATTTGTCTTTTACTGAGCAATGAGGAAATTTGGAGAATTTTCAGTGGGGGGGATGAGTATATTGTTATGAAGGAGATCGAAAAGGGAAGAAGAGAAGCTTTTGAGAGTCGGCATGTGGAGCCAGAGTACAGAGAAAGAAAAAGGCTAGCATCCTGGGGCTCGAGATGATCTTGAGCAGCAAGTGAGCCTAACAACCACTTGAAGAAACCGGCCATACCCCTCTGTTCGTCTTATTCTCCCTACTGATGAACAGAAATGAGCAACAGCTGGTAAAGCTGCCCCTGCCAGCCAGACCTTGTAGCACAGCTAGACTCAACTCTACACAAACACATGCAGTTGCTCTCAGCACAGAAACATGCTTTCCTTCAGCTGGGACAGGGAGCTAAATGCATGGAAATCCTTTAAGAAATCCGGCTAGAGACTGCAAAACACTGGGGTGGTTTAATTTATTATAGATTGTAGGTTTCTCTTGTACATGCAACTTTGGTGTGTTGGTTGTTCTTTAACAGCGAAGAGTAAAACTGGTGTGGGGATAAATTTGAAAGAACAGCAACAATAATTCTATGAAATTCAGTTGAAAAGAAGAAAATCTGGACTTGGTTCATTTATTGCGACTGTGACTGCATAGGTGCCGTGTTTATCAGGCTATTCTCTAAATGACCTTCAAAGTTAAGTTGTATCTCTCCCTTAAGAGATATGCACATCCCTGAAAAAAGAAACATGACTAACTGCTTACACCATTTGCTGTCTATTCAGCAGGTACTTAATGTGCAAAACCTCTCGGAGAGTGGGGGGAATATTTATGTGCTTAAAAAAGCTAATATCCGGTCTGCATCAGAGAGACAGCTGAGGACTATAAGTTTAAATTTTTAAGTTTAGGATGAACCCAAGAGTACACAGGCGAGCAGAGCAGACAGGAACTTTTTCATCTTCATAGATAAGGCACTTCTCAAGGGTTCTTTAGCACAGCCACGATGCACAGTGTAGGTAAAGATAACACCTAATCTCTGAGCAAATGGAAGTGTTGCAGAAGGTGTTCAACCAAAACAAGCACCACCGAGGAATCTTAGGGAAAGCGAGCAGCGTTTAATCTGCTTTGGTACATCTACTCCAAATACAATTTTGACTGAAATCAGCTCAAATTCTACAGAAGAAAATGTCTCCTTTTTTTTTTTTTTCAAATCTCTGCACCGATTTTAATTAAATGCAAATGAAGTTCATGAAACACTGAGACAGTTTGCCTCACTTATCCCCGCTGTGCAGCAGGTGCTGCTGTCTGACTCTAACTGAAGGTCCAGATGGGTGTGGAGTGGAAGCACCTGCTGATGATGAATGAACAAGGTGGAGAATGGGTGCCAGATCCACTGACAGCACTGCAGACTATTGATTCATGTTCCTCCCCATGGTGACTTAATGCGGCAACAGAACCTTGCCTCACTCAGATGTCCTCTTGATAATCTCTTCTTTCCAGGTGTTGTTTGGACTGAAGAACTTAGGCATCAGAGGGAAAAACGCATCAACATACTAAATGAAGTTTATTTTTTCATTGAGGGCATTTCCGGCCAAGTTTCAAATCAAGTCCCAAATGAAGACATATAACTCCATTATAAGTCAAGACATGCAAGGACCGACCCAAGCCCAAGTCCTAAACTTTAAATTCAGAGTCTTAAAGAAGCGACTAAATCTCAAATATGCCATTTAAATATGTGGTAACAGTTATTTTTTTTAAATGTATACTTCCCTTTTAAAACAATGTATTTGTTTGCTAGTACAACTAGTTAGAGGAACTGGACTTTAAAAGTATCAAAAAATCTGCTTTAATTTTGTTGTAAAAAAAGTTGTAAGAAAAAAATAAAATATAGAGCTACCTGAGAGAAGAACAGTAAGTAAGTAAAGTATATTTATATGGCACCTTTCTCAGACAGGAGTCACAAAGTGCTTTACAGTACAGGGCATAAAATACAAAACATCACAAAATAAAATACATTTAGACAAGATACATACAGTCATAGCATTAAGTCTAAAATGTTTGCTTAAAAAAATAATGTTTTTAGTTGTTTTTAAAATCATCCAAGGAGTTAACCACGCACAGTCTGGGTGCGACAGCTTGGAAGGACCTTTCTCCCCTCGTCCTAAAATGGGTTTGAATGGCCATTAGCAGGTCCTGTTCAGAAGATTTCAAACTGTTTTATATTCACACAAACCATCTTTGTCTTATGTTAAATTCAGCTTGTTGGTGTGAAAAGCAAAACCGAAAGAAAAAGGGTAAGTACTGTTTAACAGCTACTGTATATTGCTTTTTTGGCTGGATTCACTGATTAGGTGCGACCACATTGTAGCTGTAGTAGTACTTTCAAGATTTCCTTTGCATACTATGAAATTAAATGAGAAGCCAGGTCTCAGTAAGACCAGAATATCTGCTAATAGAGAGCTGAGTGTTATTTTCCCCCCACATCCACCTGATAAACAGCATTCACCTCTGAAAAGCCGCTTCTGCTTTGGAGATAAAACTGCAGCTCAGACAGACTCCAAGAGTCCTATCCGGGAGCTACTTCATCTGCTCCACTCTTATTTGTGTCTGGTCCTCCCTTAATTTCAGCAAAAAAAAGCGAGCTATAATGAGTGTGCATTCATTTCCACCCCCCTCTGATTTTCCATGCATATCTCCACATCCATTGTTATTGGCCTCTGTGTGACCTCAGGCTGTTTGGAATTCATCACTGAGCAGCTTAGCTATTTAGCGCGCTATAATATTGCCACACATATTTCAGTTCAATAACTCCGCCCTTATTTAATGATTAAAACAAATAGTTTATTCCTTGTCGCTAAATGAGCTGTTTCATTGTGTTCCCAGTGCATCTGTCAGCAGAAGATAACGCAGCCGGGAAAATGTAGTGTTTGCTATTCATGGGCAGGCAGCATAATAACTTGAGAATGACATTTCTCACAAGTATGATTGTCAGGTTATAGCTCAACGAGAGCACACGACCTCACAGGATCAATTTATAATGCCGTTCCTTGTCAACTTTATGCACAAACCCGGCTTTTTCTATGTCCCACGGAGAAAACATGCATGATTTATCCTTATTATTTTGGATTGCAAATTCAAATTCAAAAACTTTAACTGTAAAAACTGCAGTTAGAAAAATCCAGGTGTTATAGACAATCACGTACAAAAGAAAGCAAATATTTATGAGCAGTATATAAAAACTGTTTTTTTTGTCTCTCTCTGCAATTAAATCTGACCAAACCTTTCCTGTTTTAGGTCAGTCTGGATTGCAAAAGTTGTTTCTAGTTGATAAATAATGATAACTATTGATAATTAAAATGATAATAAGAGAGATACTTGAGAGATGTTTGTATTGCATTCAGATTTTATAGTTTACATACAACTGTAAACCTCAAAAAGTTCTACTTGGGTTCACTTTGACTCAAGGTTCCATGTCCATTTATCCACAAGTATAAAGAGCATGGGGATGTCCAGCCACCATACTTTTCAGGAGACGGGTTCTGGACATGTTTTGGGTGTGAATATGAGTCAATCCCAGAACCAAAACTACAGAACATATGAAGATGCTGCGAGAGTCATTATCCACAGTGAAACAAATCCTGTACCAACACGGGCTGAAAGGCCACTCAAAGCGGAAGCAGCCATCACTCAAAGGCAACATAAAAAAGGTGACAGTTTGCAAATGTACTCTAGGGCAAAGAGTTTAATTTTAGATATGTGTCTCTGTCTGCTGAAACTAAAACAGATGTTTTTATTCATAACAGATATTGTTACATTTGGAGGAGAAAGGTGGAAACTCACAAGTCTGGGAACATCCTCCTAACTGAAGTATGGGGATGGCAGCTTCATGTTTTATGCTGCAGGAGGGACTGGTGCACTTCACAGAATAGGCATCATGAACAAAGAACATTATGAGTAAAGCAACACCTCACGACATCACCCAGGAAGTTAAAGCTTTTGGACATAAATGGCTTTTTCAAATGTAAAATGTCCCTCACAATAAACCCAGAATAGTTACAAAGAGGCTTAAGAACAACAAAGTCCATCTTTTGGAGTGTCCATTACAAAGTTCTGATCTCAGTGCCAGAAAACATTAGTGAGCTGAGCTGAACAGATGTGTGAGGGCATCATCTCTGTTCTGCAGGTCTAACCCTAACTTACTGTAACTCGTTTTACTCTTTGATACTAACAAATCCCTGCCAGTTCAGCAAAAGTTTGATACTGTTATTCACTCTACAGTATGCAGCGAATAAGGGTTGTTCTATGTTTAGTCAAATTAAGTATGTAATTATGTTTTGCAAAAGTGAACAGCAACAGTTATTAATAAAAATGGGGTCATGGAGTGTTCTTCAACCAATGGATCCCACCTCTCAGGTTTTTAGAGGAGAGGTTTGATCCATTTAGGAAACCTCGGATTCACAAGAAGCATAGCTTTAACTGTGTTCTCTTAGCATTTTGTCTGGGCTGCCCAGGGCGCTTGTGGTTAGAGTTAGATTTTTATGGTCTATGTGTGCGACAGCTTCCTATACCCGTCCCGTCATGTACACGCAGAGGCCAGTTGGTGTGAATTTATGCCATTTACTGAAAGGGGTGGTCAACACACAAATAGTGCAGTAAGCTTCCCTACTGGTCCACTAGTCACTCTGTGTACACAGCATTACAGTGAGTTTTGACAAAAAAAAAAATTGTGACGTGATCGTGTAGTGGTTTTCATAATACATCTTTAAAATGAATTTAATACAATTTAGTCGGTTTTTTTTTTACAAATGAAATAAATTAGAAAAATAAATACAAAGAGCAGTCAAAATTAATTATTAAATTACTTAACAGCACCCTCTGGTGGTTCACAGAAAATAAGGCTAGCCACATCATGTCGTCATAGAAACAGACAGACTGGCAAAATGACTGACAAACTGACAAGTATAACAGACAAACGGACAACCCTAACTGACAACACAAATTACTCATATTTAATGTAACATAATTACCTCAAAGGGGTGGTCAACAACACACAAATAGCGCAGTGAGCTTCCCTACTGGTCCACTAGTCACTCTGTGTACTGTAACAAAATTCCAAGTTAGCCTTTGAACATAACCACTAATACTACTCAGAAGAGAACCGAATTTGATGGCTTACCACAGCAGAGCGCTGAACAGACTGTGTGGAATTTTCGGTTTCCCTTCACATTTATAGGCAACTTGAACCAGAAGGGGGCGCCAAAAACCACCCATCACAGGACAATTATGAAACATATTTCAGCAAGAATTTCATGTGTATATCCAATACCCGTTACATATGGTCCCCGTATAACCAAAGCAAGAGCTACGTCCAGAGATTTGATACCAAAGTCAGACTGGTTTCAGTCAGGAATATCCCTCATCATCAATCCTGTAGTCGGAGTAGTCATGCAGATGAGAGATCTTATGGACCCTCCAAATGGATCATCTCCCCAAAAACATTGTAGATGCAACCAGCTGAAATTAGCTTCCTTCATATGGATGGCAGGGTTTAGTCTTAGAGACACAGCAAGGGTTTCTGTCATCTTGGGAAGCTCAGTACAAAGCATTTCACATGAAAGAGTTGGCTAAATAGTTCAGCATTATGATGTTTTTTTTATAACTCCCATTGGATAATGTCCAATTGGACGGTGGACCACAAATACCCAAATATTGTGGATTGATGGATTGCTGGGTTAATAATTAGAATGTTTGCACTTAATCAAAAATCACAATACTGACGCATCCATTTATCCAAAATGTCATGACTAATGCTGGATCCTGCTTAGTACACAAGATAAATTTGCAGACTCCCTCATATGGCAGACTCACCAGCGACTGACTTAGATGGTTATGATGATTCACCGACTTCGCTCATGCTACCTGTGAGTGCTGACAGCGAACCCTAAGTCAAAGTGTGGTGCCATCTACACAGCATAGAAAGCAAACACGACTCTAACATCAGGCGGAGAAGAAGAAATGTAACAATCAGCCACAACGTAGAAGAGCAGTCATTTTCCCATCTGCGGAATTTATCTCTCGAGAACGAAAAAAAGAAAAAAAAACTGCATTGATTCACTGGTCCTTTTTCTGTTTCAAGAAGACATTTTATGTTGCACCCTTAAAAAGAACTAAAAAAAGTCATAGGTTTTCGCCTTTGTGCAACTTTATTAAACAAAATCCATGGTTCGAGCATACAGCATATATAGTTTTTTTTCTTTTTTTGTATACATTCACTGGTCATGAACTTTCAACTCCCATCATGCATTGTGTCCTTCTTAAAGGGGTATAATCATGACAGAAATATATGAAATAACAAAAAATAAAATAAATAAAGTAGTTTGAGCACATATTTAGTCATAAACCAAATGAACTGTTCTAACTAAACACAAAATCAAATAAATGCTTGCCCAATAAGGTAATTATAAATATTAATTTAACATTATCACGTTCTTAACATATTTCTAGGGCTCCACACCCTCCCCTACTAAAATAATGAAATTTTTTCAAAACATTTTACACTTTAAAACTTAAAGAATGTATCCTTACTACTAGTTTCTAACATTGAACTCATTCAGGTACCATTTAGTTACATGTTGCTCTTCAAAAACAATAACAAATACTACACATTAAATGACTACAAATGCATGTATACAGGATAAGTACATTTACTTATTTTCCTGTTTCAGTGTATTAACTTAAATCATCGGTACATTGGTAGGCCTCCCAAGTCTATTAGGTCACATATGGCTAAATCTACCATTCCACTTTATTAAATGTATCCACATTAAACATACTTCGAATGTAGTATGACCTCCTACAGACTACTTTTATGTTACCTTACAAAACACCCACTTCTATAAATGCATCAATAACTTTTAAGTGTAGCTGTAGTCACTAGAAATACATTTCTGCAAAATGACTCTTACTTGTAACTGAATATTTTGTACCAAATGAACAATAAAACATTTTCAATTAACTTTAGTTGTAACTGGAACAGTATATGGTTCAAAACACAATTCTTATTTTTTCAAAGATATGAAACTAGGTTTCCCTAACTCATCATATGTAAAGATGGATTTAGGTTCACGCGTTCTTGAGGAACGTCGCTCCTGCTCCACCTCCTGATCACCCTCCGAAGAAGCACTGAGTTCAACTGCTTGATCTTCAGTATCCATGTCCGGATTTTGACTTGGGCCTTGGTTCTGCATGTCTCTTTCCTCATCTCTCTCGTCCACTTGATTCCTGACGTCAGCAGAATTGTTCTCATCCTGAAACTGGCTTTCTCTTTGTACAAGTTACCTAGTTTGGGTTTCTTCTGCAGGGTGGCTTAATCTGGACTGAAAGACTGGGGCTTTTGGGTTGAGACTGGTAGTCTGGTTTTGATGGGTAATCCTCATAGAATACTCGTCCTCACTACAGCTGTCAGAATCTTCATGAACTTGGTCTCTGGTTTGTCGTGTTTGTCTGTTTACTTGTCTCTTTTTGTTGTGTTTTTCTTTTGGTTCTTCATCAATAAGATAAGGACAGGGTAGTAAGACATTCCTATGCAGGATTCTTTCCCTCCCTTCACCATCCAATGGTGTCACCACATAAACTGGACTGTCTTGCCCTCTTATCTCTTTTATAACATGTGTTTTGTTCTCCCAGTAAGCACGTATGTTTCCAGGTCCTCTTCTTTCAGATAGGTTTTGGACAAGAACGTGGTCTCCAGGTTGAAGTTCTGAACTCCAAGCTTTTCTGTTGTAATACTTTTGTCCTCTTTTACTTGCTTTTCTAATGTTTTCTTGTGCAATTCTGTAAGCTTCCTGCATTGACCTTTGCCATTTGTCTGCATACTAGTACTCTACTAGTAGTCTTGATGAGACTCCGACTGGTTTTGCTCTTTTGGAAATAATAGGTCAATAGGTAAGATTGGCTTTTTTCCAAATAATGAAAAAAGGTGAAAAGCCAGTCGATTCATGCACTGTAGAGTTATATGCATGTACTACTTTGTTCAAATAGTCTTTCCAGTTAGGTTTCTGTGTCTCTTCCAGTGTTCTGAGCATGCTTAACAAAGTGCTGTTAAAATGTTCAGCTGGGTTATATTGAGAATGGTAAGGTATTGTCCTTGAATGGTGTAACTTTGCAACTTTCTGAACAACTCATTCTCAAATTCCCTTCCCTGATCATGATGGATTCGAGCAGGGTATCCGAATCGCAGAATAAAGTCGTCAAAGATTTTGCGTGCAGCTGTCTTTCCAGACTTGTTAGATGTTGCATAAGCCTGCACAAACTTAGTAAAATGATTTACTATTACAAGAATATACTCTACTCCACCTTTACTTCTCTCTAGATGCAGATAATCAATCGACATTAGTTCAAAAGATGCAGAGGTTGTAATAGTTTGTAGTGGGGTTTTAGTTTTTCGATTGGGTTTCTTTTGTTTCAAACAGCGGCAGACTCTTGTAACATAATGTTCAATCTCTTCTCACATTTTTGGCCAAAAGAACCTCTCTCTAGCCAATGAGATCATTCTGTCCGCGCCTAAATGACCCATTTCTTCATGGAGTTGCTGGCAAATCAGTGTCTTGAGCTTAGCAGGAACTACAAGTTGATTTCTAGTTTTCGTCTTTCATCGTAAAATTCCATCTTTGTCTAGGTAAAGATGAAGCCATTCTCTCAAAAGTCGTTTTACTTCAGTTGGCTCTTTCACTTTATCCCTGTATTTAACTTTCTCATTTTTCTGCTTTAATGTGATTACTCGTTGTGTCACTTGATCTTCCTGTTGAGCAATTTCAATGTCTTTGATTGCTATTGGCTCAACTGGAGTTGTACATTGAACAGTTAGTTGTGACAGTACATCCACATTGCATGTAACAGCTGAAATCCAGCCAGTATCACACTGTGATCTGCTTTGAGTCCTTGCTGCAGTGCTGTTATGTCATCAGCTTTAAATTTCTCTGTACATGCTGACATTATTTTGTCCATTTCTGCAGGTTTGTGAGATAGAAAATCAGCATCTCGGTTGACTTTACCAGGTCTGTACTTCAGAGTAAAACGGAAATCAGCTAATTCTGAGACCCAGCGATGTCTGACCGCATTCAGTTTAGCACTTTTCATCACATATGTCAAGGGATTGTTATCACTGTACACTGTAAAGTGTGGGGCATGAAAAAGGTAATCTCGACATCGCTCAGTGACAGCCCACTTCAGAGCTAAAAATTCAAGCTTCCCTGAGTGAAGTTTGTAATTTTTCTCAGTTGGAGTGAGTGTACGTGAACCATAGCCTATGACTCTCAATGCTCCCTCCTGCCTTTGATACAGGACAGCCCCAAGACCTTCCTCTGACACGTCTACCTGTAACACAAATGGTTTTTCAAGGTCTGGGTAGGCCATTACTAACCTGACCCTAGCCAGATTGATATCGCTCCCCCTAGCTTCACTCACATCCATCTGGGACCTCTCCCATAGAGAGTGATTTCTCCAACCAATTTTATTGTCCAGCCAATCTGGGACGCAGGGCTGGAGTTTCATAGATGTGACGTAGTGGAAAAGCGACCGTGAGACTGTTTTGATTCAGACAATGGCGGCTCGCATCGAGGAAGCAAGCGTTAACATTAATGCTGCTATTTCTTCCGTGTTGTCCAATCTACCTAATATTGTTTCATTAAAAGAACATCAGAGAACGGCTCTGAAGACTTTTGTTGGTGGAAACGATGTTTTCGCCCTTCTCCCGACCGGATTTGGCCAGTTTTGTTTTCCGGGGCGCGCCTGTGGCGGACGCGCCCATGGCGGAGCGGTTAGCGCAAACCATGTTAGGAGGCCTTTAGTCCTCGACGCGGTCGGCCCGGGATCGACTCCGACCCGTGGCGCTTTGCCGCCTGTCTTCCCCCCTCTTCCTGTCAGCTCACTGTCAATAAAACGCGTGCCACTAGAGCCGCCACTAGAGCCGCAAAAAGTGTTGTTTTTTCCTGCGCCGCTCTCACAGCGTCACGGGTTGGCTTCGGTGTGAGTGGTTGAAATAGCACGCCGATAAAGATGACAGACAAGTGGCTTATCCAATCATATGCAAGGATTTTTGATAAGGCCCAGCCTTCAAAAAAGGCCATTCCTATGGATCAGTCCCAGATGGATGTGAGTGGAGCTAGGCGGAGCGAAATACATCTGGCTAGGGTCAGGTTAGGCCATTACTGGTGGATCTGATAAAGCATCTACAAGCCTTTCAAGTGCCTCCTGCTGTAATGTTGTCCATTCCACAGACTGAGACGGTGGCAACTGTGAAGAACCTTTCTTTGAGGATTTGTTATTTGTCTTTGGATGTGACAACAGGTCGTAAAGCGGTTTTGCTATCCTTGAGAAGTCGGCTATGAATGATCTGTAGTAGCCTAGAAAGCCTACAAGGGATCTTATTGACGTTTTCAAAGATTGCACAGCTTCTCCTTCTTTCGGATTCATCCGGTATCCATCTTTTGAAACGACATGGCCAACGTAACCCTTTTAAAGAAATCACATTTCTTTGCTCTGAGTTTGATTCCACATTCCCTTTGTCTTTGTAAAACTTTTCTCACAATGTCCACATGTTGGTCAAAATCTTTGCTAAATACTAAAACATCATCGAGGTAGGGCACACATATCTCATCCCTGAGATCTCCAAGACAACTTTCCATATACCTCTGAAAAGCAGCTGGGGCATTTGTTAGTCCGAAGGGGATCCTCAGCCATTCATAAAGTCCCCATGGCGATATAAAGGCAGTGCATGCTCGGACTAACAAAGCCTTGGTGGTAGGCTTTTCCTTGGTCTAGCACAGTAAACCAGGAATTTCCGCCAAGATTTTCCAAAACATCCTGAATTCTTGAAATGGGATGTCTGTCTGTCAAGGTTTGTCTTGGATGAATCCGGACACAGCACACACACACACAGAGCTGGTTTCCAAAGTTTATTGAGACAGCAGGTAGTGGATGATGTAGCCAAAGTCATTTACCAGACGGAGGTTGAAGGGGTACAGGAAACTGGCAGGCGAGAACAGACCGGAGCAGACAGGAACAGAACCAGGAGACGAGCATGAACGAGACAGGCATGGTGTTCAAGAGACTAAGACGAACCGGCGACCAGGACAAACTGAAGGTGAGTCTTTATAGTGGTGAGAGCAGGTGGAGTGAGTCCAGGATGATTGCAGTTCTGTCAGGTGTTCCCAATCAGGGCTGCACTGGGGAAGGAGCCAGGAAGTGTTCAGAATGCAGCCTTCAGGCTGCATCATGACATTACCCCCCCCTCAAGGTCGGCTTCCAGATGACCAATAACCTCCTCGACTGGGCGGGTGGAGGGGGGTATCCGGACGGCGGGCAAAAATAAAACAAAAAGCCTGGAACCTTACGGGCGCAGGAACCTCACGGGCGCAGAAACTCAGGAGCGCAGGATCCCTTGTCGGCGCAGGAACCAAAAGGACGCGGGGAAGGCGTCAGAACCCATGAGCGCAGGACCCTCTGTAAGCGCAGAAACCTTGGGAGCGCCGGAACCATTGAGAGCGCCGGAACCAGACGACACAGAGGCGAACGTCGCCACACAGCGACCCAGGCGAGACGAATCCAGAGGCGAGGCGTCACAACACAGCGACCCAGGCGGGACGAATCCAGAGGCGAGGCGTCGCAACACAGCGACCCAGGCGAGACGAATCCAGAGGCGAGGCGTCGCAACACAGCGACCCAGGCGGGACGAACCAAGAGGCGAGGCATCGCAACACAGCGACCCAGGCGGGACGAATCCAGAGGCGAGGCGTCGCAACACAGCGACCCAGGCGGGACGAATCCAGAGGCGAGGCGTCGCAGCACAGCGACCCAGGCGGGACAAACCGCAGCCGGCCCAAGACGCTGCAACCCAGGAGGATTCACCGTTGGTCTGCGACGCTTGGACCCAGGAGGGTCTGCCGCCAGTCTGCGACGTGGGAACCCAGGAGGGTCCGCAGCCGGCCCAAGACGCTGTAACCCAGGAGGGTCCGCAGCCGGCCCAAGACGCTGCAACCCAGGAGGATTCACCGTTGGTCTGTGACGCTTGGACCCAGGAGGGTCTGCCGCCAGTCTGCGACGTGGGAACCCAGGAGGGTCTGCCGCCAGTCTGTGACATGGGAACCCAGGAGGGTCTACCACTGGACCACGAGGAGGGGGTTCAGACAAGCCCTCTTCCAGGCCGCAACTCTGGGGCTCATCCAGACGACAAGCGTCGTCGTGGCCCTCGTCCAGACGACAAGCGTCGTCGTGGCCCTCGTCCAGACGACAAGCGTCGTCGTGGCCCTCGTCCAGATGATAAGCGTGGTCGTGGCCCTCGTCCAGACGACAAGCGTCGTCGTGGCCCTCGTCCAGACGACAAGCACCCAGAGCCCCATGGAGACTTGGAGATCCCTGGGCCTCTTCTGAAGCTCTTGCCCCCGCACCTTCGGCTAGACAGCCAATTTTCTAAGTGGCTGACCAAGCTCTTTTTGTCGGAGGTTCTGGAGGGGTTACTGCTGAGGTTCTGGGTGTTAAAGGGTCTGGGAGCATCTGAAGCCTGTAGCCCGGGGCCGTCTGAACCTGAAGCCTGTAGCCCGGGGCCGTCTGAACCTGAAGCCTGTAGCCAGGCCCCGTCTGAACCTGAAGCCTGTAGCCCGGGGCCGTCTGAACCTGAAGCCTGTAGCCCGGGGCCGTCTGAACCTGAAGCCTGTAGCCCGGGGCCGTCTGAACCTGAAGCCTGTAGCCAGGCCCCGTCTGAACCTGAAGCCTGTAGCCAGGCCCCGTCTGAACCTGAAGCCTGTAGCCAGGCCCCGTCTGAACCTGAAGCCTGTAGCCTGGCCCCTCCTGAACTCTGTAGCCAGGCGCCTCTTCTAGCTCATAGTCCGGCGTCGTCTCCAGCCTTTAGTCCGGCGCCAGGTTCTGCTCTCTCTCTCTCCAGGCGTCGGGTCCTGAGGGTCCTGTTCATCCGACGGCCTCCGAGGTTGCTGTTCCGCCGCCGGCCTCCGAGAGACCTGCTCCGTCGCCGGCCTCCGAGAGACCGGCTCCGTCGCCGGCCTCCGAGAGACCTGCTCCGCCACCGGCCGCCGGACATCTTTGCTAACCGGGGTCGTCCTACAGGACACCCGCCGGATTACCTGTCTCACAGGGGTCGTCCTCCGGGACGTCCGCCGGAGAACCTGACACGCCGAGGTCGTCCGCCGGAACGTCCGCCGGAGAACCTGACACGTCGGGGAGGTTCCCCAGAAGCCCTCTGTCCTGTACCACCCTCCACCCACCCGGTCTAGTCTGTTTTTGTTTATTAATTTGTCTTGTTTAAAGGACGTCTGGTATCCGTCCTTGAGGGAGGGGCTCTGTCAGGATCTGGGTTTTTGTTTTGACTGTTTGTTTATTTTGATCTATTAGTTAAACTCTCCAGCTTTAAAGCTCAGTTTTGGTTTCGGGTTCTTTCTTGTTTGGTTTCTGTTAGCTTGTGTTCTGTTTTGGGTTGTGGTCTAGTTTGGATTTTATTGTGGTTTGATTTTGTTTATTATCACTTCACTTGGCCTGCTCTGTTTACTTCTCTGTATCCAGCCTTTAATCAGTCACTCAGTTCACCTGCCAGCTATCTGCCAGCTCACCTCGTAGTCAACACCCTATCACTCCTCTTCTCCAGTCACCATCCAATCAGTGTCAGTTTTCTTCCAGTCACTTCCCTGTTCCTGATAAGCTCCACCCATGTCAGTAATTAGTCTTCACTCCTGTTCACCTGCTCACTTCCCTATATAGTCCTGTCACAAACCTCTGCAATCTGCCAGATCAATTCAAGCCACTTGGTGAGACTTATCCAGCGTTGTATTTCTGATAGCCCTGTTGATACCGACCCTATTGCCTTTTTGATTCTGAGCCAGCCTGATCCCTGAACCTGATTTTCTTGCCCTGTATGATTGCTCACCTGTTTCTCTGACCTGGACCTGCCTTGGGATATTTTGAGTTTTGCCTTGTCCTTGTCTGTACTTTTGCTTGTTTTGGACTGCCTTTCGTGTGCCGGATTTTGGACTGCCTTTTTGACCATTGAGCCTTGCCTGTCCCTGTTTATTAATAAATCCTGTTTTTTTGCTTAAAACCTCTCTTGTCTGGCTGAATACTGGGTCCTCTGTCTCTGGTTCGTGACAGTTATCGGTACTTTCATGCGTACTAATGCACAGAGCCCTACCCACTTAAGTGGTAAGGTGTTCATTAGCATGTCGTCACCACACATCCAGTAACTGTCTGCCACTGGATACGTTTGATCTCCTAAAAAGAAAAGTTTGGGAATAGTCATAGTTATATTTTTACAGTCCTCTTCTATAAAATCTGGGTTTTCAAACCAAACAGGCTTTGTAGCAACTACTGGTGTTACATTTGCATGCTTAAACCAAGATAACACCCAGGTTACATTACATTTTACAGTGGTATTTCCTACATTAATTCCTTCATTGTCCTCAAAACCTCCACTAACGAAACATTCGTAGTCTGCGTCATAATCTATTTCATAATCAGTGGGTGGAACATTATCTGTAGTACTGATGTTAAATTCTGCACACTGATTCTAATTTATACCCTTTCCATTTTTGTAAGTATTGATGAGAGTTTCTTGAGCCATATAAGAGTCTGTAACTCAAACCACACATAGGTAATTTAAAAAATGACACTGCATTTTCTCTTGAAGTGAACTCACCATTCCTACATTTTTCACGTTGTACAACTGCACATTCTTTTGACGTGTATTTTTCTTGAATGACCATAGGAATGGATGTATACAATGAATATACACATATATACGCGTAGGTATGTATGTATTTAGGCGCATAGATATATGTATATATTTAAGTATATAGATATGTTTATATATATATATAGACCACTAAGAATGTAAATGAGACATCATATGCCCATTCCTATTTCCTTTTTTGTATTTTTTTGGTATTCTTTTTGATCCATTGTATATATGAAGATTCATTGTATATAACTGAATGCACCTTCCCTACTTTGCACCTTCTTGTATGAGCCGATGTGACGAGTGAATTTCTCCATTGTGAGATCAATAAAGACTATCTTATCTTATCTTAGGAACTGCTCCCGGAACAACAGTAATGATTAAGCAATCATTTTTAGTTAATTCTCTAGCCGTGTACCATGAAAAACTATACCATGTATTGCGTATGGCTCTTTGCCATAAAGGATCACCCCTTGGTCTGGTTCCATGCCATTTCATATCCTGTAATTTATGTATTGCTCTTGGCGTAGCTACTTTTGGATGGCGTTTTTCATAGAACTGATCTAAACCTTCAGAGAAATCTTCACATCCTTCCTTTTCAGAGCATCCATACTGTTTTGGATCCGTGAATTCTAATATTAGCTTGTTGTCCTGGTTTGATTTTACCTCAATCGGAGAAGGTACTGTAATTAGGCGCCCGCCTATGCATTGAAAATGCATGGCGGAGGCCTTATGTTATGCACCTAATAAGGGTTTCTTTAATATTATTTTTATTGCTTTTTAATCTTCCGTCACCGTTAATACAGCCCGAACCGTAGGCTGTACCCCCACAAACTATATATCAAAACGTGCGTCTCGACGCTGCGAAGTGTGCTATTTGTACTTGACGCCATTTAAAGTTACCGTGGTGACAAAATTAACCAAAAACCACTTCTCAAAACCACTTCCTAGACACAGTTGACCTCTCCATAATGCAGAGCTCAGCATGGCACTTTTTTTTGGTACAGTGGTTTAGGTGTTGGGCTGGTGCACCAAAGGTCATGCGCCCCTACTCAAACCCAGAAATTCAGACCCCTCAACAACTAGGGGGCGCTATAACAAAGGACAATGCGTTTCGGCCTGTGACCACCAAACTACTGGTCCCACACTCAAAACCTTTATATGACTTTGTTTATTGGATGATTCTGCATCAAAAAGGGAATTAGCACACCTTTCGTTTCCTAGCTACTTTTCGCGCTACATGGCTACAAAGGTTAAACCTTTCTTGTTAAACTCCTCCTACATTTTTTGTGCGATCCGCGCAAAACTTCATATATAAGCGTGTAATGGACAAATAAAAAAAATTAATCCGGCGGATTTTTGAATTTTTACTTTTTCAGAAAGTAACGCTAAAATAAGTGATTGTTAGCTAGCTAGCTCTAAATGTAATTGCTGATTATTCTAAAACCATAACAGATTTTGACGTGTCCTTCATAACACATAGTCCAAATAAGATTTTGCACATGTGACCCGCGTTTGAGGATCGTCCATCACTAGGGGGCGCTGTGATGTCAAGAAATCTACTACGCAAGAATGGCTGATCGGATTTTTACAAAACCTTCTTCATCCCCTTCCAGTCATAACCCTGAACTAAAGTAATAAAAAATGTTAATGATTGAAACAAGTGGGCGGGGCCTATTTCCAAAAGTGTGGAAAAAAACTTGAAAACTTCAAAAATTCACCTAAAATCACTTGTGTGGTGTAACAAGCTCAGATTTTCAGGATGTATTCCTTGAATAAGGTGCAACAATTCTCTCACTGCATGTATTCCAGTTTCTGAAAGTGCCACACTCTGTTTTTTTCAAAGTTTGTAAACTGGAGAAATCAATGTATTTTCCACAAATATTGGTCAATGCCAATAAAAATGGCCTCTATCTGTAAAGCACAGCCAGAATAAACATGTGTTTCAGTTTGGTAAAAATCCAGGCGAATTAGACCAATTTACAAGAAATTTAAATTTACATGTATAGGACTATAAAGTTTAATGTTTTTTTTCTCTGAAACCGTTTCATTAATGACCATATTAAAAAGCAAGGACTTAGATAAAGCCCTCTTGGACATACATAAATATTTTCAGAATTTTAGAGCAAACCGTTGATTTATAACAAATTTATGAATTTCGTGATCAGTTCGCAGCTCTCATCATCCAGAGCTCTGACTCTCCAGACAACAACATGGCGGCCATTTTGCCCATATTTGGGCACATCACAGGAAATGACGTCACATCCCGTGCTGTTTCTAAGCGGAGCAGAAACTTGAAGAGGGAGAAATTGGAAATCAGAAAAGCTCAAATTAATAAAGTATTGTAGAAGTGTTTTTTGATATTGAAAATGCATATGATATATTGTGGAAAGAAGGTTTATTAATTAAAATTATAAAGATGGGTTTTACAGGTATTACAGGTAAGGGACCATTATAACTCCCCCCACCCCAACATAAAATGGTTTGACCACTAGGACCACGGCTGGCTGCAGCTCTGAATGTTCGTTTTGAAAAAGAAAAAAAAAGTTTGTTTCAGGAAAGGTATAAACACAATGGATCCTATTTTATTATTGGAACATGAAATAAGAAAGGCACAAGTGAATAAAGAGAATGTGATAGCTGTATTCTTTGACATTGAAAAAGCTTGCGACATGATGTGGAAAGAAGGATTTTTGATAAAATTGAAGATGGGAATTGGGGGTTCAATGTTGGTCAGTGTATCTTTTGGTCATTGGATTTTCGTTTCAGAAACAGGAATTGAAAAAACAAAAACAAATGGCCATTTGATTTTTGTTGTAAAATACAAAAAAGAAAATCGAAATACAAAGCGTTTATCTTTTTCACTGTCAAAAGGGGAAAAGTAAAATTTGAAAAATTATTTGAATTTAATTTTCTATTTTGGGTAACAAAAAACAAAAAAGCTTTTAAACAGAAACGGAAAAACGGCTCGTTTGTTCATACTCCGGAAACCGGATGTGGTTCCTACTGCCTGAGACTACTTTCCAAAATAAAAGCAATATGTTTGACGTGCATCAGGGTATTTTATTATTATTATTTTTTACACATGTCGACTACAGTTAGTTTACATAATTTATTTCAGTTTTATGTAATATTCCTTATTATTGAGGTCTGCTGATGAATATGGAAATATATGTTCTGGTCATAGTCACTGTTTAGCCTAAATAACTACTAAAACAATAGCATACAAGCTTAAACAGGCTTGCTGTTGCAATGACTCAGATAACTGAAAATTTGCACAGGGATATTAAAACAATTGGTTTGCCCAAGTAACTACTTTCACTTACAGATGACAGATTAAGATCTCAAGATGTTACTCATCGAAATCCATCTACATGATGTGAAATTTCAAAATAAAAGCCCTCCAAAATCTCCATGTTAAGTCAGTTTGACCTAAGTTGCTGTCAATATTGAATGGTTTTTAGTGTATACTGTCACTTCAACATGACAGTAGAACACCTCCAGATGTTGCTCAACATATTGCATCCACATCTGATGTTGTCACTGTTAATATTCTGAAAGGGTAGCATGCAGCTATTGTTGAACAAGAATGTGATCAATGTAAAACACACCTTAACATTCAGGTTCAATTAATACTTTTCTTTTGATAACAGATTTGTTACTTTTAAAAATGTGAAAGTGGATTAAAAACATAAAACAACCGTAAAGTTTATCAAAATTATGTGTGTGTGTGTCCAAAAAAGCTGGACGATGCTCTTATGTTGTAGTTCAACAAGCCCGATATTCATAAAACTTTGGTCATCCTTTGTGATATGGCTTCTCATATTGAAAATAAGAGACAGAATCTAACTGTTGTATCTTAGAGTCATAGGCCTACTTACTTTCGCTGATTCTTGGACATCCTTCTTTCCCGGAAAAACAAGGCTTTATGCGATACATTCATTCAGCCAATAACAAATAAGACAAAGTTCCACTAAGAGTCTCTTTTGTCCAAATTATAGAAAGATCACAACAAAAATGTTCTGTGTGCTTTCTTCTTAGACTGACTAGTAATTTTTTTTAGTTCATATTAATGATTATTTTTATCTGTGTATGACAAAAAATATTTAGTTTCCAATACATTGAGAAACCTAATATAAACTATATTGTATTGTATAAGTATTCACTCACCTGCCTTTGACTCTTCTGGGAAGGCTGTCCACAAGGTTTAGGAGTGTGTTTATGGGAATTTTTGACCATTCTTCCAGAAATGCATTTGTGAGGTCACATACTGATGGTGTACAACAAGACACGGCTCTCAGTCTCCACTATATTTAATCTCAAAGGTGTTCTATTGGGTTGAGGCCAGGCTCTGTATAGGCCAGTGAAGTTCATCCACATCAAACTCTTCCATCCATGTCCTTATGGACCTTGCTTTGTGCTCTGGTGCTCAGTCATGTTGGAGGAGGCAGGGGCCAGCTCCAAACTGTTCCCACAAAGTTGAGAAAATGGAATTGTCCAAGATGTCTAGTCTGTGGAAACACTCAGAGCTCCGTTCACTGGAACTAAGGGGCCAAGCCCAGCTCCTGAAAAACAACCCCACACCATAATCCCCCCTCTGCCAAACTTTACACTTGGCACAATGAAGTCAGCCAAGCACCGTTCTCCTGGCAACCGCCAAACCCAGACTCGTCCATCAGATTTGCAGATGAAGAAGCGTGATTTGTCACTCAGAAGAACGTGTCTCCAATGCCTTGCATTGCACTTGGTGATGTATGGCTTGGATGCAGCAGATCAGCCATGGAAACCCATTCCATGAAGCTCTCTGCACTGTTCTTGAGCTTATCTTAAGGCCACATGAAGTTTGGAATCATGTAGTGATGGACTTTGCAGAAAGTTGGCAACCTCTACGCTCTATGCACTTCAGTATCCACTGAACCCGCTCCGACAGTTTACGTGGACTAACACTTCGTGGCTGAGTTGCTGTCGTTCCCAAACATTTCCTTTTTCTCATGATACAGCAGTTGACTCAAGAATATTTAGGAGCGAGGAAAGTTGACAACTGGATTTTTTGCCAGCTGGCATCCTATCACAGCTTCATGCTGGAATTCACTGAGCTCCTGAGAGCAACCCATTCTTTCACAAATGTTTGTGAAAACAGTCTGCATGCGTAGTTTTTATACACCTGTGACCATGGAAGTGATTGGAACACCTGATTCTAATAATTTGGATGGCGGAGCGAATACTTTTGCAATATAGTGTATATAGTTATTTTGGAACATCATATCAAATCTTAATGAGCTTTGTTGAGCAGCATCTGGAGATGTTCTACTGTCACTCTGAATCAAAAATTTTCACTTAAAACGTAAGGGTTAGTAGCAACATTATCAGTAACTTAGGTAAAAGTGAATATATAGCGAGATTTTGAAGGGCTTTCACTTTGAAATTCCACATCAGATGTGGATGAAATTTGTTGCGCAACATCTGGAGGTGTTCTACTGTCAGGCTGAAGTGACAGTATCCCCTGAAAATGTACCGTTTAGTAGCAACATTGCCAGAAACTTATGTGAAATTAACTTAATGTAGAGATTTTGGAGGATTTAATTTAGAAATTCCACATCATGTATATGGATTTTGATGCGTAACATGTCAAGATCCTAATCTGTCATCTGTAAGTGAAAGTAGTCACTTAGAAAAACCAATTGTTTTAATATCCCTGTGCAAATTCTCACTTATCTGAGTCATTGCAACAGCAAGCCTGTTTAAGGCTGTTGGCTATTTTTTTTAGTAATTATTCAGGCTAAACAGTGACTATGACCAAAATATATATTTCCATATTCACCAGCAGGCTTGAATAATAAAGAAGTATTACATAAAGCTGTGAGAAATTATTTCAACTAACTGAAGTCCACATGTGTAACAAAACAAAGAATAGAATAGGTTGATACACGTCAAACACATTGCTTTTATTTTGGAAAGTAGTCTCAGGCATTGCTACCGTAATGCATGGTGTTCCCATGACCTTCAAAATCAAGGGAGGGCTGGCATGACTGCCATGTCCACAGTGGCGGCTGGCTTGACCGCAGTAAACTCATTTATGTTCATTGGAAAATCGCCTCACTTTTCTTAGAAAATATCGTCTTACTCCCCCTCTCACCTGGGATATCTGCGCTGAGATTTGTATGGATGACAAGCCTTGTTTTGTCGTGTCTAAAATCAAATCTGCGTAAGGTTCTTAAGACATTTTATTCTGAAAAATGTGGTGCTTTTGCAACGCAGAAGTGACCACTTCCGGTCTCGGAATATGAACAAACGAGCCTCTTTTTCGTTTACGTTTTAAACCATTTTTGTTTTTTCTTACCCGAAATGGAAAATTAATTTCAAATAATTTTTCAAATTTCACTTTTCGCTTATGGACAATGAAAAAGACAAACGCTTTGTATTTCGATTTTCTTTTTTGTATTTTAAAACAAAAATCAAATGGCCATTTGTTTTTGTTTTTTCAATTCCTGCTTCTGAAACGAAAATCCAATGACCAAAAGATACACTGACCAATGTTTAATTGGATAAATGATTTTCTCAATAATAGATCTATACAAGTAAGAATAGGAAATCAATTATCAGAAAATCTTTATGTTGAAAATGGTATTCCTCAAGGAAGCATAGTTAGTCCATTATTTTTTTCTATTATGATTAAAGATATGTTTGAGGATGTGGAAAATAAAATGGGTGTTTCTTTATTTGCTAATGATGGAGCAATTCAACCCCAAGTTTCATCGTTAAAAAAGTTCAAGAAGCCATTAATAAAATAGAAGATTGGTCTTTTAGATGGGGATTCAAGATTTCTGTAGATAAAACAAAGATTTTGTTTTTTACAAGGAAAAAAGTTTCTGAAGAATTAAAGTTACAAATTTATAAATATGATTTGGAAAGGGTAAAACAATTAAAATTTTTGGGTATATGGTTGGATGAAAGGCTTACTTGGAAAGTTCATATTGAGAAGATGATTGATAAATGCAAAAGAGTTATAAATATTATGAGATGTTTGGTTGGGAATGAATGGGGAGCTGAGAGGAAGGAATTGAAATCAATTTATACAGGTTTAATTAGGTTTGTTTTTATTATGGATGTATAGCTTTTGGTTCAGCATCAGTTTCATTACTTAAAAAATTGGATATTGTTCAGTATCAAGCTTTGAGATTATGCACAGGGGCCATAAGAACTACACCAACTTCAGCATTACAAGTAGAAATGGGAGAAATGCCACTAAAATTGAGGAGATTACAATTACTTTCCACTTACTGGTTTCAGTTAAAGAATCATTGTGAAAATCATCCATGTCAGGAAATTTTAAAACCAAGTTGGGAAAAAGGGAAGAAGAAATTAAATTCTTTTGGGTGGATAGCAGATTCTAATATAACAGATCTTGAATTATCTCAAATAAATGGCAGTAAAACAGTTATTAGATCAATACTTCATCCATCTATGTTGCCTGAAATTGATGTAGATTTAACCTTGTTGTTTAAACGGAAAAATAAACAGGATATTTCAGATTCAAATAAGGTTGAGCAATATATAGATAAAGAATATTGTGGATATGTAAAAATTTATACAGATGCTTCAAAAGATTCAAATAATAGGAATGGTGTTTCGTTTGTAGTTCCAGAATTTAATTTTAAATCAGGTAAAAGAATTAGTAATGAAATTTCAGTTTATACAGGAGAAATGTTTGGTATCATGTTAGCATTAGAATGGATTGAAGAAATTAGACCATTAAGAAGTGTAGTTTGTTCAGATTCTAGTTCAACATTATATTAATTTAAAAACAATCATTCAGATAGCAGACCGGATTTATTGGTCGAAATTCAGCAATTATTATTCAGAATTCAAGCAATGGGATTAATTGTTTCTTTTATATGGATTCCTTCTCATATAGGAATAAAAGGGAATGAGATGGCAGATAAATATGCAAAAAGAGCAAGTAAATACAGTTTAATTGATATAATAATTCCATTTAGTAAAGGTGAAATAAAATCAGTAATTAAGAAAAGGATTAGAGCAAGGTGGCAGAAACAGTGGGAAGAAGAAAGAACTGGAATATGGTTTTATAATATTCAAAGAAAAGTAGGATTAATGAGGATTACATCAAGGAATAGAAGGGAAGAAACAGTAATGTCAAGATTATGTTTTGTACATACAGGGTTAAATAGCACATTATTTAAAATGGGTATTCATGATACAGGAAAGTGTCATTTTTGTTTTGTTGAAGAAATAGTGGAGCATGTTATATTAGTTTGCAGTAAATATCATATTGAGAGAAATGAATTGATAAATAGATAACAAATCAGTAAATTAAAGTTAAACATAAAATATCTTTTAGACATGAACACCAAATCAGAGGGTTATTCTTTATTGTTAAGATATCTTAAAAAGACTGATTTGATAAAACGGATTTGTCATGGTTTAAGTTGTCTGACTTCTTTCTTGTTTTGTTGTTCACCCAGCTCTCCCTCCCACAGCCATTAGTCACACCTGTTGGTAATCAGTCAGATGCATTTCACCTCCTAGTCTCCCTATTTAAGCCTCCCTCTGTCACACTCTGGTGCCGGTCCGACTTCAGTCACCACCTCCCATGCCAATCCACGTTTGCCTTTGAAGATTTGTTCCTCTCGAGTTGAGGTTAGTCAAGCCAGTCATTCTAAGGACTGTTACCCTCTGTGTTTCCCTGGAGAAGTTTCTGCTCTGTGTCTTGGTGTCTCTTCAGAACTGCTAACCTGATCAGCCGCCCAGGAGATGCCCTGCTCTGAACCACACTGTCTCCTGAGAACTGCTACTCGCACCTCTGTGCTTCCCGGCCACTTTGGTCGGTATGGACTCTAGCTCCGGGCCGTCAGCTCCTATCGTCAACTACACCTCTGATCCTCTGCAACCCTGACCCTCCGGACTTCATCATCCACCATCCAGTACCTCTTGTTAATAAACTCTTTAAAAACCTTCAGTCCCGTGTGCGCGTCCTGAGTACACCGGTAAACAAACATGACAGGATTTAGTTATTAATTTATGTATTTATTTATTTATGTATTTTATTTTATTTTTTATTATTATTTATAGTAGTAGGATATTAGAGTACGTCATCCCGATTCACACTCCATTTCAGTTGGTGGCGGTAATGCACCAAAAGTTGTTTTTCCAACCGCCATTAAACAGAAGAAGAAGAAGGGAAAAAAAAGTTTGCTTCGCTACAAACATGTCTGGTTTTCAGAAGTCCGGCGCACAGAAAAGAAAAAATAAGAGAAAAAGAGAAGACGAAACCTAAGGCTTGAGGATTTTGATGGCCAAATATCTAAAAAAAACTGAGGATGAGTCCGGAACGGAATTGCAGAGGGATGGTGCACATTCAGAGCCAGGTAAGAAGCAATGCGTTTATCAATGTGATTTTAAAGTACAGCATCCGTTAGCTAGTGTAAGGGGGAAAACATCTTTTCTTTTACAGAAATACTTGAGCTTAGCGAAAGGGTTGAAAGCAGACAGAGTGCAGAGGTCCAGATGCAGGCTGAAAGACAGGGCGAAGCAGGAGAGCCAGCTGTGGCGGGGAGCTTGGTGGACAGAGAGAAAGGACAACATAGCAGTTCTCCCGTCGGAGCATGTGCTTCGGGAGGGGGGGAGAGGCAGCATGCGTTTGAGGAAGAGACGGAGAGAGCCATCCCTACCGATACAAGAGACAGGGCAGGTGGAGGGGCTTGCTGCTCGATCAGAGAGTCTGAGCACAGTGGCTTAGAGATGGATCATAATTTTAATGATCCCGCGTCATGGCCGACACAGATGACAGATTCTGATAGAGTGAATGTTATGCGTTTTATTTGGCAACAAGGAAGCCTTTTTCAGAGATGGCAAGTGAACTGCCAGCAGATTTAGAGGCCAGAGAATTCCCAAAATATCTAGCATATTCTGCCTCCCACAATGGAAGGGAAAAATTGTTAGGGACTGGCTAATATATAGCAGGTCAAAAAAAGCCATATTTTGCCTGCCGTGCTTGCTTTTCTCTTATGAAGTAGAGAAAAGATGAACTAGTGCACTAAATTCAACAGATGGGATGAAAATATCCAACATAAAATACAGAAAGCTTTATGAAAGATTTCCAGGGCATCAAAGAAACCATGCACACAAACATTGTTATTGGAAATGGAAGAACCCACAGCATTCTGTCTTGCAGAGTTCTGGAATTGACAGCAAAGAACAAAAACTGATGGAGACAGAAATTGAAAAAAACAAATTACTACTGAAGCGAATTTTGGATGTGACGCTGTATTTGGCCTTTAGGAATCTGCCTTTCAGGGGAAGCACAAATACAGGTAAAAGCCAGTAAATTAGAATATTTAGAAAAACTTGATTTATTTCAGTAATTGCATTCAAAAGGTGTAACTTGTACATTATATTTATTCATTGCACACAGACTGATGCATTCAAATGTTTATTTCATTTAATTTTGATGATTTGAAGTGGCAACAAATGAAAATCCAAAATTCCGTGTGTCACAAAATTAGAATATTACTTAAGGCTAATACAAAAAAGGGATTTTTTAGAAATGTTGGCCAACTGAAAAGTATGAAAATGAAAAATATGAGCATGTACAATACTCAATACTTGGTTGGAGCTCCTTTTGCCTCAATTACTGCATTAATGCGGCGTGGCATGGAGTCGATGAGTTTCTGGCACTGCTCAGGTGTTATGAGAGCCCAGGTTGCTCTGATAGTGGCCTTCAACTCTTCTGCGTTGTTGGGTCTGGCATTCTGCATCTTCCTTTTCACAATACCCCACAGATTTTCTAAGGTCAGAGGAGTTGGCTGGCCAATTTAGAACAGAAATACCATGGTCCGTAAACCAGGCACGGGTAGATTTTGCGCTGTGTGCAGGCGCCAAGTCCTGTTGGAACCTGAAATCTCCATCTCCATAGAGCAGGTCAGCAGCAGGAAGCATGAAGTGCTCTAAAACTTGCTGGTAGACGGCTGCGTTGACCCTGGATCTCAGGAAACAGAGTTGACCGACACCAGCAGATGACATGGCACCCCAAACCATCACTGATGGTGGAAACTTTACACTAGACTTCAGGCAACGTGGATCCTGTGCCTCTCCTGTCTTCCTCCAGACTGTGGGACCTCGATTTCCAAAGGAAATGCAAAATTTGCTTTCGTCAGAAAACATGACTTTGGACCACTCAGCAGCAGTCCAGCTCTTTTTTTCCCTAGCCCAGGTGAGACGCTTTTCGCGCTGTTTCTTGGTTAACAGTGGCTTGACACGAGGTATGCGGCAGTTGAAACCCATGTCTTTCAAGCGTCTCTTGGTGGTGGATCTTGAAGCACTGACTCCAGCAGCTGTCCACTCCTTGTGAATCTCCCCCACATTTTTGAATGTTTTTTTTTTCACAATCTTGACTAGGGCGCGGTGATCCCTATCGCTTGTACACTTTTTCTGACCACAGTTTTTCCTTCCCTTTGCCTCTCTATTAATGTGTTTTGACACAGAGCTCTGAGAACAGCCAGTCTCTTAAGCAATAACCTTTTGTGTCTTTCCCTCCTTGTGCAATGTGTCGATGGTCGCCTTTTGGACAGCTGTCAAATCTGAAGTCTTCCCCATGTTTGTGTAGGCTTCAGAACTGGACTGAGAGACCATTTAAAGCCCTTTGCAGGTGTTTTGAGTTAATCAGCTGATTAGTTTGTGGCACCAGGTGTCTTCAAAATTTAACCCTTACACAATATTCTAATTTTGTGACACACGGAATTTTGGATTTTCATTTGTTACCACTTCAAATCATCAAAATTAAATGAAACTAGAACTGCAAGCAGTTATTAACGGGTTCCAAGCCCACCCACGCACCGCCCCCTTGAGCATGTTCCTGGACTTCAGTTCAGCGTTCAACACCATCAAAACTGGAACATCTGGGCTTCAGCACACCTCTTCGCAACTGCCTACTAGACTTCATCACCAACAGACCTCAGTTGGTCCGGGTCGGACAGAAAACCTCTGATGTCATCACCCTCAGCACGGGCTTTCCTCAGGGCTGCGTCCTGAGCCCCCTGATGTTCACCCTGATGACACACGACTGTGTCCCCAGGTTCACCACCAATCACATTGTGAAGTTTGCAGACGACATGACGGTGGTGGGCCTGATTAGAGACGACAACGACCAGGACCAGGACCAGGACTGATCCTGAACGTGGAGAAAACGAAGGAGATCATCATGGACTTCAGGAAGAAATGGCCTCGCCATGCTCCACTTCTCATTAACAGCTCAGCTGGTGAGGTGGTCAGCAGCAATAAATTCCTCGGGGTGCACATAACACACAACCTCAGCTGGTTTGTGAACACCATGTCACTGGAGAAGAGGGCACAGAAGCGCTTGCACTTACTGCGGAGGATGAGGAGAGCCCACCTGTCCCCGCCCATCCTCACGACCTTCTACAGCAGCACGATCTATCTGCTCCCCACTCCCTTCCAATTAAGCATGTCATAATATTTATTACTTTCTTGCATTTGTCTAAAAAAAAGTAGATGCAATGCAGTTTTGCATTGCATTACATTGAAATGACTGTTGTCATTTCATCTTTTAACTTTTTGCTCTCTCTTTTTTCTTCATAGTAGGTACACCTGATCTGACGTTCTGTTAACTGTGACATCATCCAGAGAAGACAGATCATCCGCTATTACCATCTAATGTAGAACAGATTACTGGATCAATGTGTGCTTTTGTGCTTGTTTGTCTCTCTTGCTCTGTCTTCTTTAACCCCCAGTCGGTCGAGACAGATGACCGTTCATACTGAGCCCGGTTCTGCTGGAGGTTTTTCCTTCCCGCTAATGGGTGGTTTTTCTTTCCACTGTCGCTTCATGCTTGCTCAGTATGAGGGATTGCTGCAAAGCTATGGACAATGCAGACGTCTCTCCCTGTAGCTCTATGCTTCTCCAGGAGTGAATGCTGCTTGTCGGGACTTTGAAGCAATCAACTGGTTCCCTTATATAGAAATTTTTTGACCAATCTGTATAATATGATTGATTTTGACTTTGTAAAGTGCCTCGAGATGACATGTTTCATGAATTGGCGCTATATAAATAAAATTGAATGGAATTGAATAGAGTCCATCCGTTAAACCTTTTCTGCGTCGCACAAAGACACGATGGTTGGAACCAAAGATCTCAACTTTGGACTCATCAGACCAAAGCACAGATTTCCACTGGTCTAATGTCCATTCCTTGTGTTCTTTAGCCCAAGCAATTCTCTTCTACTTGTTGCCTGTCCTTAGCAGTGGTTTCCTAGCAGCTGTTTTACCATGAAGGCCTGATTCACACAGTCTCCTAACAGTTGTTCTAGAGATGTGTCTGCTGCTAGAACTCTGTGTGGCATTGACCTGGTCTCTAATCTGAGCTGCTGTCAACCTGCGATTTCTGAGGCTGGTGACTAGGATGAATTTATCCTCCGCAGCAGAGGTGACTCTTGGTCTTCCTTTCCTGGGGCGGTCCTCGTGTGAGCCAGTTTCTTTGTAGCGCTTTATGGTTTTTGCGACTGCACTTGGGGACACTTTCAAAGTTTTCCCAATTTTTCGGACTGAATGGCCTTCAGTTCTTAAAGTAATTATGGCCACTCGTTTTTCTTTACTTAGCGGCTTTTTTCTTGCCATAATACAAATTCTAACAGTTTATTCAGTAGGACTATCAGCTGTGTATCCACTTGACTTCTTCACAACACAACTGATGGTCCCAACCCCATTTAAGAGGCAAGACATCCCACTTATTAAACCTGACAGGGGACACCTGTGAAGGGAAAACCATTTCAGGTGACTATCTCTTGAAGCTCATTAAGAGAATGCCAAGAGTGTACGAAGCAGTAATTAAAGCAAAAGGTGGCTACTTTGAAGAACCTAGAATATAAGACATATTTTCAGTTGTTTCACACTTTTTTGTTAAGTATATAATTCCACATGTGTTAATTCATAGTTTTGATGCCTTTAGTGTGAATCTACAATTGTCATAGTTATGAAAATTAAGAAAACTCTTTGAAGGAGAAGGTGTGTCTAAACCACCTCCTCCATTACCATCTGGTACGCTGGTGCCACCGCCAAAGACAAGAGCAGACTGCAGCGTGTCATCCGGTCTGCAGAGAAGGTGATTGGCTGCAATTTTCCATCTCTCCAGGACCTGTAAGCCTCCAGGACTCTGAGGCGTGCAGGGGAGATTGTGGCCGATTTTGTGACACCCCAGTCACAAAATATTTCAGACACTTCCCTCTGGCAGGAGGCAGCGGTCCATCAGGACCAAAACCTCACGACACAAAAATAGTTTTTTCCCATCCGCTACCAGCCTTATTAACACGGCCCAGAGGCCCCGTGACACTTGACTCTGCCTCTCTCCCCTGTTCAGGTCCTACAAGCTACACCAACGTAGCATCTCCAGACCTTCTGCGTTACATTAACACACAGTCTACCGTGTATATAGCTTTCTGTGTATATATGTATATACACACTGAGACCGGCCCATTCATTTATGTCCATTGTAGTGGACATTTTGTCCACCTGTATTTCCCTTAAGTATCTGGAGATACCCTATCAAGCCCTATAGTGTTCTGTAGAGGACATCCTGGGCTTTCCAGTGATGTGTCATGTGATAGGTTTGCAAGCTAGGAACTTTACTTTTTTCCCCTCACAAGATGGTCGCCATAATAAAAACCACATTTTATGGAAAGAGGAAAGGTAAGTCAAATATTCTTCATCTATTGCTATTTTTACCATGATAATTATATATATTCTTGTTTATTAATGTGTCATCAACAATATTATTACATCTGAAAACACTTTAATTATTTATGTTTTGAAATAACAGTCATTTAATGAATGTCAACTGTAGTGGACACCGGGACCATTTTAATTTATTTAATGACTGCACATTGTTGTAGGAGACAGAAGCGAAGCAGAGAGGATTCAGTACCAGATAATAGAGGGAGATTCAGATTTGGAGCTGTCAGATGAGGAAAAGGATGAGAATGAGTATCAGCCTGTGATAGGGGAAGATAGTGACGAAGAAGGAGAGGAAGAAAATGCAGGACAATCTGATGAGACAGAGTAAGAGCCAGAGAGGGAGCGGAAAAGTCGTCGTCCTCTGTGGGCCAGGACAAACTTGTATGTTTTACTTAGTTTCAAGCTAATGTTTTAAATTTTATTATCATGTTACTGTAGAGTTTGTAGTCTTTATAACAGATGTTAAATGTATGCACGTTGCCTAAAGAAATGCTCGTGAGATTGGTCAATATTATACCTATGACATTGAAATTATGGCATTAATCAAAATTGATGTGTAAAAAATGTAGTTTTTTTTATTAACTTGTTAACTTTATTTTTTCCCTCATCCCATCCCATTATAATAGATTCACACCTGTGCTACCTGAGCTTCCTGCCTATCACAATGATCCTAAAATCTGTGAATACTGGAGTCCAATCCAGTACTTTTCACAGTACATCGATGACAAAATCTTTGAAGATCTGGCAGCTTTTACAAATCAAAGACAGCTGCAAACTACAGGAGTGTCTCTGAATACTAGTAGTAATAGTAATAATAGTAATATCATCTTTATTGTCATTGAAAGATACATTGAAACCTACATTACAACAAAATTTGTTCTCTGCTTTTAACCCATCACCCTTGGAGAGCAGTGGGCTGCCATGTGCGGCGCCCGGGGAGCAATCAGTGGTTAAGGGTCTTGCTCAGGGACCCTGGATGTAGGCACTGGGGATCGAACTGGGTACTTGCATCCTTCAAATGCATTTTGTTTAGTAGGCTACCAGTCATTAGCAAGAAGATGACAAGGGACAGGTTCTACAAGCTAAGAAGCTCACTTAAGATTGTGAATGACCTGGATGTGACTGAAGAGACAAAGAAGTCAGACATTCTTTGGAGAGTCAGAACATTGCTTGACCGTGTGAGGCAAGGTTGTCTCAGCCTTCCAAGGTGTGACAAAGTGTGCATTGATAAGCAAATCATCCCATTCACAGGCCATTGCCCAGTCAGACAGGATTATCACAGCTAAAATATCCAGAGGAAGATGAAATGCAGAACTGCTTAGTTCTATGTCTTATAGTTTATTGTTGAACTAAATACATGTATTTTTTCTGTTGCAAGTATCAAACAACAGAACAAAGTTACAGAATTTTATTTGTTTTTATCAAATGTCAAAGTTCTTAGGTAAATATCACTTTCAAGACAATCTTTTTTCATTTTTTTATTTTCTAAAGCCTGTTCTATTTCCCCATGCAAATCGTCCTGTTGTCCTCCACAGTGGACATGCTATAAAATTAAAATTAAAAATATATTTAAAAAAATTAAAATTGTAATGTGTTTTTTTAGGTCCAAATACATGGGAAATCACACAAAAAAAGAAATTGTAACACACTTTTTTTCTTTGGTTCTCAGGAGGATATATATATATATATATATATATATATATATATATATATACAGCGTTCACTGAGCGAGAGGCGGGTTACACCCTGGACAGGTCGGCAATCTGTCACAGGGCAACACAGAGACAGACAGGGCAAACAACCATTGTTGCACACACTCACACCTAAGGACAATTAAACTAACAGTCATGTTTTTGAACTGTGGGAGTAAGCCGGAGTACCCGGAGTGAACCCACGCATGCACAGGTAGAACATTCTATTCAACTCCATGCAGAAAGACCCAGAGGATTTGAAAGACCCAGGAGAATTTGAAAAACCCAGGAGGATTTGAAAGACCCAGGAGGATTTGAACCCAGAAGGCAACAACACTACTCACTGCTTCACTGTGCAGCCTCTGTTTATGACAGTATCATGTAAATCTTAGGCACAAATAAAGTGTTACCTAAACAAAAGTAATTTGTATAGTAAGTATAATATCCACTGACTGTAAAATTACCTGTGAAACGTTTTCACACAGCCAAACTGCTTGTTGTTGCAACCAAATGCTATGGGGTTCTGTGTGAGAAGGGAGTAGCAAGATGGCCGCCGGTGACCTCTCCTAGTGACTGGCCGCCATCTTGCTACTCCCTACGCTCACACTTTTGCAAATATGCCCTTCCCACTTGTTTCAATCATTACCATATTTAATACTTTAGTTCAGGGGTATGCCTGGAAGGCAATAAAGAAGGTTTTGTAAAAATCCGATCAGCCATTCTTGCGTAGTAGATTTCTTGACATCACAGCGCCCCCTAGTGATGGACGATCCTCAAACACGGGTCACATGTGCAAAATCTTATTTGGACTATGTGTTATGAAGGACATGTCAAAATCTGTTATGGTTTTAGAATAATCAGCAATTACATTTAGAGCTAGCTAGCTAACAATCACTTATTTTAGCGTTACTTTTCGAAAAAGTCAAAATTCAAAAATCCGCCGCGTTAACTTTTTTTATTTGTCCATTACACGGTTATATATGGAGTTTTGCGCGGATTGCAGAAAAAATGTAGGAGGAGTTTAACAAGAAAGGTTTAACCTTTGTAGCCATGTAGCGCGAAAACTAGCTGGGAAACGAAGGGTGTGCCAATTCCCTTTATTTTGCAGAATCATCCAATAAACAAAGTGATGTGAAGTTTTTGAGTGTGGGACCAGTAGTTTGGTGGTTATAGGCCGAAACGCATTGTCCTTTGTTATAGCGCCCCCTAGTTGTTGAGGGGTCTGAATTTCTGGGTTTGAGTATAGGCGCACATTCTGTACTTAGATACCTGATTCAATAGGTTCGTTATAAATCCGCTTGGGCTGCACAACGCGTTTTAATTCCGTAATAATAATAATAATAACTAGAACTGCAAGCAGTTATTAACGGGTTCCAAGCCCACCCACGCCCCGCCCCCTTGAGCATGTTCCTGGACTTCAGTTCAGCGTTCAACACCATTATCTTACAGCATCTGGCGGAAAAACTGAAACATCTGGGCTTCAGCACACCCCTTCGCAACTGCCTGCTAGACTTCCTCACCTCCTGACCTCATTTGGTCCGGGTCAGACAGAACACCTCTGATGTCATCACCCTCAGTAAGGGCTCCCCTCAAGGCTGTGTCTTGAGCCCCCTGCTGTTCACCCTGATGACACACGACTGCGTCCCCAGATTCACCACCAATCGCATTGTGAAGTTTTCAGACGACACAACGGTGGTGGGCCTGATTAGAGACGACAACGACCAGGACTGATCCTGAACGTGGAGAAAACAACGGAGATCATCGTGGACTTCAGGAAGAACCGGCCTCACCACGCTCCACTGCTCATCACCAGCTCATCTGTGGAGGTGGTCAGGAGCACCAAATTCCTCGGGATGCACATGACGCACAACCTCTCCTGGTCTGTGAACACCACGTCACTGGGGAGGAGGGCACAGAAGCGCTTGTACTTCCTGCGGAGGATGAGGAGAGCCCACCTGTCCTGGCCCATCCTCACGACCTTCTACAGAAGCACCATAAAGAGCATTGTGACCAGCTGTCTCTCTGTGTGGTGAGGAGGCTGAAGTGCCTCAGTAGACTGTTGATAAATTGACTATATATTTGTATTGTGGAGCTAAACCATTTACTTTCACACAAGTTAACAACAATTTTCAAGTATTCCCTGGTAGACATTTAGTAACAATGACCTAAGAGTTAAGGGATGTGGACTATTGTTGTTAAATCTTTATCAACAGTTGGAATTATACATTTATATAAATCTATTATTATAACATTGAATGGGTGATATAAATCAAGCAGTATAACAGTAAAAATAAAACTAATATGTACACAGGTCCTTCAGCTATAGTTAGTAAGCTTGTAGTAAATCGTGTTTTGAATATGGATTTAATGAACCCAGTGGATTTATAGAATATATCTTTATATATCTATACAGGGTTCAGTGCCTGGACTAATTCTCTTTACTATATATATGCTTCCAACTGGCAAAATTAACAAACAGATTGGGATTCATTTCCACTGTTATGCTGATGAGACTAAGCTTTATTTATCCATAAATCCTAATGAATCCAATCAATTACTTCGACTGCAGTCATGTCTTGATAACATCAAAACCTGGATGACTTTAAATTTTCTGCATTTAAATTCTGACAAGACAGAAGTTATAATCTTTAAACCAGAGTCCTCAAAAAATAAACTTCTTCATCAATCACTTAATCTGGATGACATTAACTTGGCCTCTGGTAATAAAGTAAAAAATCTTGGTGTTATTTTTGACCAAGACATGTCATTTAAATCCCATATTAAACAGGTTTCCAGAGTTTCCTTTTTTCACCTCGGGAATATCGCCAGAATTACAAATATTCTGTGCAGGAGCGATGCTGAAAAACTAGTCCATGTATTTGTTACTTGAAGGCTGGACTATTGTAATTCTTTACTATCAGGAAGTCCACAAAATGCAATTCAAAGTCTTCAGCTGATCCAAAATGCTGCAGCAAAAGTTCTGATGAAAATAAACAAGAGGGATCATATTTCTCCTATTTTAACTTCCCTTCATTAGCTTCCTGTTAAATCAAGAATATAATTTAAAATTCTTCTTCTAACATATAAAGCTCTTTATAATCAAGCTCCATCATATATCAGACCTCTGATTACCTTGTATGTTCCTAACAGAGCACTTTGCTCTCGACTTCAGGTCTACTGGTGGTTCCTAGAGTCTCTAAAAGTAGAATGGGAGGCAGATCCTTTAGCTATCAGGCTCCTCTCCCGTGGAACCAACTCCTAATTTTGGTCCGTGAGGCAGACACCCTGTCTACTTTTAAGACTAGACTTAAAACGTTCCCTTTTGACAAAGCTTATAATTAGAGTGGCTTATGTTACACTGAGCTACCCATATAGTTATGCTGCTTAGGCTACTGGAGGACATCAGGGCCTATATTTCTCACTCTACTGAGTTCTATTGTTCTCCAGTCTACTGTTCTCCAGTTTTGCATGACTGTTGTCATTTCAGCTTTTAACTTTTTGTTCATCACCAACAGACCTCAGTTGGTCCGGGTCGGACAGAACACCTCTGATGTCATCACCCTCAGCACGGGCTTTCCTCAGGGCTGCGTCCTGAGCCCCCTGCTGTTCACCCTGATGACACACGACTGTGTCCCCAGGTTCACCACCAATCACATTGTGAAGTTTGCAGACGACACGACGGTAGTGGGCCTGATTAGAGACGACAACGACCAGGACCAGGACCAGGACCAGGACTGATCCTGAACGTAGAGAAAACGAAGGAGATCATCATCGACTTCAGGAAGAAATGGCCTCGCCATGCTCCACTTCTCATTAACAGCTCAGCTGTGGAGGTGGTCAGCAGCAATAAATTCCTCGGGGTGCACATAACACACAACCTCAGCTGGTTTGTGAACACCATGTCACTGGAGAAGAGGGCACAGAAGCGCTTGCACTTACTGCGGAGGATGAGGAGAGCCCACCTGTCCCCGCCCATCCTCACGACCTTCTACAGCAGCACCATCTATCTGCTCCCCACTCCCTTCCAATTAAGCATGTCATAATATTTATTACTTTCTTGCATTTGTCTAAAAAAAGTAGATGCAATGCAGTTTTGCATTGCATTACATTGAAATGACTGTTGTCATTTCATGTTTTAACTTTTTGCTCTCTCTTTTTTCTTCATAGTAGGTACACCTGATCTGACATTCTGTTAACTGTGACATCATCCAGAGAAGACAGATCACCCGCTATTACCATCTAATGTAGAACAGATTACTGGATCAATGTGTGCTTCTGTGCTTTTTTGCACGCCTCAGAGTCCTGGAGGCTTACAGGTCCTGGAGAGATGGAAAATTGCAGCCAATCACCTTCTCTGCAGACCGGATGACACGCTGCACTCTGCTCTTGTCTTTGGCGGTGGCACCAGCGTACCAGATGGTAATGGAGGAGGTGGTTTAGACACACCTTCTCCTTCAAAGAGTTTTCTTAATTTTCATAACTATGACAATTGTAGATTCACACTAAAGGCATCAAAACTATGAATTAAAACGTGGAATTATATACTTAACACAAAAGTGTGAAACAACTGAAAATATGTCTTATATTCTAGGTTCTTCAAAGTAGCCACCTTTTGCTTTGATTACTGCTTCGTACACTCTTGGCATTCTCTTAATGAGCTTCAAGAGATAGTCACCTGAAATGGTTTTCCCTTCACAGGTGTCCCCTGCTTATTGACTGACAGCCGATGCAGCTCTGCCTTCTTTGTTACAGAAAAGCTCAGGTGGAATTTTTTCACTTTTTCTGAATCAGACCCATTAAAATGCGGGACACTGTTTCACATTCCGACCATTGTTAAAAAAAAAAAGAAAAGAAAAAGTGTATCATGCTAAATTAGCCTGAGCTAATAGCAAATCATGAGGATATCCCTGTTTGGTTTATCAGCTAAGTTACTGGCAGTGAGGGAATACACGCTGACAGGTGACGTGGCCACAGGTGGAAATAATTCATTAATTAACTGCAGGAGCAGCGACAGATACACTTACCAATTAAGCTGTTGTCAGTTGTTCATTACTTACAATTGAGAATAATAAAGGACTGATAATACTTTCCTGTGGAGTTCCATTACCAATTTTATATTTATCAGATTTTGTTACTCCCATCTGTACCTGTATAACTATTAAACAAAAAATCTTCAATCCAATTATAAGCCCTTCCTGTTATGCCCATTTTATATAATTTTATAAGCAACCCATCCTTCCATACCATGTCATATCCTTTCTCATTATCAAAAAAATATTGCTACTACTACTTCCCTATTAATCTGAGCTTTTCTAATATCTGATTCCAAACACACAACTGGATCCATTGTACTTCCTTTTCTGAATCCAATTTGACATGAAGACAACAGTCTTTTACTTTCTACATAATATGTAATCCTTTCTGTTATCATTCTCTCCATAATCTTTCCTAAACATTAAGTAAGTACAATTGGTCTATAACTTAAAGGGTTTGTTGGATCCTTTCCTGGTTTAATAATTGGCACAATAATTGCTTCCTTCTAATTAGAAGGTAATCTTCCTTCTTTCCAAATCTTATTATATAAACCTAGAAGTTTTTCTTCAGCTTGTTTCCCTATGTTTTTTTAACATAATATAGCATATCTGATGTTTTCCTGGTGCTGTTAATCCTGATCTAAATATCGCTCTCTTCATTTCTTGCATAGAAAAATAAACATCCATTACATTTCCTGGAGTTGTTTCACCTTCTAAAATAAAATCATTTATCCTTCTTGTCTGCTCTCTCCTAAATTTTCCCGTTTCTGTTAAATTATCTGAACTATGGATCTTTGCAAATGTTCTTGCCATTACTTCTAGTTTTTCTTCATTTGTTACTGCTGTTCCTTCTTCATGTTTTAGAACTGGATATGTTCTCTCTGGTCTATTTCCCTTCATTTTCTTAATCATTCCCCATACCTAAGCTATAGGTATGGGGAATATATTAGTATTATCAGTCCTTTATATTAGTTCTGCCTATTGAATCACAAAAATCTTTCCATTTTGTCTTCTTTGCCTTCTAAATAACTTTCCTGTCTTCTGCTTGATCTTTTTTATATTTAATTAAATTTTTAAATGATGTGTTCTTTAGAAAACCCTAAAAGCTATCCTCCCTCTTCAAGTTTCTGCTCCGCTTAGAAAAAACACGGGATGTGACGTCACTTCCTGTGATGTGCCCAAATATGGGCAAAATGGCCGCCCTGTTCACAGCTGTGGAGTTAGAGCTCTGGATGAGAGCTGTGAACTGATCACAAACTTCATAAATTCGTTAATAATCAACGGTTTGCTCTAAAATTCTGAAAATATTCATGGATCTCAAAGAGTGCTTTATCTAACCACAGGATTTTTTTTATGGTCATTAAAAAAATGGATTCAGAAAAATAAAATATTAAACTTTATAGTCTTGTACCATTTATTTTCAAAGTCATGTAAATTGGTCAAACTCGCCTGGATTTTTACCAAACTGAAATCCATGTTTATTCTGCATGTGCTTTACAAATAGAGGCCATATTTTGGGGGGTTGAACAATATTTGTGGAAAATACATTGATTTCTCCATTTTACAAACTTTTAAAAATTCAGAGTGTAGCACTTCAAAAAAAACAATACATGCAGTGAGAGAATTGTTACACCTTATTCACGGAATACATCCTGAAAATCTGGGATCAAAAAATTGATTTTAAAGCATTTTTTATTCTTTACTTTATTGCTTTTATTATTCTCCAGGTGTTTTAACACTTTTGGAAATAGGCCCCGCCCACTTGTTTTAATCATTACCATATTTAATACCTGAGTTCAGGGGTATGACTGGAAGGGGATGAAGAAGGTTTTGTAAAAATCCGATCAGCCATTCTTGCGTAGTAGATTTCTTGACATTACAGCGCCCCCTAGTGATGGACGATCCTCAAACACGGGTCACATGTGCAAAATCTTATTTGGACTATGTGTTATGAAGGACATGTCAAAATCTGTTATGGTTTTAGAATAATCAGCAATTACATTTAGAGCTAGCTAGCTAACAATCACTTATTTTAGCGTTACTTTTCGAAAAAGTCAAAATTCAAAAATCCGCCGCGTTCACTTTTTTTATTTGTCCATTACGCTGTTATATATGGAGTTTTGCGCGGATTGCATAAAAAATGTAGGAGGAGTTTAACAAGAAAGGTTTAACCTTTGTAGCCATGTAGCGTGAAAACTAGCTGGGAAACGAAGGGTGTGCCAATTCCCTTTATTTTGCAGAATCATCCAATAATCAAAGTGATGTGAAGTTTTTGAGTGTGGGACCAGTAGTTTGGTGGTTATAGGCCAAAACGCATTGTCCTTTGTTATAGCGCCCCCTAGTTGTTGAGGGGTCTGAATTTCTGGGTTTGAGTAGCGGTGCACATTCTGTACTTGGATACCTGATTCAATAGGTTCGTTACAAATCCGCATGGGCCGCCCAACGCGTTTTAGCGGAGAATAATAATTACCCGTAATAATAATAATAAATAATTTAAAAACAGACGAAAAACAATAGGGTTCTCTGCTCACAGAGCAGACGAACGGCATAGCCGTTCGCCTGCGCTGCGGGCTTGGAACCCTAATAACTAGAACTGCAAGCAGTTATTAACGGGTTCCAAGCCCACCCACGCACCGCCCCCTTGAGCATGTTCCTGGACTTCAGGTCAGCATTCAACACCATCAAAACTGGAACATCTGGGCTTCAGCACACCTGTTCGCAACTGCCTACTAGACTTCATCACCAACAGACCTCAGTTGGTCCGGGTCGGACAGAAAACCTCTGATGTCATCACCCTCAGCACGGGCTTTCCTCAGGGCTGCGTCCTGAGCCCCCTGCTGTTCACCCTGATGACACATGACTGTGTCCCCAGGTTCACCACCAATCACATTGTGAAGTTTGCAGACGACACGACGGTGGTGGGCCTGATTAGAGACGACTAGGACTATCAGCTGTGTATCCACTTGACTTCTGCACAACACAACTGATGGTGCCAACCCCATTTAAGAGGCAAGACATCCCACTTATTAAACCTGACAGGGGACACCTGTGAAGGGAAAACCATTTCAGGTGACTATCTCTTGAAGCTCATTAAGAGAATGCCAAGAGTGTACGAAGCAGTAATCAAAGCAAAAGGTGGCTACTTTGAAGAACCTAGAATATAAGACATATTTTCAGTTGCTTCACACTTTTTTGTTAAGTATATAATTCCACATGTGTTAATTCATAGTTTTGATGCCTTTAGTGTGAATCTACAATTGTCATAGTTATGAAAATTAAGAAAACTCTTTGAAGGAGAAGGTGTGTCTAAACCACCTCCTCCATTACCATCTGGTACGCTGGTGCCACCTCCAAAGACAAGAGCAGACTGCAGCGTGTCATCCGGTCTGCAGAGAAGGTGATTGGCTGCAATTTTCCATCTCTCCAGGACCTGTAAGCCTCCAGGACTCTGAGGCGTGCAGGGAAGATTGTGGCCGATTTTGTGACACCCCAGTCACAAAATATTTCAGACACTTCCCTCTGGCAGGAGGCAGTGGTCCATCAGGACCAAAACCTCACGACACAAAAATAGTTTTTTCCCATCCGCTACCAGCCTTATTAACACGGCCCAGAGGCCCCGTGACACTTGACTCTGCCTCTCTCCCCTGTTCAGGTCCTACAAGCTACACCAACGTAGCATCTCCAGACCTTCTGCGTTACATTAACACACAGTCTACCGTGTATATAGCTTTCTGTGTATATATGTATATACACACTGAGATCGGCCCATTCATTTATGTCCATTGTAGTGGACATTTTGTCCACCTGTATTTCCCTTAAGTATCTGGAGATACCCTATCAAGCCCTATAGGCTTGATAGGGTATCTCCAGATACTTAAGGGAAAGTGCGGACGAATGCCGTTCGTCCGCAGAGCAGACGAACGGCATAGCCGTTCGCCTGCGCTGCGGGCTTGGAACCCTAATAAATAATTTAAAAACACACGAAAAACAATAGGGTTCTCTGCTCACAGAGCAGACGAACGGCATAGCCGTTCGCCTGCGCTGCGGGCTTGGAACCCTAATAAACATTTGAATGCATCAGTCAATGTGCAATGAATAAATATAATGTACAAGTTACACCTTTTGAATGCAATTACTGAAATAAATCAAGTTTTTCAAAATATTCTAATTTACTGGCTTTTACCTGTACACTCGATGAACCAGACAATGGAAATTTTCTTGGTTTATTTAAATATATATATATATATATATATATATATATATATATATATATAACATTTATAAATATATAAATAACATACAAACACATATATTTACATATATGTATACATATATACACATATACACATACTTATCTCTCTCTTTCTATATATATATATATATATATATATATATATATATATATATATATATATATATATATATTTTTTTTTTTTATGAATAACATTAAAATATTTCATCTTCCAATTTCCTAGTAGTTGATAGTGTTAGTACATCCACGGACAGTAGAATTACCTATGAAACGTTTTCACACAGCCAGAAAACTGCTTGTTGTTGCAACCAAATCCTATGGAATTCTGTGAGAGTAGGGAGTAGCAAGATGGCGACCAGTGACTTCAGTTTTTCGGCAAAATCAGCACTCCAGTGTATAATGTATCTCATTGTGTCGCTCTTAAGCTGTGGTTTCACCAAAGTATATTTAAGTTTAGGAAGTATTTTAGGTTCTTTTTACATTATTTTTATTTGTTCAATGTGGTGTTTGTTGATGTTAAGTGTACCTTTTCCTGGGTTATCATGGGGAATTTAAAGTAGTTTGTGACTACAGATGAATGCAGTATCTCAGATAGAGTTTACTGATATAAAGGATGATGAAGGAGAGTATTGGATCATGCTGTTTGGTAAGGTGATAATTGTATTTCATGTCATGATATACAAAGCTTTGGAAGAGGATTTAAAAGCCTATGCTGTAATTTGTTAAATTACAAATCATAGTTTCATAATTGAAAAGGATTTTATATATTTTTTTACATGGTTTAAAGATGATTCCAGGGTTTTGAGTAGGGCAAAAAAATGTACAATGCATGTAAAACCATGTTAATGTAAGGAATGAAGAAAAAACAATAGCTATAGCTGTAAAAATTGATAAGAAAGTGAGTTTATTTAGCTGAATGCAATAATAATATTATTGTGTGCAGGCTAGGTTTTTTGTTGTTGCTGATCAAAAATCTGGATCAGACTACTGGATCAGATTCCATTGATTCTCTCTGAAAGGAGATGGTGAGCCTGTGCCCCGAGCAGAACTGAACCTCCGTTGAAGAACTCCATTCTTCTCACTGACGTGAACTTCCCAGTGGTAACAACACGAACAAAGAAAAGAAAAAAGAACTGAACTTGCAAGATAATTTGACTCGACTGACGACTGAAATATATTATATATAGTCACAGAGGGTGGTGGGAGTTCTTATTGAAGTCCACAACCATCTCCACTATTTTTACAGCGTTGAGCTCCAGGTTGTTCTCCCTGCACCAGGTCACCAGATGGTCAGCCTCCCACCTGTAGCCGGACTCGTCACCATCAGAGATAAGTCCGATGAGAGTATTGTCGTCAGCAAACTTCAGAAGCTTGACAACCGTTGTTTATATGCAAAAATAATGGTGCAAAAGGCATTTGTCCAAAAATGCATTAATGTTCAGTTGTGTATTTTTAAAAGGATAACACATTGGTAATGCCAGATATGATGCAAATGTGCAAATATAGTATAGAGTCCAGTTTAGAGTTGAACAGTCTGATGCCAATGGCAAAAAAGCTGTTGCAGAACCTGGTGGACCTGCAGCGGATGCTGAGGAAAATCTTCAGAGAGGACAGCAGGGAGAAGAGTCCATGGTGGGGGTGTGAGGGGTCTATGATGATGTTATGGGCTCGGGACACGCAGCGCTGGGATGAAATAGCCTTAATTGAGGGAAGATGAGCCCCAATAATCTCTTTTGCTGTCCTCACCACTCTCCTCACGTTCCTCCGGTCAGAGGCGCTGCAGCCTCTACACCACACAGAGAGACAACTGTTAAGAATGCTCTCTATCGTGCTTCTGTAGAAGGTTGTGAGGATGGGCGGGGGCAGGTGGGCTCTCCTCATCCTGCGCAGGAAGCACTTCCGTGCCCTCTTCACCAGTGACGTGTTGAAAAACCAAGTGAGGTTGTCTGTGATGTGCACCCCCAGGAATTTGGTGCTGCTAACCACCTCCACAGCTGAGCTGTTGATGAGAAGTGGAGCGTGGTGAGGCCGGTTCTTCCTGAAGTCGATGATGATCTCCTTCGTCTTCTCCACATTCAGGATCAGGCTGTTGTCTCTGCACAGGCCCACCAACTGCTCCACCTCCTCTCTGTAGTCCTGGTCGTTGTCGTCTCTGATCAGGCCCACCACCGTCTTGTCGTCTGCAAACTTCACGATGTGATTGGTGGTGAACCTGGGGACGCAGTCGTGTGTCATCAGAGTGAACAGCAGGGGGCTCAGGACGCAGCCCTGAGGGGAGCCCGTGCTGAGGGTGATGTCATCAGAGGTGTTCTGTCCGACGCGGACCAACTGAGGTCTGTTGGTGATGAAGTCTAGTAGGCAGTTGCGAACAGGTGTGCTGAAGCCCAGATGTTCCAGTTTTGATGGTGTTGAACGCTGAACTGAAGTCCAGGAACATGCTCAAGGGGGCAGTGCGTGGGTGGGCTTGGAACCCGTTAATAACTGCTTGCAGTTCTAGTTGTATTTGAAACTACTGTTCGCGGATTTGTTTTAGTTGTGACGGTTGTCGGAGGTTCAGTTATGATGTTCTGAGGTCGAATCACCGTACGTTTTGCATTTTCTAAATTGTGAGCAACCTCTGTAACTTGCACTTCCTCTTTACTTGTATTTACCTTTGTGATTTTACTATCATTTATTTCAATTGGCATTGTGCTATTTAAAATTTTAGATGCTGATGTGACTGTCAAAGTTGTCGGTTTATTTAGTCCTGATTTGGTGACTGCAGTAGGTAAAGTCACATGTCCACTAGGGACAGTCATTTTCTTTGCTTCTACTGTAGTTCTAGTAGCCATAGTGGTTGGGGGAAAACAATTTACTTCTTCTGGTAAAGCCACTTTTTTGGTAAGTTCCATAACCTTGTTGAATCTACTTTTCCACTCGAGTTGATGTCTTCGAATTTCAACTCGTATGTTTTGTCAATCCGGAAGGCTATTACATCTGCTTCAATAATCCAACCGCAATCTGCATTCCAAACAGTCATTTTACAATTAATGTTTTCTTGATTTTGACTTGATAATTGATGGCTTACATTAGCATGCGAATTACACATCCTTCGTCTGTCACCTTTTTGCAGTAATCTAGAGATAATCACGTTTCTTTCAACCAAGTCATATTTATCACTGTTTGGCTCCACAAGTATCCTAATTCGATCATTAAACATTTGAACTGTAGCAATTAACTCCTTGTTACCTATTCATTCCAAATCACCATTTCCTGGTACTACATTGGGGTTTTCTAAATTCTTAATTTTTAAGTCATATTTGTAATTGTCCTCGGGATCCCTTAAAGATACTATTTTTGTTTCTACACCAAAGCCATTGTCCTGCATGTATAGAATAAGTGAGCACTGGTTTATCCCATACTCCGTATATTCCTGTTTGACACTTTTTCCACACAATTTTTGATCATTGTAATAAATGTTCACCTCAAACTCTGTATCTAATTTTGTACGAAATTCTGTATCGGTTACCGTTGCTTTCCATTTGAATTTGAATTTTTACTCTTAATTGTTCTAGATGAGTCATTAACTTTAGTTCAGCTGGCACAAACACTGGTGTGTACTTGTTCAAACCCATTAACGTTGTGTTGTACTTATCTTGTTCTACAAGGGTGGATTTCCCTTTATAGACAGAAGTCCCACATTTCATGGTTGCATGTCGATCGTCTCGACCCACCCTACTCGTTGCTCTCTCCACTCGTGGTTGAGCTGACGTTGGCTGATGCTGTGGTGCTGGCTGCAGGCTGTGAGAGTTCATCTCCGGCCTCGCTGTTGTTAGGTTCACCACTTCTGCCAACATCCACAGGTGAAATGTCATTAATACTAGTCTCATTGCTGCAAACATTCTGTTCACACCCTTTTCCAATGTCTGGCTTCACAATGTCTGGCTTCACAGTGTCTCTGGCGTGTACTTTAGTACAATGAGTCAAATGATACCACGTATCACTCCCCTTTACTTGGACGGCGGTAGCAGTCGCTCGTTTGACCTCAAAGGGTCCATCCCATCTCGAGCCGTTCCATTTACGTCTGAACACCTTCACGTACACCAGGTCTCCTGGTTCGACTGGTCTCTTCACCACCGACTCTGGACCGGAACTTCTGGCTTTTTCCTGCAGATAGATATCTCTATGGATAGCAGTTAGTTGATCCATATATGCTTTCAACTCTGTTTGTAGCTGTTCAAGTGCCGGGCCTTTGAATGGAAGCCTCCATTCAGGCACTGGCATTGTTTTGCCTGTTAGCATTTCATGCGGGGTTAAATGTGTGCTGCGGTGCAACTGCATGCGATAGCTCATTAGCGCAAGCGGAAAAGCATCAATCCAGTTTAGTTTAATAGAAGCACAGATTTTATTCAGCTTAGAGTGTCCCGTTGATCCTTTCCACAATACCCTGACTCTGCGGGTGGTAAATTGTGCCAAAACGTTAATTCCTAGCTTTGACAAAACACCTTTCAACACCTTTTGGATAAATGCTGAACCATTATCTGAACTGATTTCTGATGGGATGCCAAATCTCGGAATCACCTCTCTTGTCAGAAACTTAATCACTGTATCAGCTCCCAATGTCTTTGATGGGACTGCCCATCAACCCATCGGCTGAACCGATCGATCACCACAAGCATGTATCTTTTCCCTTGTACTGGCTTTATCATGTCAACATAATCTATCACAGGATGTTTAAAGGGTCCCCACGGGACCGGAATGTGTCCAATCGGTGATTTTATGCCTTTTCGAACATTGTTTTCTGCACATATTTCACATTGGCTCAAGATTTCATCCACCATTGCTTGCATGTAAGGTGACCAATAACCTTGCCTTTTCAACTTTTCCATCACTTTTCCTCTCCCACAGTGAACCAAACCATGGGCTTCTGAGATCAACATTGTCAGCAATGCTACTGGTGCAACTAAATGTCCACTTAGTGATCTCCACAAACCATTTTCACTCATCGTCGCACCTCTCTGCGCCCAGAGAGCATGCTCAGTCGCACCTGCCTCCTGCTGCATCAAAATGATGTCTTCTGGGGTCACCATTGGTTCCAAGGTGACCACTGGTGCCAAGATAGCCATCTGGCTCTTAGATGCTAGTTTTGCTGCCTCATCTGCGGCGTTGTTCCCCATAATGATTAAATCATTACCTTTACGATGGGCGTTGCATTTGATTATTGCCAATTTTGATGGCAGCATCATTGATGCAATCAGGTCTTTTAGCTGCGCTTGATGTAGTACTGCACTGCCGTCTGCTCTTTTGAAACCTCTTTGTTTCCAAACAGCAGCAAACAGATAACACACCCCATGGGCATAAGCCAAGTCTGTGTATATGTTTGCTACTTTTCCTTGTGCTAGTTTGCATGCTTCTGTCAATGCTTTTAGTTCTGCCTTTTGAGCTGAGCACGGTTGCTCACATTTTTCTGCTTTGACTGTTACAAAATTGTCTCCTACTTGTTCTACCACGGCATAACCTGCGTGGTTTCCAAGATGATCTCTAAAACATGACCCGTCAACAAAATAAGTGACTTCTGCGTTCATTATCGGAGTTGACTCTAAATTGGGTCTTAGTCTTGTGAATTTCATTGTTTCTGCAAGACACTCATGTGGTTCTCCTTCACAGTCCAGAGGTACCATATCAGCAGGGTTGTTCGTTGTACACTTTTGTACAGTCACATCTGGATATGTTAACAGTGGTATGTACTGTAAACATCTTGCCTGAGTCATCACAAACTTTCCTTGATTTATCAGTTCTGTGATTTTGTGGTGGGTCCGTATTGTTACCAGGTAACCCATTGTTATGGTTGACACTTTTTCATAAGTGTAGTAGACTGCTGCTAGACCTTGATAACATGGTGGCCAGCCTTGGGCCACATTGTCTAGTTTAGTGCTGTAATAAGCAATTGCTTGCTTTCGTCGTCCTACACAGGTTTCTTGCATTAGTACAGCTGAAGCGTACATGTTTTTTCCTGTTGGCTACATACAGGTAAAATTGTTTGTCGTAGTCTGGCAATGCCAAAGTTGGTGCCACTTGTATTTCCTGTTTTAGTGTTTCAAAAGCTATTTTAGCTTCAGTCGTCCATTTTAACACTGCTTTCAACGACTGGTTTCCTGTTTCCTTTATTAGTTCTCTATTGAAACCTGTCATTCCCAAAAATGTCATCATCTCGCTGACTGTCCGAGGACTTGGAGCTTTGCTGACACCTTCCAGTTGAGAAGGTGAAATGCCAACTGTACCTTGTGATATTTGTCTTCCTAGGTAATCTACCTGTGGTTGACAATACTGTAGTTTTTGTTTGGAGACCTTGTGTCCTCCCTCTGCTAATCTTTGTAGAACTTTGACTGAGTCTTGATGACAGTCATTTAGTGTGTTTCCGCAGATTAACAAATCATCCACATACTGTAACACAGTACCGGTTAAATCGAGTCCTTCCAAATCATTTTTTAGCACCTGATTAAATATGTGCGGGCTGAGTTTAAACCCTTGAGGCAATCGGGTATAACTGAGTTTTTTACCTCTGTAGGTAAATGCGAATAAATGTTGTGACTCATCCGCTAGCGGAATGCTGAAAAATGATGAACAGAGATCAATCACGGTGAAAAAACGAGCTTCAGTTGGTACTGAATTTAAAAGAGTGTTTGGATTTGGCACATCCGATTCTGCATCTACTATTATCTTGTTTATTTCTCTTAAGTCATGAACAAGACGGTATTTGTTTTTGTCTGCTTTCAGAACTGGAAAAATTGGAGTGTTACAATGACTTTCTACTTCCACCAGCACACCTGCTTGCATCAAACCGTCAATGGTTTTCTGAATGCCTTGTTCTGCTTCTGGTTTTAATGGGTATTGCTGGCGAAAAGGAAACCGTGCAATTGGTTTTATTTGAACTGAGACTGGCTCTGCAGATTTCACTAAGCCCACATCTGTGTCATGTTTAGACCATAAGTGCTCAGAGACATTTTTTAGCATGTCCTGCATTAATGGTTGATCTTCAGAGGAACCATCTTCCTCAGACTGATCTTTAAGATCAACAGGCACTGTCACAACTTGTGGTTTTGCTGTCATTGTCGCTTCACATAGGATCTTGATCATTGTTCCATCACGATTGTGAAATTAATGGGTTATCTGTTTCTTCCCATGTTGTTTCAGTTGCAAGTTTCTGAAGATCTGGTCCCAGATCTTTTGCATGAAATCCTTTATTTACAAACAATGTAATGCGTGGTACTGAGTCTGGAACATTGTACCACTCTGAAATGAAATCATTTTGTTTCACATTTAAAGCTGCACCTTGGTTTCCAATAACAATGCATTGTGTTTCAAGATTAACAGTTCTGTTTTTTGTAGAACTGTCCCATTTTTCTTCAAACTCCGTGCTTTTTGAAATGTCATAGAACATGGTGCAGTGGTAATCTAGAAAAGGTTTTCTGGCTTCTGGAATTTGAGCTTTAATGTACCGGCCCCAGTTAGTGACTACATCTTCAACTGGGCCTGAAATGTCTCCTAGCCAATTAACATTAGCTTCTTTTTTTTTTTTTTTTTTTTTCCCAGTGTCCTGTCTAGCAATGTGGCAATAAAAATTGATATCTTAATGCCAAATAGAGCTCGACAGATTTTACTTTCACAAGTGGAGCAAACAGCTTTCGCCATAATGCTCCGCTTGATTTGTGCGTGTAAATAGCTTTATTGTGATTCCTGCAGGGAGAATTTCAAATTATATGGACACTACAATGGGAAAGTAGGAGAGTAAAAGAAAAACAAGAAGAGAAAAATAAAGAGAAAGAAAAGGGTGAAAGAAAGAAGAGATAGAAGGAAGAGAATGATAAAACGTCCTCTGTCTGCTCCATCACCTGGAAAGAGACACAAAAACAACAGCACAACCAACAGACATAAAGCAACAGATACAATCGTGTAACACCTTGATACCATTGCTAAATCATATGTATTATTATTTAAGCTGACATGTGTAATGTGATATCTAAAAAAGAAAGTAAAAGAAAGTAAATAAATAAATTATAGCCTTTCTGTATATAAGTGAACATTTAATACCTGGGACCCAGCACCTGTAGGAGTTTGTGAAAGTGCACTAGTTTAGGTGAAAATTATCCAGAAGGAAATATATTGATAGTGATTGTGGAGAACCGAAGACCCACCTTCCCTAAGCACAGAGGCAGGAGTCAGGGGACCCGTAACCCCGGACTCCCAAAGGGGCCACCAAAGCCGAGAGGGGCCTTCACAGGAAATCTGCAACCCCCCCCCCCCCGAGGAAAGAGGAGAGACGACCCCGAGGAAATCCCCCAGCCACCGCAATGCCGACGCCCCCAAGAGCCGCGGGGACGAGCCCGTGGGCTCCGCCGGCAGCTGGCCGCGCTGAAGTGGTCCCGGCCATGGGCCCTGGGGGCCAGAGGCCCCAGGGGCGCCCCGCCCCCGCGGCAGGGGCAGGGGCCCCGGCCGCCCCCCGGGGGGCCAGGCCCCGCGAAGCCACCGCCGGGAATGGGCCGGCGCCCACCCGGGAACCCGCCCCAAACCCGAGGACCGCCAACGCGCCAGAGGGCCAAGGCGCCCGCCAACGCAGCGGAGGAGGGCAGGACGTGGGGGGATGGGCTCCGCACCTAGCGGAGACTTGAGATGATCTTGGGAGAGGGAGCGGACCGGACCCGAACCTGGAAAAAAAAAAAAAAAAAAAAAACTCATTCACACCATCCCTCCCTTGTGTCCCACTCGCCACACACAGACACAAAAAAAAACAAAAAAAAAAAAAAACAAAAAGGACGCTGTACACACATTCCCACATAGTATTCACATCCAAACATCCCAAGTGGGGGGGGGGTCACCACAATTCAACAATACCACTGCCTGTGCCCGACCCCCGGCCCCGCCCCCGGACCAGGCCCCCCAAAGAGGGGGGGCCGACACGACCCGCACGGGCCAACCGACCAGAGCCCCCCCTCACCCACTATATACCTAATAAACCCCCTCCCACCCCGACCTTCCCCTAGCCACCCCTGCCCCCCATCCCTTCCTGGGGAGAGCAGAGGCGTCAGCCCCAGATCCGGTAAGCCGTTGGCTAGCCGCAGCAGCCCCCCGCCAAGACCCCAGACCCAGTGGCCCGCACCTCCTCCAGGCCCCAGACTCCGTGCCGTGATCGGAGATCGGGGGTGTGCAAAAGACCCCCGATCCTCCCTACGCCCGCTCAGATGTTGTGTTGTTGCATGTTGATCTCAGGTGTGTTTAAAACTGGGAGCACCGAAGGGGGTGCACGGCACAGCCCACCCCCCCTCCGGAAGAAAGCTGGTGCCAGCGCCCCCCCTCCAAGCAACTACCCAGAATCCTCAATGTCTAAATGCGAGAGGGGGTTAAGGGAGCCGCCCGGGGCGAGGCTCACACAACATAAGCCCCTCCCCAGACGTCTTCCCCCCACCCCCCCATATCATGGCCTACATGAATGTGCGTTGTGAAAATGTTTGGAGTGAAAGTGTCTAAGATGCATGATAAAATTGGGGAGAGGGACGTCACCAAAAGGTGGCAACCTCCAGTAACGCCCTCTCCCCAAGGACCTACATGTGTGGCGGCGTGATGGAGCAGGCAGAGGGAGGAGTCCGGGGATGGGGAGCAAAGGACTGGGGAGCCAACCCAGGGAGCCAGCTCCCCTACTGGCTCCAATAGGCACCCCCGCTCCCCGAAAGCCCCACCCGGAGAAAGGTGCCCCTCCAGCGGCACCACCATAGCCCTGGGGCCGGGGAGAGGCCGCAGGGCCCGCCAGCCAACCACCCACCAGGACCAACACCTCTACCTCCCCCAGCCCACCCCCCATGCCTACTGTATTTAACCCCCCCCCCCAAAAAAAATTAATAATAATAATAATAATAATAATAATCTATATATAAATAAAAAAAAAAAAAAATAAGTTAATAAGATGGGGGACCCTGGCCAGCCAGCCCGCACGAGCCATCCCGAACCCCACCCCCCAGGTGAAACCCGCACCGGGAGACTACACGGACCAGGACCGGGACATGGGGCCGGACACAAGCCCACCAGAACGTCCACCAACCCCCCCCCCACACCACCCGTAGATTTAACCCCTCCCCAACACTAACATTCAAACATCTCACCATACATTCGACACTAGACATCCAAGCTGGGTAAGTCACTACTCCCCCTCCATCCCCTCCCCCCACTAGCAGAATGCCAACCCAAAGAAGGGGAAGAGCATCTGCCCTGAGATGTTAATGATCATGCCCCCCTACCAGCTCAACAGGCCCCGAGGCCCCCCAGCGCGCCAGAGGCCCCGTGCAGGGGCGGACACCCGGGCGCACGCCGGCCCAGACCCCAAGCGGCACACCCCCCGGAACCGGAACCCCCAAGGCCCGGCCGGGGCCCCCGCCCGAGGGCGGCGCGCCCCAGGGACCCCAGGCCCCCAGACCCACCCAGGTCCCACCCAGCGACAGCACAGCTACCAGGTCAGTAACCCACGTCCGTCACCGCGTAGCTCCCCAAGGGCGCCGCAAGCGGCGCTGTGGGCCACCCGTAGGCCTCCCAAGCTCCTCCCAGATGGGGGCAACAGACCCTGGAGTCAGACCCACCAAGCGCCCCACTCCAAGTGCCCCCAGAGTCCCAGGAACCCCTCCACCCACCCACTGCGCCCTTCAGGAAGCAACCCACCGCCCCCCATTCCACTAAGTGATAGTGCTAATCAAAGGAGCCCAAAGAGATCGAACAGATGTGGATGCAGATGCTGTCTCAAGATTAATATGATCCAACAAAAGATCTCTATACTGATTCATACTGAGATTCTCCTTACTTTTCCAATTCATGAGGATAGTTTTCTTTGCGATACATAGTGCAGTAAAAACCATGTAAACTATTTTATTCCCCAGCGGGCTTTCCTCAAAATTACCAAGCAAACAAACTGATGGGGAAGGTGTAATTTTACAGCTCAAGCACTTTGATAAGTCCTTACATATCTGTGTCCAGAACCTCTGGACTGGTGTGCATAACCATAACGCATGAATATAATGATCAGGATGATTGCCTATGCAGTGTGGACAGATATTAGATTGTGCCAAACCCATCTTGAATAATCTTTGTCCTGTGTAGTGTACTCTGTGAAGGATTTTGTATTGTATTAGTTGTAAGTTGGTGTTTCTAGTCAATTTGAAAGTTCTTAGACATATCTGAGCCCAGAAGTCTTGTTCAAAGCTGACTGATAGATCTTCTTCCCACTTCATAATAGGAAGAGATATTGAATCATCTATTTTAGTCAGTGTCCTGTATGATTTAGACAGTAGTTTGGGGGGGTTTAAATCTAGGAACTCTAATATATTACTTGGAATTTGTAACCCACCTTTAATATGCTTACATTTTTTTCTAATTATAGATTTAAGTTGTTCATATTCCAAAAATTTATTTTTACTAATGCCATATTGCATATTTAGTTTGGAAAAATTGATGAACTCGGTTCCATCAAGTAAATGTTCCAGATATTCAATACCTTTATTCTTCCAGTATGTAAAGTTTATCATATTATTATTTTGTAGGATGTCAGGGTTGTTCCAGATGGGTGTACGACTGCATGGGATAAGTGACGACTTTGTCATTTTAAGAAACTCCCACCATGCTGTCAGAGTAGAGCTGATATTGATATTTTTAAAGCATGTATGCCGTTTTATATTTGAGCTAATAAACGGCAAATCTGAAATCATGATATTATTGCATATTTTCTGTTCTATATCTATCCAGGGCTCGTCTAAAGGATTTAGCTTTATCCATTTAGTGATATATTGTAGTCTATTTGCCAAGTAGTACTTATGGAAGTTAGGCAGGTCTAGTCCCCCTCTGTCTTTAGTTTTCTGTAGCGTCTTTAAACTGATACAGGGCGGTTTATCTTTCCAAAGAAATTTAGAGATTAAAGAGTCTAGAGATTTAAACCAGTCAGATGATGGTTTATTGGGGATCATTGAAAATAAGTAATTAATTCTAGGTAAGACCATCATTTTAATCGAAGCTACCCTACCCATGAGTGAAATTGGAAGCGATTTCCATCTATCCAGGTCATCTTCTATGTTTTTTAAAAGTGGGATGTGATTAGATTTTACTAAATCCGCAAGTTTAGACGACACAGTGATACCCAAATATGTGATGTTTCCTGAGCGCAAATGTAAATCTAGGGGGTTTTGGAAAGAGCAATTAATTGGCAGTACCGTAGATTTAGACCAGTTTATAGAGTAATCAGAAACCTTTGAGAAGGATTCTAGTAATCTAATTATTTGAGAAAGGGAAGAGTTTGAGTGCTGAAGATAGAGTAATACATCATCAGCATAAAGACTAATCTTATGCTCTATATTCATGCATTTTATACCTTTAATAACCTTTGTTTGTCTAATTGTTGCTGCTAGAGGTTCAATAAAAATGGCAAAAAGTGAGGGGGAAAGTGGGCATCCTTGCCTAGTGCCCCTCTGGAGACAAAAGCTGGAAGATGTTTGATTATTTGTCCTGACACAGGCTGTAGGAGAGCTGTATAAAATTTTTAACCAATTTATAAAAAAATTGCCAAAACCAAATTTATGCAGAGTAGCGAATAAAAAATTCCAATTTACTCTATCAAATGCTTTTTCTGCATCTAAAGACATTATAATAGTTTTATTATTTGTACTGTAGGAATAATCTATTAAATTAAGTAATCTGCGTGTATTTGTGGAAGACTGCCTTCCTCTGATAAAGCCAGTTTGGTCTGGGTGGATTATGAAAGGAGTGACTTTATCTAATCGTTTTGCAAAAGCTTTACATATTATTTTAATATCCACGTTGATTAAGGATATGGGACGATAGCTGGTGGGCAACATAGGATCTTTGCCTGGCTTAAGCAGAAGACTGATGGTGGCAGAGTTCATATTAGCTGGAAATCTGCCATTTTCCTGAATTTCCTGCAACATTCTGTGGAACGTTGGTGCCAGAATATTCCAGAATTCTTTATAAAACTCAGTAGGGAATCCATCTGGGCCTGGAGCCTTTTTATTGGGCATGCTTGTTAAAGCTTCCTGAACTTCAACTGTTGTCAGCGGTGAGTCCAGTGTCGTTCTTTGGTTAACTGATAGTTTAGGAAGTGTAATTTTATCCAGAAACTGCTTGATGACATTGTCTGATGGATTTATCTGTGATGTGTATAAAGATTTGTAGAAATCACGGAAGGTGTTATTTATACATTCTGGATTATGTAATGTATTCCCATTGGAATCTGTAACTGCAAATATAGTTGTTTTCTCTTTATTTATTTTTAACTGATTAGCTAAGAAGCTTCCTGACTTATTGCCATGTTCAAAATTTTCTAATCGAAGTTTTTCTATTAGAAATTTGTTTTGTTTTTCAATATACTGGTTTAATTCTAGTTTTATTTTACGGATTTTGCCCAACTTTCCCTCTTCCAGGGAAGTTTCTAGTAACTTAAGTTTTTCTTCTAATTCCTGAATCTTCTTGTTTTCCAACTTCTTTTTGTGAGATGAGAATGAAATTATTTTGCCTCTCATCACTGCTTTCCCTGCTTCCCAAAGTATAGATGCTGAAGTGCCTGGCAGATCATTGTGTTCTAAGTATGAAGCCCACTCTTCTTTGAAAAATTTATTAAAATCTTCATCTTTAAGCAACGATGTATTAAATCTCCAGCTCTTGTTTTGTGGGGTTATTTTTTTATTTGTCAGGGTTAAAGTAACAGGAGCATGATCACTAACAGCAATAGGATGAATTACAGCCTCTGAAACATCCGACAGCAGCGAGCTGCTGATTAAGAAATAGTCCAAACGAGAATACGAGTGGTGAACATTTGAAAAAAAAGTATATTGCTTACTATTAGGATGAAGAGAACGCCATGCATCGCAAAGACCAAAATCACAAATCACTCATGTATTGTTTGACTATATTTAATGACTGCCAACTACGCTGAGACCCTGTTGTATTCAGCCTGTCTATTTCCTCATTTAGACCAAAGTTGAGGTCACCCCCAATAATTAGAGAACAATCCCCGTGTTTTGAAAGTGCATGGAAGAGTTTGTGGAAGAATGAGGGTTCATCAACATTTGGACCATATACACTAACAATACATAACTTCTGGTTATGAATAGATATTTTAATTATTATGAATCTACCTTCGGGATACATGAAGCTAATTAACATTAGCTTCATGTGTTTGCATGTACATTTGGAAATCCAGACCTGTTTTGTCAACATACAAACCCTGAGGAGAACACCAATTTTTTTATTTCATCTTGCACAATGCATCTCTTCCCAACAGGTTAATTGGTGTTTGGTCAGAGACAAGGATTAGTATTTGTATTTCATCTTCATCAGTTGCCAGTTGTACAGAAGCTGTCATTTGTATTAGCTGTCTTATTCCCGAGAACCCTACTGTTGAAATGAATTTATCAGACATGGGGAGGTGCTTTGCATAATTTGAACTTACACACGTGTAAGCTGCTCCTGTATCGACCATCATCGGTGTTTCTTTTTCTTCAATTAGAATTTTTAACATAGGTTCTTTTTCAGCACCGTCGCTTACGATCGGGCATTGGTTCTCCCCTGTAAGGTTCTCTGGACCCCCCTAGTAACCAAAATTTGGTTGGTTTACAGGACGTCTAGTCGGACCTGGACGGAACCGGCCACGCGATTGCCTTCGGTAGGTGTTGTTGCCTCTTGGGCAATGCTCGGCACGATGTCCAAGTTCATTGCATGTCCAACATGCTCCCATTATTCCAGGTGCACCAGGCCTGCCTCTGTTAGTCCAGGCGGGACCTCTTTGCTGTCGTCCACGAGGCCCATATGGCTGTGAGTTAAATGATTGAGGATAAACATTAATCACGGGTTGTTGCAGCTGGGTTGGTTGAGGAGCTGGAAAACTCCTTTGTGTCTGATTTGTCACATCAGGTACAAGTTCTGAAAACCCTTGGGGTGGTGGTGCCACATGTTCAATCGCTTTAATCATTGTGGCTTGAGTCTTGGCTTTGTTTTTTCCTGACAGTTCTCCATGCTGCATTTGCGCCAGTTTTCTTTGTATGTTTTTATCTTGTTCTGCAATCTTCATTTCCTCTCTTCTGTATTTCTCAACTGCATGTATCACATGATCACGGAACTCTGTGAGGCATTGACGTCAGAGCCACCACATCCTCGAGCCTGCTTCTCACTGGAGTTCAATGGAGTTCCGGAACAGAGTTGTCAGCACAGGGCTCTTACCAATTTCCTCTTCTGTTTCCTGTTTCCATCTTTTCATCTGCCTTGTGGTGTAAGTGGCTGGGTTTTCTGTGGCATCAATGGGATTCGCTTGTAACAGCTTTGGATCAATTTTCGTTGGAAATTCTTTCCGGAGTGCTTCCCACAGTGCTGTGCGAAATAAATTGAATCCGATTCCATCCACTCTCTGTTGGAGCATCCACGCAAAACGTTCCTTTAAGACGTTTTCCATAGTATGTGTTCCCATGCACTGTGCAAAAACAGCCTTGAGATCGCCAATAGCCAACATTTTCCCCACATTTAACTCTTCAAACACCTTTATCCACTTGCTGGCACCCTCGTTAATGTCTGGCAATTTTGCAACCATTCCGACCAAGTCTTGGCTTGTCCATGGTACATAGTTTGCTAAATTCCCTTTTACGAGTATTGGTAATTGTTTATTGTCTGTGTATCTCTCAGGTGAATGTATGTTCGGTCTGTATCTTAAATTAAAATCACTTCTCCTTCCAGTAGTGGCTTGTGTTCCTGCTCCAGGGTCTTTTACTGCCTCTGCTATAAGTAGATTATCCACTAAGAGCTCGCCTGGATTTCCTGGTACAATATATTGTCTCATGGCTTCCTCTTCAATTTCCTGTTCCAACTCTTCAATTATGGTGCGATTAATTTCTCTTTGCAAATCTAACCCTTCGTGATCTAGTTTTACCCAAAATGAATCACCCTTTTGCTTCCCAGCGTAGTCTGCATAACAATCAACTCCACCCATAGGTTTCAGGGTCAACGACTTTCTCGCATCCTTTGATGTTTTTCTTGCGGTACTACAATCTTTCGGTGTCAGATTATCTGTATTTACAGGCGAATCTGAGTTTATTGGGCCTTCATTGTTCTGATGATTTGCAACTGAAGCAGCAGGAGATCCTGACTTATTCACAGACGAATATATGTTTACTAGGGCGGGATCTTTTTGGTAAGGCGACCCTCCTGCGTTCGCAACACTGATGTGTGATGCCTTTGTCATAATCTCTTTATGTGTTGTAGAATCCTCTTCAGTTCCATCTCTTGCATCTATGATCAGAGAATCCTTGTTCTTGGAAATATCCCATAATATTGACTGTGCCGGATAGAGATGGATAGATTCCAGCAGGTTTTGAATTTTCTGCCTTATCATTTACAAACTGCTGTTTCATTGCCATATATTTCTGCTTTAAAGCACTTCTATAAGCCTCTCCTTCTGTTTTAAAGAGGTTTAAAATCTTCAGCTCGAGGTCACGTTTTTTTCATGTGTAATCCATAATTCTGACTTCCATATGCTCACAAAGAGACATGTCAAAACTGCCTGTTTCAGGCCAGGGCGACTTAAACTTCTCTGTCCTTTTACTCCATTTCTTAGAAATTTTTTGAATTTTTGAAATATTCGGGGTTCTTTAATCCTATAATAACGATAGGAATGTTTGCCATTTTACTCTGTATTAGTTTAGTTAAACCAAGTTAAGAAAACCCAAATTAAGAGGTAACGCGGGGTTAACTTCTCTCGCAGAAACAAGGACAACTCCTGCAGACTGAACTGCCTCCTTTCAAAGGTTCGTCTGCACGTGCGGGAGAGAGAAAGGAGCGCTCCGAGGAGAGGGAGGGAGGGGGCCTCTTTGGCTCGGGACAGCTGTGTGTTTGTGGTTCCTCTGACTGAAGAGAACTATGTGTGTGTGTGTATAAAATTCTTTTGGGCGGGGTGTGAGAGCAGCTTGGCAAGGCTCACTGAAAGCTAAAAATAACTCTAGCCTGCTACTTTCTCTCCTACTGACAGGCAAAAAAGGCAGACACGTTTGCAGATCCTATTGCTAAACGTTTTCGCACTAGCGAAATCACTTGCACAATTATTATCCAACTTTCAAGCACAAAGTTTAAATATCTGCACCCACATCTGTTCAACACAGCAGCTTCAATAAGTATACACACTTTGGTCCACCAAGATTTCCTTACAAAAAATAAAGGTTTCCAAGCACTTTTACCTCATCAACCTAGACAAATGATACATTTACTTCTAACAACGGCACTTTGAGAAGAAAAAAAAAACAGAGCAAAAGCAACAACACCCAGTTTTATACATGCGTTTTAGTAAAACAATAGAGCTCTCATCATTTATACTCGCACGTAGACGTCTGTCACACAGCACATCAATCACTCATTCTGAATCATCACTTCTCATCTCATTTCTCAACTTTACCACATTCTCACTCTCCCGGGAAATTTAGTGTTTTTTTTCTATGGTCCAAATGCTCAATGTTCCTGGATTTTTTACTGTGCTCACAGAAAATTTAAATCAGGTTTTTTTATTGGACCCGTAGCAAAAAAAAAGGTAAAAATAAACATGTATACTTCACGTGCTTCCCAAGCAAGGCCTTATGCTTTCAATTTGATAGGAGGCTCTGTCACCTCGTTTACCTAAACCTGGAGTACTCAAACAAGCAGACTGCAGTTAACTCTTTAAGGCCACATTTTCATTTGACTTCCACACGGAATGACCAAGAAATGCCTTGTTTTCTTCAAGCGCTTACATTAACAGGGCCACGCCCTAAAAGACTCCGACCAGCCGGACATTTCTAAAATCAACCTCTCATAATGATTTTTTTTTTATTCTAAAAAGTTATATATAGAAGAAAATCAGCAAAACCGCAAAAGTTAGATCCATTCTATATACGTCGTCACACTAGCGTTAAATAACGGGATGTCCGATTAAAGCGGCTGGGAGTAAACAAATCACTTCCTTTTTAAGTTGTCGCATGTAATCAATTCTGTAGGAATGCCATATCATTTCAAATCTTTTCATGTTTAAGACAACCTTTTCCTGCGCAGAAAAATACCGGTAGATGGCAAGACAAAGGAACGACCGCTCCCATTTGTCAAACAATCAAAAGCACTCTTCCCAAATCAACCCTCACAGGCGGCAGTTTTGTCATTAACAAGCAGAGAAATAGACAGAGAGCAGTATAAAAAGCATTTACCCTCACCTCTGTCTTCTCTCCGATCCTGGAGTGGAATGGCCAGCTCACCCCGAGGAAACCTAGGCCGCCTCCTTGGGAAGAATTTCTCCCTTCCTTAAAAATCACGTCGGGGTCACCAATTATGTGGGAGATTATTGAACTATTAAACCTTAAGAAAGAAGACTCGGAGAGAAATCGTTCCTTTGTCTGTGCCAAATGAGAACTTCCTTTATTACACCTTGCACATACTAACGGGTACAAGCAGAGACTTCTAAAGACAATGTCTTGAACAGGCCTTTTTCATGGCCCAGAAATGTGTGTGCGTTATACAAGAGTCTGTGTGTCTCCATTGGTGTGTATTGCAATCTGATGACGTCCAGCCTCTTGTCGGGCTGGACCCACTTCTGGGAAATGTTTAGCTCAAAGAGTACAAAACAGACCGATTAATTCCGCTACTTGACATATCTTGGAACACTGCAGTTAAACAAAGTTATCGCCTCTTTCAAGATGTTTCCTCTCTTTACTCCCATTGCTGAGAGCCAGGTCAGACTGACCTTAATGATATTTATCAAACTTCTACATAAACAAACAAACACATCATTTAACAGTGGCCTTTAAAAAGAGGAAAAAGTGGCTTTTTAAAATATAGTATAATAATTAAAGGCTACCATTTTGTAGAATATTCTTGTATTTCACTTTTTTCCCCATGTTCTAGTGGGTCCGGTGGAGGCTCTGACATAAAAGAACAAAGTAAATATGAAATTATTAAAATGCAAAAATACATACTGTAGAAAGTGATAGAAACATCTACCATGACTCAATGACTCAAATTCGGCATAACCTTCCATTAAAAGCTCTTGTTCTGCTAGGGAGAAAAACTGTGCGTGTTCTTTCGCCATGCTGAACAGCCAATAGCAGCGTCGCTGATCATTGTTTCTACTATCGATACATTTCCCCTTTTAAACAAACGCATGAACGCGCAGTTATCTCAGATAACTCAATCCAGCGATACTAACCATAAACAACAGGTGTGTTCGAAGAACCCAATTAGCCGGATCATGATTAGCCGGATGAAATCATCTTGGATGTGTCATTTGATCTTGGATGCTTTAAGCAACGTACGAAGAATGGACCCCAGGTGTGTAAAGAGAACAATCAAACCAGCCATCAGTGCCGAGTTCCCAACAGAAAACAGAAGCAAGCCAGAAACCAAAACATTAACAGAAAAACATGGCAGATAGCAAATAAAACTGATAACATACACAGAATCAAAATACCAAATAACCCCAGAGCCCATACTATGGCACAAAACAAACTAAGACAAGTAAGTGGCCTGGCAGGTAAACCAAACTGAACTAAAAGCTTACAGTGTAATTATTGGAGGAGGAGATGAACCCGATATTCAGCCAAACACTTGAAGTGATGCTCAACAGGATTTATTGAATTGAAGTGCAGAGTGAATCAGGCCAGTAGGCAAAAATAATCCAAGCAGGGTACAAAGCAGACATCTGAGCAAAAAACTGACAAAACCTGGGCAGACTCAAAAACAGGCAAACAGGTCAGATAATGTAAACAAGCAGACAGATAGAAATACAAAATGCTGGGGAGCTCTTACCGGATGAGTAAGGAGGACAAGGACATGAAACATGGGGACAAGAGAGGTAACGTTCTGGCAGGGAAGCAGCAAAAGAGACAGACTTAAAAAGGCAGGAGAACAAAGGAGAGAGGGAGAGCCAATTAAAGAGACCAGGTGGAAGTAATCAGAAGGAGAAGGAGTGGCTGAAAGACTGACAGAGTGGCTGAAAGACTGACAGATCAAATAATAAACATAAACAGATCAAATAATAAACATAAACCAAGATGGAAACCAGAATATTACATACAGACCCCTGACTGATAACATAAAACAACACAATCAAACTCAAAAACTCAAATAATGACATCATTTTGTGCAAAAACATCACTTTCCTCTCTTAGCATTTTTCTCACTTTGTCTTGCTGTTCTGCTGTTAAGTGTGAAAGATTAACTGGTGGATCCCATGTTTGTTTGTCAGTTTTTCCTTCTTTCTTTGGTATCACTTTCATGTCTTTGGTGTGTACATGTCCACTTTCCCTTTGTGATTTATTTTACATCTTGTATGTTATCCACTGTGAATAATGAACCAATTATTGTATTTGTAACCCTTCTGGCCATGGTGCGCTTTCATTTGGTTCCAAAACTGCATATTGTCCCTTTAGCACATGTTTCTTGAATTTTCCACAGATTACTTTGAACATTTGATGTTTTGGGATAATAATGTCTTGTCTCCCTAGCCTTACTGTTTGATTCTCCGACATAGATTTGTCTTTACTCAACACAGAGAACACTACTTTTGCTTTTTTGTGTCTTACGTCTAATGCTGACCCAAGACTGTGCAAAAACTTGTTGGGGAGAGTCCTATCTGTTGATATGTTAGACTTTGCAAGTTCTTCTATGACATTGAAACCCACTATTGGCTTGGTGATTGGCTGAGAGCTTACAAGAAATGGTACTAACAGTTCACTGTCTCTGTTCTCTGTAAGACTAAACACAACTCCTACCCAACCCTCATAAGGTATCTCAGTCCCATTTGCTGCAGAAAGATCTAACATATCTTCCTCAAGAAGCTCTTTCACTGATCGAACCTCGGCATCTGGTAGATCTCTTTTCCAGTTTAGATCCACAATTGACACTTGTGAAAGAGCTGTGACTGGAACGCCTCCAATGTTGCACTGGACAAGGTTTTTGTGTCCTATTAGTTTTGCTGTCTTTTCCTGTTTTTTTGACGAAGGCACATCCTTTTGTGGAACAACACTGTCAATAACATTGTAACATTCAGCTTGATTAAAAGCAGAACTCACAATATACTCAAGGGGGGATCTGTCACAGGAATCAGGTAAAATATCCTACACCATTAATTTGAAAAGAAATTAACTATCCAGCCACTCATTAAGAAATTTGTTGATTTTTAATAACAATGATTTATAAAAAAAAGTCACAATATTACAAAATAACAATAGTTATTTGGATAAATAGTTCATTAACCAAAAATCCTTCAAAAACTAATTATGTTTAATTCAAATCACTCAGTTTATATCAGCAAAGAACCTAAATAAAGGAAAGTCCAAAATTTCCCGTTCTTTTTCTTTTTAAGAGTAATGTCCGTAATGGAGTTCCATATACTCCGAAACCAAAACAAAGCCCTGGAAATGTTTTCTCGTTTATGTCCAAAGTCCCATTCCAAAATGAAAAATCCAAACGTCAAAAAACCCCTCCAAAAAAGATAAGAAAAAAAGAGTGGTACCACCAAAGAGTGGTAGCAACTTGTGTTGAAAGATTTTGGATAGCCTCACAAATAACTTTGTTATTAGCTTCCAGATTTTCCACAGTGGGGTTTTGCTTTTCTTTGAGCTTCCAACATTTTCATTTTTGCAGTTATTCTCTTCCTGAACTGAGGCCACTTTGATGCTCTTTTGTCTGGTTGACAGTTTATTCCTTCTTTCAAGTTTAACACTGTAGGCAGCGCTCATTTTCTCAAGAAGCACTTCATCACTAACAGTTGCGTCCTGCAGGTAAGGTTTAATGTCCACTCTTACAGCGTCATCTTGTAATCCAGTCAAAATAGTTTGCAAAATCTATGTCTGCACGAGCTCAGGATTGTATTTTAGTCCAGCTTTGGCTCTATCAGAAGCAGTCAACACTTTTTGTCTAAGGTCCATTGTGCGTACTGAACAGGAGTTTCTCTGGGATCTTGTATTGCACGTGTCAAAGCATGATAGAGTTCTGTTGCATCTTTCTCTATGAAGTGTGTCTTAAGCACTTACCTGAGAGAGCTCAAGGATAATTCTGACCTACTCTCTAGATAACTTTTTAATTTCACATCAGATGCAAAAGCTTGGATCACTGCTTCAACGATCTCTCCCTCATTGTATCCTTTTTTTAGTCCTCGTTCCATTTGTCTTTCAAGACTAGTGAAGTTCAGTTTATCCTTTTGTCCCACATCACCAATTTGTCCAATAATTCGAAAATCCTTTCCGTATATTGGATGCAAATTGACTTGGTCTTTGACTTGCGATGACTCTCTTTCAGAACTTGATGAGCTGCTTGATATTTGCGGTGGTAGAACTGAAGATGTAGTACCGATTTGTACCAGCAGAGGTTGCTCACCGACCACTTGTTGCTCAGCAGCAGTGCGCTCTGACGCAGCACCTGACAAAACACTCATATCAGTTTTCTTGTTGAAGTCATCTATGAAATGAGTCGTGGTCAACAGGACTGATAATCCATTGTCCTCTAAAGAAGTGACATCTTCGCTTTCCAAGGGAATAAGCATTTTTTTTCTTATTAACCGACATGACGACTTCACCTCTTCACATAACTGCAGGCCTAGCACTTCACTTAGAGCATTTAGCTCATCCAGTGACAGAGTAACCAGCTTTTTCTCAATATCGGCAAATATAAATTCCCACTCACTGTCCATGATGCCTCGTCTTTGGTTGATTCACCACTTTGAAAGACTCATGTCCGTTTCTTCATTGGTTGTTTTTCGTTTTCAGTAGATGTCGTCTGGCTAGCCGCATTGCCACTCAGCATAGCCACTAGCACGTCTGTGTTGCTCCGCCGAGACGTAGTTTCTCTTCATACAAAAAAATAAATAAATCACTTCTCATTGCAGAAAACATTTGTTGAACCGGGCGGAATCACCAAAATTTATGTTGCACCCTTAAAAGGAACTAAAAAAAAGTCATAGGTGTTCGTCTTTGTTCAACTTTATTAAACAAAATCCACGGTTCGAGCATACAGCATGTCATGTTTGATTTAAGATATTTGACCCACATGCAGATCACACCGGTACACAGGAGGCAGTTTTACGTTTTTCTTTTTCTTTTTTTGTATACATTCACCAGTCATGAACTTTCAACTCCCATCATGCATTGTGTCCTTCTTAAAGGGGTATTATCATTACAGAAATCTATGAAATAACAAAAATAAATAAATAAAGTAGTTTGAGCAAATATTTAGTCATAAACCAAATGAATTGTTCTGACTAAACACAAAATCAAATAAATGCTTGCCCAAACATTATCACATTCTTAACATATTTCTAGGGCTCCACATTTACAAACCAGAGCATTGCCGGCCCCTAACACTGCAGCAGTGGTGCTTTTTTTGTGGCTGGGCAACAATACTGAATCATGTGATCACTGCAATCAGAGTAATCTGAAGCCATAAAACGACATAAGTGAAAAGGACCGCTTTGCCCTCCTTTTTCTTTTGAAACAGAATGATGAGTTCAGGTGCTGTGTTGCATTATTATTTTGTATTTACAGTGTTTCCCATAAAAGCTGTGAACAGAACCAGATTTGGGATACTTTGTTCATTCTGTGGAAGAGAAGTCTCATGTCACCGTGTGGGACAACATCGCATTGTTTCTTTAAATTTAATAACTTGGGTTTCAGTGTTTTACAAATGTAATGATGTCATTATATTCAAAGTATCTGTTGTCTCTTTCCAAAGTGTGAATATGGTATGATCAAGAACAAAAATGATCCATGACCTAGACGAATCTTGATCCAAAAATGCATGAATGTTTTCTGATTCATTTACGTGCGTCCACACGTCTGGAAAACGCATAAATGATAAAGCATTTGCAAATGATGGTCTCTAAAAGTCCTGATTATAATGTTAAATGAAGAGAAAGATTGGATCTGACTTCATCAATAATTCATCCAGCAGTCATAGGAAGGAAGGTGGTCAGGAGAAGGAGATGCAGGTTGAGATAGAATCAGACAATGAAGGACAGCGCTCGCAGGGTCCACCACCTACCTTCATTAAGTAGCCAAAGGATTTCCAAAATTCTGTTAATAAGTTATTAATCTTTAAATTTGGCATGCTGGAAATTAAAACTTTTCTATCTCAATAAATAGATGATCAACTTTATAGTGACTGTGTCAATGGAGTAGAGCCCCAAGATTCTACTCTGCAAAGTAAATTTCAATCAATCAATCAATCAAATTTTATTTGTCAATTACAATTTGCATTGCAATCGAAAAATCTGTTCCAGTACAACCGTCCATCACATACACTTAAACAAACAAACATTTTGGGGGGAACGATTGACTGAGGCCTTGCGTTGCCAAGGAACGCAGCCAGTCGGCCGCTGCTAATCAGCGCAGCCGTGAGGCGCATTCCTCCAAACAGCCCGGACCCCGCCTAAACGGAGTTTACAGGCGCTGCCTTGAAATCTGTAAGATTAAAAACATGGGGATAGTGGAGGGAGAAAAAAAGACAAGAATTTATCATAATGTAAAAACGTTACAGTATGAGAAACCTCATTGCATAAAGGCACAAATATAACGAATACAACCGTACACATAAGAAGAAGGAGAACATTTTGAGATTGATCGTGTGTAAGTCCATGAGTGAAATGTGAGTCAATGGTGTGTGCATGTTGTGTGGGAATCTGTATGTCCATGAAGGCCGTTCCTCCAGCAGGCAAGTGTCCTTGATGGAAAGTCTCTCACTTCACAGCCAGCTGTACGCCCCCACAGGTGTCTTGCAGGGGAGGGGGGGTAAGCAGGGGGGGAGTAGTTCTGTGCGATTTCGCCATAACAACGCAGGGGAGAATTTAGGTTAGAGGGAGTCTGATTTAATACACAATTTGTTTTGAGAACAAGCTGAGACACTTTTCCTTCAGCTTTAAAAGTCTTTTCATCACTGGCTCCAGGGTCCAATTTTCCAAATTAGAGGGCTCTTTTTCGCATCTGCACATCCATATGTTATCCGGTCACGTTATCCGGTCATGTTCCAGGGGGGAGACAGTTATCCCATCTCGCCTCTCCCAACCACTGCCGTTAGCTTCTCCAGCCTGATGTTCTGTTCATTCATCGCTTTTGTGATTGCGTCGTATCCCGCTGGTAGTCTGATAAAAGCCGAATTTGCCACCAGCAGTCGTTGAAGTTGTTGATACATCAGAAATACCCCACATCCAATCAGAAGAAATCCTAGAATCATAAATCCAAATATATATACGTCTTCTGCGTCCTCCACGGAAATCATTGAGAGGCACACCATGGACCACCTATTCCACCGATCCACGGAGTATCCCAGAAAAAAGGTTCCATCGGGACAGGAATGCTCCCCGTTCCTTTGCTTTCCAGTTGAAAAAATTTGATCAATGGCATTTAGGTAACTAACAGTATTGTTGTTACAAGGTACAAGTTCCCTTTCCCCCCTGATCTGTTACTTTTATCTGTTAGCATTAAATAATGAAATCTGAATGACACTTTTTAAAAGTTATTTAGATCTGGAGATGAGGATCCAGTCTGGCCACAGCTTCCACCAAAGACTGCCATGGCTGACAGGCAAAGATATGTCAGGACCTTGTAGGACACACATCATACATGGATTGAATAGTCACAAAACAAGGATGCTGTCTATTCTTATGCCTGCAGACATTTTGGACTTCCAAATGCGGGATGAGTTTTCACTCCTATGCATGTTGGATACCCTGCACATGTGAATGTAGATAAACAGCAAGCCAAAGTCATTTTCACAAGCCAGGGTCCAAGCGTCTGGCTCCTTTATAACGGTCTTCTTAAGACAGGTTACAATGTAAGATTGTTGCTTGGAAAGGTTGAGTGAAATGGAAATACACAAGACACAGAAAAAAATGTGCATCCGCAGCAAAATAAAGTGTTAAACTCAAGTATTATTCCAAAGGTCACAGGACATTTCCACAGTTAAATCCACATATTTTTATGCTGATTAGATCGTTAACACACATGGATGTTTGCATTTCTATGCTAATGTCTTGCAACAAGCGAGCTGGATGCATGGGCTAGGTCTATTTCCTGGTGATAAACATGTACAAAAGCCAATTTCTAACAGGGCATACAAAACCCATAAAAGTGATATAGTCGTCTTATATTAGCTAATTTACAGAATTTAAACAGCCATTGCTTTTGGAGGTTTGAGTGAGATGTGAGACAAAGGAGGCACTAGGGCATGAATAGACATGCTTACTAACAACACTTACTGTATACTTCTCTGCAGACTGAGCCTCCACTACCCACAATGCACTGGAACCATCCACTAAGCTTTCATGATTAATTACAGGTAAATAAATACTGACTGAATGATACATTTTAGCATGTACATTTAACAAAAATTGTAATGAATGAGCTGGATGCATGGTGTTATTTTTGACCAAGACATGTCATTTAAATCCCATATTAAAGAGGTTTCCAGAGTTTCCTTTTTTCACCTCCGGAATATTGACAAAATTAGAAACATTCTGTCCAGGAGCGATGCTGAAAAACTAGTCCATGCATTTGTTACTTCAAGGCTGGACTATTGTAATTCTTTGCTATCAGGAAGTCCACAAAATGCAGTTAAAAGTCTTCAGCTGATCCAAAATGCTGCAGCAAGAGTTCTGATGAAAATCCACAAAAGGGATCATATTTCTCCAATTTTAGCTTCCCTTCATTGGCTTCCTGTTAAATCAAGAATAGAATTTAAAATTCTTCTTCTAACGTATAAAGCCCTTAATAATCAAGCTCCATCATATATCAGAGCTCTGATTACCCCGTATGTTCCTAACAGAGCACTTCGCTCTCAGACTGCAGGTCTGCTGGTGATTCCTAGAGTCTCTAAAAGTAGAATGGGAGGCAGATCCTTTAGCTATCAGGCTCCTCTCCTGTGGAACTAACTCCCAGTTTTGGTCCGTGAGGCAGACACCCTGTCTATTTTTAAGACTAATCTTAAAACTTTCCTTTTTGACAAAGCTTATAACTAGAGTGGCTTATGTTGCCCTGACCTACCTATGGGGATGTGCTTCTATGGGCTTAGGCTACTGGAGGACAACAGGATCTATTTTTCTCACTCTATCGAGTTCTACTGTTCTTCAATTATGCATTGCTTGTCATCATTTCTGCTTATAACTTTTTGTTCTCTCTCTTTTTTTCTTCATAGTAGGTACATCTGGTCTGGCGTTCTGTTATCTGAGACATCATCCAGAGAAGACAGCTCACCCGCTATTATCATCTAATATAGAACAGATTACTGGATCAATGTTTGGTTCTGTGCTTGTTTGTCTCTCTTGTTGTGTCTCTGCTCTGTCTTCTGTAACCCCCAGTCGGTCGAGGCAGATGACCGTTCATACTGAGCCCGGTTCTGCTGGAGGTTTTTCCTTCCCGCTAATGGGTGGTTTTTCTTTCCACTGTCGCTTCATGCTTGCTCAGTATGAGGGATTGCTGCAAAGCCATGGACAATGCAGACGACTCTCCCTGTAGCTCTACGCTTCTCCAGGAGTGAATGCTGCTTGTCGGGACTTTGAAGCAATCAACTGGTTCCCTTATATAGGAAATTTTTGACCAATCTGTATAATATGATTGTTTTTGACTTTGTAAAGTGCCTCGAGATGACATGTTTCATGAATTGGCGCTATATAAATAAAATTGAATGGAATTGAATTGAATGAATGATGAGATATTTATCACAAAATATAGTGAACCTTTTAACCTTTTTTATGAAACATATTTTACCACAGGCAGAAAAATTTCCAATGGAAGCTATAGGGAAATTGGAATGGGAAAAGAGGATTTACGTTGCTATAATGAACTTGCGACCTGTCCAGGTTGTACCCCCATCTCTTGCCCAATGACTGCTGGAGCAAGGCACAAGCCCACTGGCAACCCTGCACAGATAAGCAGGTATAGATAACGGATTGGATGATGGGTTTACAACACGTGCAAAGTCTGATAGACACATTAGTGCGATTTTAGCCTGGAAACAACAAACAATAACCTTTCATGAGCACATCTTCCCAATACGAAATGAGGTTCATAAGTATTCATTAATTTGTTTGTTTTTGGCAACTCCTGCTTGTTTTCCTTTCTTTTAGTCAATGCATGAGCGCTTGAGCTTTGCACAAATAACTAAAATAATTCCTGTGCACATGTATGGGCCTGGCAGAAAGACCGAAAGTTGATGCTATGGAGAAACAAAAAAGTTATTCAGTTTTGGGGGCAAAGGAAACTGAAACACTGCAGGCTGAACTAGTGAGAATGCAATAAATTACAAATAGAGGGCCTTTGTATCCTCCAGGAATTTTCCAGCAAATGGACTAATGGAACACTTTGATGTGATGTTGCCAGGATTGTTTTTAGCCTTTCCCACATTTTAAAGTATTTTAAGTCATTTATATATATATATATATATATATATATATATATATATATATATATATATATATATATAGAGAGAGAGAGAGAGAGAGAGAGAGAGAGAGAGAGAGAGAGAGAGAGAGAGAGAGGGATGGATGGATGGATGGATGGATGGATGGATGGATGGATGGATGGATAGATAGATAGATAGATAGATAGATAGATAGATAGATAGATAGATAGATAGATAGATAGATAGATAGATAGATAGATAGATAGATAGATAGATATGTATATATATTATGATTACTTAGTGGACACCACTGTGACCTGGGGAGATTATGACTTGAATGTATTTTAAGACCAGACTTAAAACTTTTCTTTTTGACAAAGCTTATGGTTAGAGTGGCTTAGGTTACTCTGAGATATCTCTATAGTTATGCTGCTATAGGCTTAGGCTGCTGGAGGACATCAGGGTTGGTATTTCAACTTTTAACTTTTTGTTCTCTGCCATTTTTCTCTTCATACTAGGTACACCTGGTCAGGCATTCTGTTAGCTGTGACATCATCCAGGTTAGGCAGATCATCTGCTATTAACTGAATAGAAAGGATTCCTGGATCAATGTGTGCTTCTGTGCTTTTTGTGTCTCTGCTCTGTATTCTCTAACCCCCAGTCGGTTGAGGCAAATGACCGTCCACACTGAGCCTGGTTCTGCTGGAGGTTACAGGAGAGTTGCACTTTGCAAAGTCAAACTCAGACATTGTGAATTGGCGCTATGTAAATAAAATTGAATTGAATGTTGTGAGGGTTATAGAGCTCAATATTCTAATGTGATTTGTAAATTTATAAAATATAGTTCTGTGAACTTATTTGCTGTTGATTGTAAATGTTTTCTGTGCACAAATAAAAAGGACAATTTCACAACTGGTGCAGATCTTAATAATTTTTCAGAAATCCATTAAAAAGCTTCTTTCGCAGGTAACCCTGATGTAATTGTCCCTCATGGCCTTTACATGAGACTTCTCTTCCACAGAATGAACAAAGTATCCCAAATTTGGTTCTTAAAGCGTTTTTTTACGATCTGGCATCTTACTTGTTTGTATGTTATCCATAAACAGACCATGAAAATACATTAAGGAGTTATTCATATTGATGATTTTACTAATATGAAAAATGACAAACACAAAATCCATTCACTTTTCAGAAATTAATATTTTTTTGTAATTTAGTTAATAATAATGGGGCAGAAAGCAATTAGTCATGTGTCTCCAAAGGTTTTTAACTGCTAATTAGTGTCATCAGGTAATACTTTTGTTTTTAATGTTACATTTCCACTCAAATTATGGAGACTGATGTTATTAAGTAAATGTAGAAATGTAGATGATTCCGGTCAGTTGTTCTAGGAAACAATCTGGTAAACAGCTTTAAAACTAATGGCTGATTGTCAGAAATCATTATTGTAGTTTATTTGTCAGGCAAATGGCAGAGAAAAGAATAACTCATGACATAAAGGTGCTAGGAAAGGAGGAAATGAGTGAAACGATTGCAGAGTAGCCAGAACATAACAGCTTTTGATAGCAAAATGAAATCCTTGTAATGACAAGAAGGAACAATATCACAATATGAGTTTATCCTGCCAAACCTTTTCATGCATTTGTGTCGGACGACATTGTCCTTTTCAGCAGGGGACAAAACAGAGGAAGTGAGCGATGTGACACATTCCCCTCCTTTTCAAAATGCATAACTGATTATGACAGGATGTGATATTATTGTAGCACTAGTTATTTGCATCTCACTGCAGTGAAATGAACTAATTTCATGGTCTGCTGGGTGGTTCAGGGAGAGCACAAATAAGTGAGAATTGCCACTTGCCCTGCATTTGGATGGCCGGGGCACAGAGACGAGTGAGCTGGAGAAATTTTAAAATCAGGCCTCATCACTGCTAAGACATTTGCATATTGCTCTACTCCCCGTGCAAAAACATAGGATGGATCATTTCCTGAGCATTTTAGCCCAGAGGAAGGTAGAGATTGGAGGGAGCTCTCCTATTACTGGTGTCAGTCTCAACCTTCTGCACTGAGTTGAGATGTGTGAATGCATCCAAGACTCCTGCAATCTAATAAGGCAAGGTCATTTTCAGTTGCTACTTTTAACATTCATCTTCAATAAATCATTGCCATATTAATTCTGAGATGGTGTTATAATTACTGCAGACAAATGAGGCCACGCGGAGGCAGGTGGTCTGCAGAGATTCAACACAGGATTTACAAAGATAAATTAGGTTCTGTTTTACATTATTGAACCCAAACATGGAGTTTAACCTAAAGGAGACATATTATGGTTTATCGATTTTCATTTCTGTTTTGATTGTACTGTATCTTTTTGCTTTTATGGCTGTGGAAGACTGGAATAGATCTTTATCCTTGACAAACTGCTAAGAAGGTCATGGCAGTCTGGTTGTCTGGTCCACGTGTGTTTTGTGCATCTGGGGAGATCTGGGGGAGGGGGGGGGTTGATTTTAATCAGAGCACGAGCTCTTAAAGGTTCCTCCCAGAAGGTCTGCCGCTTTGTTACCGATCATTTCTTTATGTTCAAGAACTGGATTTGAGGGTGTAATTCAGAAGAGGGTGTCTGATTAATGAACATCTGGATCTCATCTTTGTTGTTTACTGCTGATGTGGATCTGTTGGCGTCTTTAGGCAATGACCTTCAGTATCCTCTGGAGTGGTTCACAGCTGAGTGTGAAGCAGTTGGGGTCAGCTCATCTAATTATAACAATGGCTCTCAATCGGAAAAAACATGGACTCATGCTTCCTGGTGAGGGTTCAGGCGTAGCCTCATGCAGATGTGTTCAATATTCTCAGGGTGTTGTTTAGGAGTGATGGTAACACAGACAGACTTGGGGCCTCTTGTCATAATTAGGGTACATCTCCAGTTTGTCATGAAGGAGAAAGCGCTCAGCCAAAAAGAAAATACATTTAATGTGCCTGTCTTTATTCCAACCCTAAAGACAACAAGATCTGGATCCAAATGGAAATGAATTAGATCACGGATGTATCCATTCAGCCAATCCGTCCATTGTTTACACCTTGTTATCCTTGTAAGGATGGATGGAATGGCAGATGGATGGATGAATGGATGGACATTTTAGTAAAATAAAGTTTATTACATCTTCATGCAACATACTACAACACATACATTCCTCTTTGGATTGTACTCCTCTTTTTTTATCAGCTGGCTTGAGGGGATTGAGTTCCCTTGGAATTCTAAGGCACCATGCAACCATCAAAACCTCAGTAGGAAGAAGAAGAGCGGATAGTTCCTAAGCTGAGAGATCTTATCATTAGACACCAAACTGGTAAACTGATACATACCCTATTGGTGATTTGATTCACAAGTATTTGAAATTTTCTCATATATATTTTGGCCATGCTTGGAAAGTACTGTTTGCCCTTTTATTAACTTTATGCATTCTTCTGACACTGGACAAATTTAAGCTTTGTTTGTGATTATTTCTCACACATTTTATAAGATACGGTTGAAAAAATTATGTTTGAGACATTTAGCTCAATCCTGAAGAGATGGTTCCAAAGGAGCAAGGAGTATACCCACAGAGGCTGAGATAGGCAGGTGGTCGTTTGTGGTTCTTATGGGTAATGATTTTATTGTTCTTTCTTCAGACGTGATAAACTCTGGAGTGCAGGCTGGTAAGCAGTGGTGGATGGTTGTTGAGGGGTCCTCACAGCAAGAACTACGGGAGCAGTCAGAAGACTGGTGACTTATAGTCTTTAGGTGATTTCTTTCCAATTAACTGAATTTTAAGAACAGTGCTCAAACTGGGAAACTTTTTTTCTGAAAGGACAACAAAGAGGTAAGCAAGGAAGGCCAAGGAGGGAGCGCTTGACAGCTCCAGCTGTGATTACACACTGGTTGGTCAAGCCCTCGAGTCAGAGAAGATAGAGACAGACACAAACATGAACCAAACCCTGCGGATATGACACCAAACTGTGTCCAAGGATGCCCAGAGACAATACAGGAACCACTCTGGCTCAATCCGTAATCTGAAAAAATGTAGGAACACCAGTGTCATAAACCAAGATAGACTCTCCTGCTCCAAAACTGACACATTGAACAGCTATGTGTTGTGCAACAATACACTGTTTAAAGTTATTTAATGTTTCATAAATAACTCTCTGTCTGTTAAGTATTGTCTGGTGATGATCTGCTCTTAAGCTGATATCAGGACAATGGTTGAAAGGGATGAATTCGAGCACTAGCGATCTTTTAACAGCAAACTCTGCACACACAGAATAAAGGAGTGACAACTTATCAAGTTCAAGAATTTATTAACAGAAATTAAATGAACATCCAGAGAACATCACTATGTAATGCTGTTTACCTGAATTAACACTATATTTCAATCAATAAATCCTCTCTACTAGGCTAGTGAAACTTAACTAAACTACTAAGCAAAATTAAGATAAAAAGAAGCTAAGCTAAAGAACTATATACATGCAAAAGAACACAAAAGACAAAACAAAAGTGGTTGATCAAAATCAGAATAATTCAGTGAATCCCGTTCACTGCAGATCTGATTCCAAAAGCATGGAATGGAGTTAAATTAGCTTAAATAATTTAGAAAAACATCTGGCATGTGTTTCAATCCATTCCTAAATGCGAATCCTGAGTTAAACAAAACATTATTTGATGAAATAATATTTTGTTTAAGTTAAAGAACCAAAGTTCAACTTAAAGAATGTGAATTTAGGTTAAATTAGCTTGACTAATTCAGAACAACATTTGACATGTGTTTCAACCCATTCACAATGCAAATCCCAAGTTAACCAGAACATTATTTTGAGTAAATAACATTCTAAAGACTGATTTGCTCAGTAAAATGATTACCTTAGGAGCGCTTGAATTTATCAATGCAATTATACCTCCGGGAGCTAGGGGGCACTGCAGTGATCGGTCGCTAAAATCGGTTAATCCTAAATCGACATTAATATTCAATATTAATGCGGGAATAAGGCTCATAGCTCTATCGAATGACGGCGGAGCAAAACAAACAAGCGTTATGCTTTAAAAGAAGCTCCTTTGAATGTCCGGAAATCGGAAGTTACCAGAAACTAATACCATTTTGGCTAGCGGAATTTTGGCGCTAACAAATAAAAGCTTTGATTTTATTTTAGTCATAATGAGTGGGCCGGATAACGTAAACATTAATGTCCCATAAATGTATGAAACCCTTGTGGAGATAACATTTGTTATAACCATAAAAACACACTCGACAATGACATCGTACCGAATGCTAGCAATGAGCTATCTCCGTTAGCTCTTTCATTGTTTAAAGGAGAAGTCCGGTCAACAAGGAAAAATCAGGGGATCATTAGCTATAACTAAAACTAATACGTTTGGGGTTATTTAATGAACTTAGCTTTAATCAATAAGAAAATAAAAACATAAATTGTCATCTGGATCACTGTGTATGGGGGTGGACATTACTGGCCGTATATGGGCAGTAAGGGCCGCCTGACATCACATCCTTTGACATGGGAAAGCGGAGCGCCGACCGCATTTCTCCCCGCTTTCCAAGCAAAGTCAATAGGAGCCGTTCTACACAGCTGCGATCATCAGCATTTTTTTCAGATTTTCCAGAGGACTTCACCATTGAAATTTACGAGAGCTATTGTTGAAGCAACAATGCCCACGTGCATGGCCGTAGGATGTTCCAACATAACTGGTAAAAGTGGAAAAAACATTGCTTATTTCACCCTTCCGATTCATGAGCCACCACGGGCTCGTCACTGGATTGCCAACTAGAAGAGAGCGGATTTGCCATCTAACTTCTGGCCAGAGAAAAAACACGTCATATGCAGCAACTATTTCAAAGAAGAATGTTTTGAACATGACATGAGAGCGAGGATTTTTGGTAGGCTATTATTTTTTATAATTTAGAATTTGGTTACCGACCAGAGGGGCGGAGGGATATCACATGTGATGTGCCTTATTATTTTGTCCATCGTCTGGGCAGAGCTGGTCTGTGTGTTTTAGTCTTTAGCCTAATGTGCAGACCACCACAACTTTTTTGCAATGTTTTTCCCCGTGCATCCGCCTAATTCAGGGCTTCAGAAGCGAGGGAAACAAAGCCTCTGCCGTCCACTGCAGCTCTCGCGCGCGGTAGCAGCAGTGTTTTTTTTTTTTTTTTTTTTCCCCAACCGTCCGGGGGTTTCCCGTCTGCGGACGGGGGTTATGGGGTTTCCCCTCACCGTCCACGGACTGTTTGTGGTTTTTTTTCCCTCACCGTCCACGGACTGTTTCTGTTTTGCGTTTTGAGGCGGAGGGATATTTCTGCTGTCGGCTGTAGTGCGGCAGTGTCGCTTGCTCAACAGGGTCCGCTTCGTGATGTCACAAAATGGAAGGTGACAGTACTATTGTTGACCAAGATGGATTTCGCCACATAAACACGATTAAATGAAAATAATTCGTAATTAAAAAAACGTATAATTTATTGCACAGTATATAATAGTTTTTTGTTTAAAGTACTTTCAGCAGTTTGAATTCTGATTTTGACCGGACTTTTCCTTTAAAACCCATGCAACGCATCACACAACATTTCCAAATGATGATGTAACCTTTCCCTTTTTGGGTCTCTCTGTCCAACCTGTCGGTGCCTCGTGTGAGTTCAGTCCACTTTGGTCATCCAAGGAAGGCAGTGAAAAGGGAAAACGTCATTTCAGCAGCAGACTGCGGCCCATGCAGCTATGGGGTAGCCTGTGGCTCTGCAGCCTAGCAGCAGCCATATGTGGTCAAGATCGGAGGCCCGATGTCCTGCAGACAGCCCCCGACCCGGTAGCAGCCACGATTTCAGCAGGTTCTTCTCAGCATTCGAAAAAGGCCATTTTCTGGCTTTTCAGCTCCATGGAGTCGCTTTCCTGTAAAGGCTGAGAAGAAATAAACAAAGCTGTTTTTGGCACGGAGGGATTTCTTCCTCCTGCGCCTGACGCTGAAGTTAAGACAGCAGACTTAACTCTGATTTGCCCGGTTATCCCCGGGCAAAGAGGGATCTCTCCCAGGTGCTGGTTCATGTCTTTTGGGCCCGTGAGCCCTCATGGTTCAGGCCAGTCTCCCTCTTCCTTTGTCTCAGGCAAGAAGGTGAAGACGGGGTAGCAGCCCCCTCTCCTTGAGGGCTCCAGCAAGAAGAAGCAGACAGAAGAGATTCACAGAACGGCTGTTCTGTGCGCTTTGTGGGCTTTTGGGGCCTTGAGGCCCACATAGTGCTAGCTGTTCTCAAGCCAGCCTCTCTCCTCCTTTGACCCAGGTAGGAAGAAAAAGTAGCTTTGTCCTGGAGTGCTCCAGGAAGGAGCGGTCTGCGAGAAGTGTGGTCAGAAGTGAGGTCTAGTCAGAAGTGCTCTGACCTTTTGTCTGTGGGGGTGTGGTTTTCAGCAGGCACCCTGCTGAGAGGGAGGCCGTCCCAGCTGAAACTCTCCTTTGTGGCTGTGGTCAGAATTCAATCTGACATCAATTATTTCATCATGGCTTTAATATGGCATAACATATGACATCCAAAGCTGCATGAGCAGGCAGCATCTTCCAGCAGCTCTTCACTCAACCTTGAGTGAAGAGCTCCCCTATGGGAAGAAACCTCTGGCAGAACCAGACTCAACATGGCGGTCTTCTGCCGGACCGTTTTATGGAGTGACTGTGAATTCCATAAGAGTCCAGGAGGAATTACGCTCTGATAGGGACGTGGTTGAAGCAGCACCATAGGAAAGCCAGGCGGAGCTTGCTACGATGGTGGAGAAGGGGATGGAGGTGGGTTGAATCCGGTCATCAGAGTCCAGACCAGACACGCGCAGTCACCGCTTGCTCGCTGAGGAGAAGGCCGAGACAAGGATGTGGAGTTCTTTTAAGATGAACCCAGGATGCTGATTGGCGTCGAGGAGGAGCAGTTCAAAGCTGATTGGCTTGCATCGGAGGCGGATGAGTCTCTGATTGATGGGGGTAGGCAATAAAAATTTTCGCTTAAGCTCCATTTCAATCTGAAAAACTCACACAGAAAGAAAAGGCAATTAGAAGAATTTTATTGATACAATATTTTAAGAGTTTGGCGCTCACACCTCGGCAGGGAAAATTCAAGCTGAATTATACTTCAATATGCATAAGCAGGCGTATGAGAATAGGGACATTTCCCCCCAAAAATTGCCGAGGTCGAGGCCGGTGTGTATGCATGGTCGAAAGACAATGAGACTTGGATTAAAACTAAGAACAGAGACAAGTAGGATGAGTTATAGAGGAAAAGTGCTGCGAAGGCAAAAGAGCTGCGAAGGCCTACCAAAACAGGGCCGGTTACCGCGAAGGCCTACCAAAACAGGGCCGGTTGCTGCGAAGGCCTACCAAAACAGGGCCGGTTGCCGCGAAGGCCTACCAAAACAGGGCCGGTTGCCGCGAAGGCCTAGCAAAGTTGAGTGAGATGAATAGGGAGATGAGGTGAGGTGTATGGTAAGGTGCAAGAATAGAGATGGTCAGTCTCAGGATGATACTTGGAACTGAAAGGCTTGCAAAGGGGAACGTCTGAATCGAAATACGACATTAGTGCAATGGTTCTTGCGCTTGCTGAAAAGCAGGCCGAGAGATGATTTGGAGTTGCTGTTTAAGGTGAACACTGGATGATGATTGGGCTTCGAGGAGGTGTGGCTCGAAGCAATTGCTCCATCGGAGGCGGACAAGCCTCTGATTGAATGGAAGTAAGCAAGAGTTCTTCGGTTGTATTTCCGCCTTTAGCTTCATTTCAAACTAAAGACTCACAAAGAGAGAAAAGCGATTAGAAGAATTTTTGATACAATATTTTAAACTTTGGCGATCGGACCTCGGCAGGAACATAAACGCTGATTTATACTTTAACGTAGATAAGCAGATGTATGAGAATAGAGATATTCCCCCCCCAAAAAATGCAGAGGTCCAGGCCAGAGCGTCAGCAAATTCAGAAGGCAGAGAGAAGGAGAAGGATGAATAATGAAGGAGAAAAGATGTGAAAAGCTTAGCAAAGAGGGCCATTGCCGCAAAGGCTTACCAAATTTTAAACAAGATGAATGAAAAGATGAGGTGAGGTGGATGGAGAGGTGAAGGGTGAGGTGAATGGTCAGTTTCGGGGCTGATGCACGTGATGAATGAATAATCATGGCAGGGAGCATGGCGGGAAGCATGCAGGGGACATGGGAGGGAACACACGGGAGCATGGCAGGGAACACACGGGGAGCATGAAACATAGAAGGACAACACGGCAGGAAACACGGCAGGAAACATGGCAGGAAACACGGCAGGAAACATGCGGGAGCATGCTGGTGAGGTGGATGAAGATAGATGAGATGGTCAGTCTCAGGCTGATGCACATGACTATAAAGGAATGAACAGGGATAGCAGGACACATGAATGACGACGCCTGGATTACGGGACCCATGAATGACATGACAATGACAGGACAAATGACAGGATGCCTGAATGACAGGATGCCTGATCGACAGAACCAATGACAAGACAGTTGACAGGATAAATGACAGAGGATGCTTAGGTAAGTACTCGACGCGCCGCCTCCAGCATGTGCTCCATTTCAAGGCACATCTCCATCAGCTTGAGCTGATGTTATTTGCTGAGCTGACCGTGTCACAACAATCATATCCACTGGTGTTCCAACTTCGCTCACTCAGCACCATGTGCGTTCAGACTGGAATGGCCGCGACCCCGGCGGAGCAGAACCAGAGGCGGGCGTCGCGGACTGCGACCCCGGCAGAACAGAGTCTGAGGTGGAAAAGAGTCTGAGGCGGAACAGAAGATCCTGCCAGCTCCCGCACCAAGCTCTGTGTGTGCTCGGGTTCATCCTTTGGCCGGCTCGTACTGTCATGATTTGTCTTTGGATGAACCCGGACACAGCACACACACACACAGCTGATCTTGAGAGTTTATTGCAACGAGGATGATGAACGATGAAGAACCAGAGTCAGTTACCAGGCAGAGTTGTAGGGTGCAGGAGCTGGCTGACAGGAACGGAGCAGAGATGATAACCAGGATTCGAAGGAGCTGGGCTGCTGCAGAACCGGGAGTGAAACCAGAGGCCATGAAGACGGAAACGACGGAGCAGAATCCAGCAGCGCAGCAGACAGGTACATAACTGAACAGACGGAGACCAAGACGTGAGGACTGGAACGGACAGGCGTGGTGATGGATACGAGCCGGCGACGAGGAACAAACTGGGGTGAGTTTTATAGCAGGGTGAGCAGGTGGAGCGAGTCCATGGTTAATTGCAGCCTGACAGGTGTGCCTAATCAGGGCTGCACTGGAGGAGAAGGAGCCAGGAAATGCTCAGAGTGCAGCCTTCTAAAGTATACAAGTCACCACTGGTGTTTTGGGAATCTGCGATTGAAATGGTGTCTGAATCACTGTCATACTCCATATCATCTACCTGTGCAGCTTCAGCTGCAGACTGGGCCGTCACACCTAAAAGACTGAACATGTTTAAGTTTATCACTCTTACATCCCAATCCCACTGTTTTGAAACCGCTGCTGAGTTTCCCAAAACGCTGGAGTTCTTTCTCCAACAAGCCATTCGGAATGAACGGCGGCACACCCGAAATAATAATCCGGGTGGAGGGCACTGCAAGCGGGGACACCTGTAAATACTCTCCACCTAATGTCACTCCGCTGACAATCAACTGGGTAACAAAACGTTCCTCTTTCAAAATCACCACAACTCCCTTATTCATTCTTGAAGCGTAACCTAAATTGATGTGACCCACAATGTCTCCAACAGCCAGGAGAACTGTCTCGTCTGGGATTGATGGGTCAGGCTGAATCCGAATCCCATTCCTCAAAGACGCCCCTGAAGACGTCATCCCCGCAGACAAACAGCGCTGCAAGCGCTAATAAAGCCAAAATAACCCCAATACGTAGAATCAGTACAAGAAAGAATATTAGAAAAATAACACATAAAAAGAAAAGATCGAAAAAAACTGTTACAAACAACTCTTCCACTCTCAGACTCACCACATGCAGCCTCACCATCACCAACACACTCCCAGCATGCAGTGGAGATAGAAAGAAAAAAAGAAAGGAAGAAAAAGAAAGGAAGAAAGATGAAGTCCACTTATTTAAAGGTAAAGTCAGAAGAGAATTAAGAATGAGCGTTCAGAGTGTCATGATTAAAGATTTGACCTTCTCAAAATGTCTCCCTCCTTCGTATAGGTGGAAAAGTCCCTTTCTGAAATGTAAACCCAAGGTTTTTAAGGATAATTTGGAGAGGTAAATACACTTCACTTGAAAGAAGGTTTGGGGAAGAAAAGCAGAGGATAAATTCCTTAGATGCTGAACAAAAAACAACTTTTCTGAATGAATCTGACTGGATTCTCACTTAGTGTTGGTTCTTATTTCCAATGGTGTCAGCCTTCCATTGTTTTGGTCTCTCGCTGCACTGACTAAGCTGCACACTGACAGTGCCGTGGTGATAATCCTTTAATGTTATGACATTTTTCATGGCGTATGCAAAACTATGAAAAATCTAATAAATTTGGTGAACAATTTCACCCCCCACTCATGATATGAAAAGCTCCCCTAATATCCTGCAACATTGTGACATTTTTTAGTGTGTGATTTTAACCCCCCCCCCCCCCCCCCCGTGTTTATCTGGTTTTTGGGTATGGAAAATGATCAGCAATCAATGAGACGGTATGTTTATACAAGGTCCAAATTTCTAGATTATAAATTAGTCGTTCAATCTTTAACCTCAGAGACAAACTGAAAAGCTTAATGTCTAATAAGTATCTCATTTAAGCCTTTGGCTGAATAGGTTTAAACAGTCCTTATCTTAGTCAGGGTCAGCCACTCTAAATCCCTATTGAGTTTTGAATATCAAAGCCTCCTACAAGGGAATATGTAGATGCCACTGAACCTCAAAAGCAAACTACTTTCTGATCCACACTTTCCATGACTGTCTAGTGTCTTCTGTGGCTTAACCTCCCACAGATTCAGGCTTTCTGATGACTTTAATAATCTGCTCCAAACAGAACTCTTTGAAGTGCTGGCCCATCAGTGCTGCTGTGAGCCCTAGATGCAGCCAGAGGCCAATAACTCTGAGTCTATTTTGGTTGCAAGGTGCCTTAAAATAATGGATGTTCTGGGGGCAGCGTGAAGCTGCCGTCAAACATGTTCGCTTCAGCACTAAATGTTGCACACAAAGACGGAATAATTTCTGTAGTCTCAAAATGAAAGTGAGTTCACTCAGACTACTTTGCTGTCAGATGGAATATCTGACTTTGCTTCTCCACACTTGTTTCTGTTGGAAGCTTTATGGAAACCTTCAATTTAACTGTGAGCAACAAAACATAAATGGATTGGCTTTTTTCATTTAAAATGGGTTTTCATGAGGGGTATCAAAGTAAAGAGAACTGAATAGAAATGTATTATTACACATTACATTCTACAAATCTGGCCTTTACAAAAGAGTTGCAAAAGGAAAGCCATGGTCGATATCTTCCTGGCCACACCATCCTCATTATGAAACCTACGGTCAGATTGAGCTATTTTGCTTGAAAAGCAAAATAAGACTTCAGTCTGAAGGTGTCATAATCTCCAGGAGTTTAGGTTTTACTTTCCTTTGTGTTTATATTTTCAGAATTTCATTGTGGTTATGTTCTCCATTTCTTGTCCCATTCTGTTGTTGGTTTCTTAATTTATTTTATGTTCCTATTCTTTGTACATTTAGATTTAATTTATCGTGGCTCTCTGGTTAGCCTTTCCCTTGGTTGTTATATTCTTTGTGTCTCAGCTCAGCTCTATTTGTGTTATTTAGTCTCTTTCCCTAGTTCGCTGCTTACCTTCTGTCTAAGCTGCTCTTCATTATCCAATGATTATCACACCACCTTACAATGTCACTCTCCACGCTTCCCTCAGTATTTAAAGTGTAACTAACCCCAAAATCAACTTAAATCAACACTTGTTTTTATAGATAAACTGCAGAAACTGGGCCTAAGGGTGTTACCTTAATGTCACTGTGCAGTTTTTTTACATTCTTATATGAACTTGATTATTTCTGAAATATTTGTTCTAAAACCATCTTACACTGCAGGGAAATGCAACCCAAATCCGTTCTTTTTGACCATATGCAACCCATATGTGTCGTTTTCAGTGTAAACGGCCCAATTTCAAACTTCTCATTCCCCAAAAAATACAATTTGTGCCACCTCCATATGTGGTATTGATTTGGATGCGTATTGGAAGGGTCTGCAGTCTGAGCTGTCATGTCTAATTTTATCCGTCTTTCAAATCACTCTCCTTGCTCCAACTACACAACTACACACAACAGTAGCAGTTAGCGCTCCATAAAAGACCATTGTTAATAGCTGTGCTGCTTTTTTCTTTCCTTAACATTGGCGGCTCCCATTGCTCAGCAACTTTCTAATAATAACAAAGAAAGATGCTGGCTGGTATCCGCATTTTCTTATTTTTCTAGGTTTTTTTTAACAAAACCTTATCGAACACTTCTAGAAACAATTATATTCACCATTACTTCTGTAAACAGAGCGCTGCTGTGTGACGTCTCCTTCTGTTGTCCGCGTACATGGGTCGCTTTTGTAAGGAATATTACTGAAGAACCCGATATTCAGCTGGACACAGAGCTTCTTTTTTTAAAAGATTTATTGAGGAATATGAATAATGGCAGATGAGGCAGTAATGGGCAGAGGAACGGAGGATGCAGATGGAGTGACTGGCAGAACCAATACTGAACAGGAATTGCAGGCAATGACTGATTTGAACAGAAATACAAGCAGGGGGATCACCAGAGCAGACAGAGCAAGCAGCAGGAGCTCAAAGGAAACAGGGCAGATTTGAGCAGCACGCAGACACTGGAAAAGCTCATCAGTGAAGGCTGATCATAACAGACTGAGCACACAGGAACTGGGAGCGTCATAGCGACAGTGCATATGAAACAAGGCGAGACGATCTGGCAGGAATGAGTTGGCTTAGGCTGGCATATGTAGACAGCGGAGCAGGTGAGCAAAGTTGGCTCTAGTTAATTGCAGCAGGAGGAGCTGATCAGGTGGCAGGGAGACGGCAGAGCTGATTGGATAATGACTAGTGGCTGAGAAATGACAGCAGATGCTAGAAAAGTCTAAACAAAAACCTAAATCATGACAGCTTTGTGGTTTTGTACCGTTCAGACAGAAGTATGATGGCGGTCACATTTAATAGTAGTAAGAATGGCCACCTGAAAAACAATCAGACTTCAGCAAAAAATCTGAATTGAGCATCAACACCTGCAGTGGGAACGTAGCCTTAGTGCTGCCCTCTTAAGGTTAATGGCTATTACAGTTGAATTTTCCTATTGGTTAACATAGCCCTGTGTTTGGAGGGTGAAAAATATTCCACCTCAAAAGACAGTTCCGTGGCAAAATCCCTAGATTGTCGCCTTGGTCAATAGGTCGCTTTCCCTTGTTCTGACTGCTGCAACAAGGAGTACTGCTTAAAACTCCCACCGGTTATCCGTGTCTACTGGAACTGACCACTTTGGTTTCTTCTTTCAAACTCACCCCTTTTACCTTTACATAGGGTTGAGTTACACCTTAAGTTCACATTTGGCCATTATTTCCAACTGGATCCTCTCATTATATTGCTTGTTATTTCTCATGTCGCCGTTTTTCTGCCCTGACTAGCTAGTAGTGACAAACCCAACTGCAGCTTGAACTTCAGCTACATAGCACATATGCATATGCTAAATGGCTGAAATAAAACCTGTTCTCATTCAGACTGCTTCAGCATAGCCTTTCATAAACCTCTGTTACATAATTGTCATTATGTTCAGGTTTGAGCCTTTTTCTTGCTGGTATTGATTTGAGCCAGATAATAGAAAAAGCCCTCCATGTTCTGTGAATTATGTGCTCCATAGAAAATCTCACTAGCAGCCTTTGCCTCATAATTCAGCCTGGGAAGGAGTGGAGGTTTTTACCATTATGACGAATAGAAGTACACTTGATAAAAGAGCACCGGAGAATAGAAAGGGAAAAACACTCTCCTGAGGGTTTATTTACCTGTGATGTTTCTGATGAAGATATTTCTGTGCAGATCTCTTATTTTTCTTCTGTTTTTTCCTTTCGCTTCCATACCTTTTATGACCCCATTCCCAAATTATCCTGTTCTCTTAACTATTTTTCTTTCTTCCCTTTCTCATACCGCTTTACCACTCCTTTCAGTTGTTTCTTCTTATCATTTCCCATTTCCGCTGTTCTTCTCATCCCAATAACCAGATACTGCATCTAAGCCTTCCTGCAACTCTTTGTTTTTTTCATTCTGGCCTATAATCTTCATTCCAGCAGAAAAACTCCCTGAGCTCCCAGTGAAAACCAGCTTTAAAATGTTTGGGAGACAGAAAACAGAAAAACAGGCATTTTCAGACCCCACTTAGAAAACCTGCTATCATATCACTACACCTGAGGGACGAATAAATCAAAAATACCTTTGAAGAAACGCTATTTGTCATGCTTTTGGAGTTGGATCTGAGTTTGATGGCTTCATTTTTAAGGAGGGATCATCCATGGTGTTCCTAGTGGGTTGGGATGGAGAGAAAGCTTGCCAGTGCTGTCAGGTGGGCGTGTCACTGGTGGGAAGCATCAGCGGCTTGGTAACATCCCAGCTGCTCTGTCAGCAAATTTGTTCAAGCGAAGGGTGTGAGAGTTATGTGTCCACAGGGTGCAGATGACTGCATCTACTCCCCCCGCCCCTCCAAAAACAGTGAGCAGCGGCTCATTGCTTCTTACTGGTAAGAAGTAATGAGCGCTTGATGTCCTACTGTCACTCTTGGCTGTGTTTAGAACGGGGAAGTCTGCTGATCAAACCTGCAGAAGCAACAGCGCAATTAAAAAAATAGGAGGATATCAGGAGCACATAAATTCAGTCAAACAGGGTGAAATTTATGAATCTGTTCAATTCTGGTTCAAATAATAAACACGAAAGGGAGCATAGAGAACATAAAGCATGGAGAACAATCAGGAGCATGCAGAGCAGTGAAACAGCATGGAGGAGGACTTGAAAAGTTGTATGACTATAAATCAATTTGAATAATGGATTTAAAAACCATATTACAGCAGTATAAGGATGGAACACAGTTTTATGTACTAGGAGGGGCATTGGGCTGCATATGGTTGGGTGATATAATAGAAGTACCACACATTAAATGTGACTGATTGCATATGATATAAGTCAAAAAGCACAAAAAAGAAAAATGCTGTTGATTGTCTTTTCACCTGGAAGATCAGTACAGAAATACATATGACTAGAGAATGTGTACAAATATAGATGGTGTAGGTTGTATAACATGGAGAAATGTGATGAATGAATTAATGATGCAAGTATGAGATATTGACTGTAACCTCAATAAGAATAATATGGAGGACAAATAATAGGTATTATTAGGGCTGGACGATAATTCAATAACGATATATATTGATCGATAGACGTATATTGATGATAGAAAAAAGGGCCAATAAAAAGTTCAATAGAATAAATGTTTTCCTTCCTTATGCATTTTAGCCATGTCATTACATCCTCCCAACCAAACACAAACACAGTCCCAGGAAACGCTCCATCACCAAGCTCTACCCTCTTTAACGGGTTCAGGGAGCATGCATTCTTTTTTCTTTTTTAAAAACGTGCAGTTTTGGTAAAAAGTTGGTTGAGTAAAGGTTTGAGTTTGAATTCAGTGTTTGTGAGTACTGTATCTAAAAATAGGTCGCTAAGCAAAAGCATAAAATGGTCAGGGCTGCACTTAGAATTATATGTTTCGAATTTGTTGATAATTATCAATATCGATAAATATGATTTCTATTTTAACAATATGTTTTTTTCTATATCGTCTAGCCCTAGGTATTATTATGTATGGACAGTGTATAATATATAGCTACAGCGATTATATATTGTTTATATATACCTTTCTGTCACGTTCTGTTCTGGTTTATGTTTAAGGTATTTTGCCCTCCTTCCTTAGGTTCTCTGGTTGCTTTGAGTTTTATCTTGTCTTGGTTCTTGTTTACTGTTAGTTTATCCTGTTTTGTCATCAGTTTTAGTCTTAGCTTTATTTTCTGTTTTAGGTTTGTACTTCAGGGTTTTTTTGTTCTTTATTAGATCGTGTGTAGTTTGTTTCTGTCCACTTGTCTTGTCAGCTTTTTAGATTTGTCTGATCTGTTCTTGTTTTGAGTCTCAGCACTGATGTCTGGTCTAATTACTTATTCTGCACACCTGCCTAACTCCACCCCTGCTGCAATCACTTCTCACCGGTTTTACCTGCTTCCACCTCCATATAAACTGTTGAGACCAGACATCAGTGCCAGGTCGTCTGTTTGAGTATGGGTGAGTCTCCTCCTGCAAGTTTCTGTATGTTGGTTTGCTTTTGGATTTTTTGACCCCCTTGTCTCCAGAAACCTGAGCCTAGTGATGGTGAGATGAAGCCTCATGAGGCATTGAACCACTTGAACCAACTGGTTCGAGAAAGGGTTCATTTCTTGATGCTTCATGTGCACACGAAACCACCTACTGGCCAGGTGTATAATCACAGCCAACTGTATCTTAACACGTGTGATGCATTGAATTTTTGTCTATTATGACTCTTGGGAATGACTTCACAAAAGGTGTAGGACGAAATAATTTGTCTACATAAATTTTGTATACACATGTGTATAATAAAACATTGTTTGAATGTATTCTCTGTGTGTAATTATTCCCAAAATAGTAGTGACGTGATATGGCATGGTGTGTAATGTTTTTCCGTGACTCTAGAAACATGGCATGGGCTTAATCAGGCAGAGGACAATGCAAGTGCTTGTGGAACTAGGCAAGGGGTAGTGAATAAGCTAATGCTTGTGTAACTTGGATGATTTCATGCATTTTTATTAAGAAACAACAATTTCTCCACAGTTTTTGGTTTCAAATGATTTCTCTTTTTTGATACTACTTCTCCAGCCTTTGAAAAGACACGCTCACATGGCACAGATGATGCCGGGGTGCATAAATAAATAAGTGCAAGTATGTACAGATTGGGGTACTGTGACCAATGATTAGCCCAGTACTATACGGTGCCACATTTTCCCCTCAGCAGCAACACTGAAGCACACAGAGGTTCCCGCTGCGTCTTTACGCACGATCCAGCTGCTGATGTCTCCTCTCTTTTCAGCTCCATGCAATGGGGTACCGCGCGCGAGCTATTTTTAGAAACACAACGTCACGATGACGTCACATCACGTGGTACGCAGTAGGGCAAACTCCCAAACGCGCCGCTGTTTTGCTGTGGAAGAGACGTGCGTTAGCCTAGGTTTTACTCGGTAAACGACTGCTTTTTCCAACATCTAAGACCATGGTTTATAAACATTGTTGCTATGGGACGTGCAACAGCGACTCGAGGTACGCTCATCGACCGCATATGAAGGATGTTTTCTTCATTAATTTCCCGAAACTCAAGAGTGCCAAGGAGAAGTGTGTGCGTCGGGTACACTTGTGTGGGCGGCCTACACAACATTTCAACCCGGAAAAAGTTACCAAATTCACCTACATATGTAGCAAGCATTTTGTCGGTGGAAAGGGCCCAACTGAAGAACATCCTGACCCAATTCCAGCGACATCAAGCAGTGAACAGGTGAGAGTATTTTGGTGTTTTACTGAAGCTTAAATCTGCTCAGGCGTCGAAGAGCTAACGACGAAACGAGCTATCCTTTGTTACACTTTTGTTATGTCTGCGTGTCTATCCTGCCGCGCGATATTGACTTAGGCCCCTAAGTTGACCATAGATATACAGATTCCTGGACGTTGATTGCAAACTAACAAAAAAGGCCGACGTGAACGGAGCACGGTGGAAATCATAACAAAGGCATGAACGCCGAGCAGGGAAAAAAACAAAGCTTACCGTTGAATCAACTCGGCCCGTCTTCCGGTTTTTTTGAGCCCTCGACACTCAAGCCACCGTTTCAGCTGAAGGTTGGTGTGCTCTTCCACAGTGCGACCAGTAAACCGTGCGCCTGGGACATCGTCTTGGGTAAGTTTAATGGCTGCAAAGTCGGTCATATCGCTGGTTCTGTTGCGCTTGTAATGGCTGGTTTGTATGTGCGTTCTACGACTGTTTGCCCTACCGGTGCGGCAAAAGGGGCGTTACTCTTAAGGCCGTGACGTCACGTGCGCGGTACCGCATTCTAGACAGTAACAGTTTATAACCTATATCACCTTTCACAGCAACAGGTTTCTCATCTCAGTCGACCAGACAAATCTCTATTGCTCTCCTCAGTGCGCTCTGGGCGGTGAGGTGGGAGGATTTTACCCGATGGTGCGCTGCGTGCGAGGGATAAACAGGGGGGAAATGCATAAATAAAAACTGTAAATGGCTCCTATACAGTGATCATAGGAGCTGACCGGTCTGAGATCAACCTCCTGATGTTACAAGTTCTTTAAAATGACTCTTAAAAGTGCGCACCCAAATTACAAGTAACGTAATTTTGCGCACCTGAATTAAAGCGCAAGGCAGCAGCGCACCGAAGCGCCACGGTTCTGTTTTGTTTAAAACAAAAGATCATGAAACACAGCCATAACTCTCCTAGTGACTTTAATTGGCACACTTTGCTATGGGTGTGAGGACATTAAATGTAATGATTCACGTTTTGAATGGTGAACGGTGATAAAAGCCCCTGGGTTCGAGGGAAAGGAGGGGGGAGAGGAGCAAGCGCTGAGGCACAGAAATACGGTGCATGTAGTTAAAAAATGCAGAATTAATAAAAACAACTTATAAACAGACGTAGCGTTTTAAACTGCATCTGGTTAGCAGAACTGTTTTATGATCCAGAGTGCAGCCATCACTGGTTCTGAATGAAGGCAATATCTGGCAGCAGCTCTCTTCCCCCACCCCCTTTCCTCCTGCGTACGCAGTACAGGACCTTACCGGCTCACTTTCACCACTGGTTAAGACTAAAATTATTCATAACTCTGATCGCTCTTCCTGCTGCTCTGTTAACATGAACTGCAGCAGGAATTACTGATGGCCACAAGCTGGGAAAGAAGCTGAAACAGCTCAGCAGAAGGCAGAGTTTTTATCGTCCGCTGCCCAGATGGGCGTTGGGATTTTTATGCGTGAAAAATGCCATGTTTGCGTGTGACCGTGTGAAGTCAGTGACGGTCAATGCGTGATAATTGAGAGCACTGATCTCCTATCTATCTATCTCTCTCCTAAACTCTCCAAACACCAAACTAACTGTCTCAAACTAAATAACCACTATCCAAACTCTATCCACTCTCTCAACTGACCGCAACTCGCCTACAACAACCCACATTTTGAATGGAGCCTGTGGGGTTTCTAAAGCTGTCAAACCCCGCGCCGAAATCTGAACCACTTCCCGAAGCAGTCACGTGGTACAGCCGGGCAGCGAGGCTTCGGACGTCATCGTTTTCGGCTCCTCCCCTCAATTAAGCAAGCCTCGATACGCACATTGCGGAAACGCCGCCTCCATTACTCGACACACGCCTCGAAGCCTCGGCACATCACGTAACATCACTACCTGAGCCGTCCTGTCTGTTCCTGCCTTACCTGCCCGTTAGTCTGTTTATTTTTGTGCCGTCTTTTGGTTTGACGGTGTTTTTTGGTTTTTTCCCTGTTTTGCTTTTTGCTAATAAAAGAACCTGATCTGAACCTCTGTTGGTCTGGCTGAATTCTGGGTCCCCTGCCTCTGATTCATGACACTTTCTGAAGGTATTGTGGCATGAAAAATTGTTTAATATTACTTTCATTTTCCTTTATTTCTTCATTTTAGTCAGACGAAAAAAGTTTCAGATTAGGTAGCGAAAGATTATTCCAACCCTTGTTAAATCTGGTCTGATTCCTGCCAGATATGGAATCAAGAAATCACTTAAAGGACCTGACTAATGACATAAAATGGCATAAAGATCTCAAAATCAACATTTCTGATGTAAACAAATTCAACAGTTCTCGCTTGTAAATGAGAACTTGTGTCTCAATGAGACTAACTGTATGCATAAAGGATTAACTAATTATTTAACTAAGAAATTCAAGAACAAATGAGACTAATGTGCAACGATTCTGTGAACTAATAAGACAAAAGTGCAACTTTTTGGGAAGTGTGTGCCATTCTACATTTTGTGTTCATCCCAACATTTAAACATGGTGGCAGTAGTGTGATGGGCTGGGGATGCTCTGGTGCTTCAGGACCCGGCCAAATTGCCATAATTAATAGAACAATGAATTCCGCCCTCTAGCAGAAAATCCCAATGGAGATAATATATCTATCATTTTGTGCCCTTCAGCAGGTGCACTTGTCATGCACCAGAATGATGATCCGGAGTACACCAACAAGGTGAAATCTTTTTTGACTTAACAAAACAAATTTATGTTTGTAGTTGCCTAGTCAAATGCTTGACTATTAAATGCTGTTGCACAGCACAATGCTCAATAGTTGGCTGTGAGTGTTGGTGGTTGGAATCCTCTAATTTATCGCCTAATCCATCACATGTGAACATTTTCCGTTTGACTTGTTTGAACCTGCTAAAGTCCCCCTTAGACAGTTACCCTTCAAGTCAAAGCTCAAGCCAGTTAAATGGTGAAAGACATTAAATAGACATCAGATTAAAGGATCTGTATTAAAAAACTGCTTCAAGAGGCAATTACCAGGTTTGACGTCACTGCAGAAGAGAGGAGCAGCAATATTAAAAGGCAGAGGGAAGATAGATTTTTTTGTCTTTGAAGAATTGTTCTCAAAACCATTTTCTGATATGAAAACCGTTTTAGGTAAGTCATCCCATGCAGGAGCTCCTCCCCTGCTTGCCCTCTTCTATGTCTCCTTGAGAGATTCATCTTTTCTGCTTTCTTCTCCTTTCTGCTTCATTTACTCCCTGTGGTTTACCTGAGATTGATGCTCCTTTCCTCTGATTGTGGTAATTACGTCTGTCCTGCTGCTGCAATACATTATGCACAACACACTCACAGAGCATAGAAGAGGCCAAGGCCACATTGCTATTCATTGGCTTCTTGATGCATGCTGGGACATGTTCAAATGTTCACCCTGAACCTAATCAGGGAAAACCGACGACAACTGGCTCATACTTGAAGCATTTAGGACCACTGAGTGGCTGATGTGGGGAGACAGAGAGCAGGTCGATAGTTTGACTGCTTCTTGTTTGTCTCAGTATAGACTCATGTTACGTCACCCTGAGATAACTTCTCAATCACCACAAACTTCAGTGTATATTAGTGTGATTTTATGTGACAGACTGACACAATAACATATAACATAATTAACTTAAATGTATTAAAAGATACATTTTTGGAAATGTTTTTTCTATATCTGAATAAAGCATAAAATGTGTTATAAAGTTGTTCCAAAACAGACTTCAACTATTCTACCCTTTACACATGCTTTAAGTACATTTAAGTACATTACTGTAAACATATTAAAGTTGATTATACTTTTCCCATTTTTTATGAGCTTCATATGCATCACAATACAAGGCAGTCGATTTGCATGTTTTCTTGTGACAACATACTTTTCGCCCTGCTTCTTGAAAATAGCTAAAATGGTATCAACGAAGATAGTATGGTGTTCAGATTTTGTACACTGAGTAGCGCTCAAAGATTGTCGCTCCCCACCGTTCCATTTAACTCATCCAAGCAGCTTACTACTATAAAAACCCCTCTAAGGATGACTCAACTTCAGAGTTTAGCCTAACCATTTATTCTAATACACCAGAAAAATAATCGCAAGTTTCAGCGCTAAGCTTCTTGCTGATTATACCACAAATTTCAGTAGCAAAAGAGACATATCATAGGGAATCACAGGTATTTCTCTCCTCTTGTCCCTCCTTCTCCTCTAGTAGACAGCCACCTAACATGTAAAGCAAAGCAAACCAAGGCAAGGCAAGTTAATTTATACAGCACTTTTCAGTAACAAGACAATTCAAGGTGGTGTACATGAACAAAAAAGAATTGCAGAGAAAATAAAACATCACAGAGACAGAGGGAAAACATGACAGATGAAAGCACATTGCATTGGAACAGTAGCAGCAGGTCTGACACAGTATAAGACAAGTTGGACAACATTAACATTCAAACGCAACTCAAAACAAATAGGTTTTTAACCTTGATTTAAAGGAACTTGGGGTTTCAGAACTTTTACAGTTCTCTGGGAGATTGTTCCAGATAAATGGAACATAAAAACTAAATGCTGCTTCTCTGTGTTTGGTTCTGGGTCTGGGTATGCAGAGTAGATTTGAGACAGAAGACCTTAGTGGTCTGGAGGGTTGATACACTGATAACAAGTCTGTGATGTATTTAGGTGCTAAGCAGAGGTGGGTGGAGTAGCCAGAAATTTTACTCAAGTAAGGGTAAAAAGGTATTTGGTAAGAAGGCTACTCAAATACTGAGTAAATATTTATTACAACTGATTTGATATTTAAAAATCAGTTCTAATTTATCGCCTAATCCATCACATGTGAACATTTTCCGTTTGACTTGTTTGAAACTGCTAAAGTCCCCCTTAGACAGTTACCCTTCAAGTCAAAGCTCAAGCCAGTTAAATGGTGAAAGACATTAAATAGACATCAGATTAAAGGATCTGTATTAAAAAACTGCTTCAAGAGGCAATTACCAGGTTTGACGTCACTGCAGAAGAGAGGAGCAGCAATATTAAAAGGCAGAGGGAAGATAGATTTTTTTGTCTTTGAAGAATTGTTCTCAAAACCCTTTTCTGATATGAAAACCGTTTTAGGTAAGTCATCCCATGCAGGAGCTCCTCCCCTGCTTGCCCTCTTCTATGTCTCCTTGAGAGATTCATCATGTAATCGGTCAGGCGAAAATATTAAATGATGTACAAATTCTGGTATTTTAATGACTAACATAAAAATGTACAAACAATAACAGTTACAATGTAACATATTCAGGCAGAACAAACACTTTTCTAAAAAATATTTTTCAACATAAAACTTATGAAACCAAGCAGTTAATGTAAAGCTATACTATAAGTAAGGACAGTGTTTCCAATAACAATATCTACTCTTTACTGTGGTTGCTTGTCCTGTAAATGACTCAATGAGCTCAGCAGATAGAAAATACCATTAAAACAACAGAGCTTGTGTACACACAAGAAGTCTCACCTTAATATAAACTGTAGATGTGTGTCTCTCTGGGGCATTTTTGGTTGAAACCAGTTTGAGTAAGAGTAGCGATACTTCTTCATAATATTCACTCAAGTAAAAGTAAGAAGTACAGTGCAGTTAAACTATTCGTAGTAGTACATTTTGTTCAAAAAGTTACTCAAGTAAATGTAACTGAGTAAATGTAACTAGTTACTACCCACCTCTGGTGCTAAGCCATTCAGGGATTTATAGACCAACAGAAGTATTTTAAAGTCTATTCTCTGAGATACAGGGAGCCAGTGTAAGGACTTCAGAACTGGAGTGATGTTCTCTACTTTCTTAGTCTTAGTGAGGATGCGGGCAGCAGTGTTCTGGATCAGCTGCAGCTGTCTGACTTCTTTGGCAGACCTGTAAAAACACTGTTGCAGTAATCAATCCGACTAAAGGCATGGATTAGTTTTTCCAGATCCTGCTGAGACATTAGTCCTTTAATCCTGGAAATGTTCTTCAGGTGGCAGAAGGCCAACTTTGTAGTTGTGTTTAGATACTTTTGGAGGTTCAGGTCTGAGTCTATCACAACACCCAGATTTTGGGCCTTATCAGTGGTTACTAGCCGAAGCAACTCTTGATCGCTCCTCTCTTGGTCCAATAATTATCACTTCAGTTCTCTTTTTATTTAGTTGAAGAAAATGTTGGCACATCCTGTCATGGTTTTAAGGTGTTTGGCCCACATGCAGACACTGACGGAAACAGACTTAAAGATATTTATTTAGGCTCAATAAGGGAAAGCACACGATATGTGCAACAGGCGAGGTCGGAACGTCAGAGCAGGGATTACTGCGGGAAGAAAGAGGATAAATTAACACGGATCGAACCAGGGGAAAATTCTCCAGAAGCTGCTCTGCTTACCGCTTGGTTGGGAGGACCTATCCGGGGGGATGAGTGGAAAAGGAGTTCAGTGACCGTAACTCTCAGATGGAAGGAGGTGGCTGAATGACGGGAGGGCTGGCAGATGTAACACAGGCGGGGAGCCCGAGCAGCACCACTGCGGCAGCAGGCAGGAGGAGCAGCTGGAGGAACCAGAATGAGTCCAGGAGAACCAGGGTGAATCCAGGAGAAGGGGTCTCTCGCCCAGCTTGGTAACACCAAATGAGTAAGAGGGGAGACGCCAGAGCAAAATCTGAGCAGGCAGGGATTCAGGAAGCTGGTCTTCAAAGCACGGAACCACACAGGTGAGTAAATCCAAAAACACAATGAACTGGAGAAGACAGGAGACTAGGTTAGATTAAAAAAACAGGGTTTTCAAAAACACTCTGGCGTCTTCCAGCTGTCAGTGAACTCCTTTTAAGCCAGAGCAGAGAGTTCCAAATGAGCCGCAGGTGCGGGCCACGCCTTCCCGTCAACTGCAGCCACCTGTGGAGCAGAGTTAGGAGAGCACGGAAACAGAATCCTGACACATCCCTGTATTGATTTCTTCTAAGCATTTACTCAGCACTTGAATGGGTTCATATCACCTGGTGACTTGGTGATGTAGAGCTGTGTGCTGTCTGCATAGTTATGGTAACTGATGTTTTTTTTTTAATAATCTGAGCTAAAGGGAGCATGTAGATATTGAACAGGAGCAGGGGTGCTGGGTGCCATTACGCAGCCCAGGCAATTGCTTGGGGCCACCAAGGGCCCCCAGAGGGCAGACAAACTTTGAACCAATTCAGACCCACAACAGCAGAAAATTTGCATCGACAGAATGGTTTTCAGAGACCCTGGCAGAGCCCTTCATCCTCCTCCCCCCACAGTCCGCTTATTATAAGCGACTTTTGGCTCTTTTTTTCTAGTCGAGGGTTGTGGTTTTTTGGGCCTGTTTCTGAAAGTGAAGTTGCTTATTTGGTCTCTAAATTATGAGACCCGCAGGTTAGAGACCTGCTTGTACTGCCGCGCTGCAGACACAGTACTGCAGACACAGTACTGGCTGAAATATCCCTCCACCTCTCTGCGTTCACACACTCCTACTTATAACCATCTAAATTCTGACAAGACCGAAGTTGTAATCTTTGGGCCAGAGTCCTCAAAAAATAAACTTCTTAACCAATCACTTAATCTGGGTGGCATTAACTTGGCCTCTGGTAATAAAGTAAAAAATCTTGGTGTTATTTTTGACCAAGACATGTCATTTAAATCCCATATTAAACAGGTTTCCAGAGTTTCCTTTTTTCACCTCCGGAATATCGCCAAAATTAGAAACATTCTGTTCAGGAGTGATGCTGAAAAACTAGTCCATGCATTTGTTACTTCAAGGCTGGACTATTGTAATTCTTTACTATCTGGAAGTCCACAAAATACAGTTCAAAGTCTTCAGCTGATCCAAAATGCTGCAGCAAGAGTTCTGATGAAAATCAACAAGAGGGATCATATTTCTCCTATTTTAGCTTCCCTTCATTGGCTTCCTGTTAAATCAAGAATAGAATTTAAATTTCTTCTTCTAACGTATAAAGCCCTTAATAATCAAGCTCCATCATATATCAGAGCTCTGATTACCCCGTATGTTCCTAACAGAGCACTTCGCTCTCAGACTGCAGGTCTGCTGGTGGTTCCTAGAATCTCTAAAAGTAGAATGGGAGGCAGATCCTTTAGTTATCAGGCTCCTCTCCTGTGGAACCAACTCCCAGTTTTGGTCCGTGAGGCAGACACCCTGTCTACTTTTAAGACTAATCTTAAAACCTTCCTTTTTGACAAAGCTTATAACTAGAGTGGCTCATGTTACTCTGAGCTACCTTTATAGTTTTACAGCTATAGACTTAGGCTACTGGAGGACATCAGGATCTAATTTTCTCACTCTATAGAGTTCTACTGTTCTTCAATTATGCATTACGTGTTGTCATTTCTGCTTTAACTTTCTGTTCTCTCTCTTTTATCTTCATAGTAGGTACACCTGTATAGGAATTTTTTTTGACCAATCTGTATAATCTGACCCAATCTGTATAATATGATTGAACTTGACTTTGTAAAGTGCCTCGAGATGACATGTTTCATGAATTGGCGCTATATAAATAAAATTGAATTGAATTGAATAACAGAAATGTACTAGATGCCTCATTACGTGCTGGAGCGGATTATGCATCGCCGGCATATTGCCCTTTTCTACTCTAGGCTGACATAGGGAGACGACGGGAGAAAAGGCAGAGGGAGCAATGTTGCCTGTATTTTCTGCAGTTTACAGTTGCAATAATCGGCAATAACTGCTGAAAGTATATTACGGGGTGCCAATCACCATTTTGGGCTGAGATTTTAAAGATGAGTTTTTACGCGTTTTACTCACTGATAATATTGCAGAAGCCTAACCCATAAACCATACTTTAATGCTTATTAACTTGTGTCTGTATTTGACCAACTAAGGCTGAATCACATTGCCAAATCAAGTAACCTGGAGTTACAAGAAGCTGTGCAAAACGATTCTCTTTCAAGGATATTAAACTCCTGCCTCAGTTGCAAGAAAAGTGTAAGATACAAATCACCTGGAAATTGTAAACACTCAAAAAATAAAGACAGCGTTGTGGACAAAGGCGGTGTAAACAAACAGAAGCCTGTTTCCCGATGCCCAGGTATCCCATTATATAATATTAGGCATGTAGGTCAAATTATTTTTCGTCCACTGATTTGTTGCCTTGCAAACAAGACTTGTTAACTTTTAACATTTTGAGAATCTGATTGTTTTATCGTCCCCTTTGTTCCTTAAGATTGCTCATCTTCTCTGCTTCACCCAACTGCTTTACCCAATTCTTGTCAAAAAACACATCAAAGACAAGAGGCATGTGGATGTATAATGTAGGAGTTGACCCTGAAGCATTTTGTGCAGATACTCACCCTTATCATCTCTTACCTCGTATTACCCTCTGAGTTTGCTGCATTGCAGTTTTCATAAAGATCATTATCAGCACATTTAAAACAATTAATGTATGTATTTATCTCTGGGGCGAGAGCTGGAGGTTGCTAATTACCATTACTTCCATTCCTTTGTTGCTTTGTTGGAGGGAAAGAAGTAGTTACCTTAGAGTTTTAGAGGAAGGAACTGCTGACGGAAAAATGCAGCTTCTATTGTTTTTTTTATATAGCTTTAAATAAATTACATTTTAAAATATTTTTGATTTCATTTTAAGCTGACAAATTTCAGGGAAAATGTTTTTCTTTTACCTATTTCCAAATTAAGTATCGGGGAACCATTTTTAAAGATACAGGTTAAAGCAGAGATACGTACATCCACAAAAATACATCAAAGCAGACTACATGTTTCCTGTTTTGGGTCAGTTAGGATTAGCAACATTATAACTCTTTGCTAAACATCACAACAATGAAAGTTTTTTTAAACATTTTTAAAAATTCAAAAGTTTCCATCATTTTTCTGTTGTGCCAATTTCAGACAGCCTTTAACTCATACGTCATTACATGACGGAATCGAACATGGATGATCGGCATCCAGGCCTACCTCTATGAAGGTAATTTTGTATCAAAACTATTTGTGCATTGTAAGTGTTAATTTGAAGTTGCAGAGAGAGTTAAATTATAAGTTTTGTAGTTGTAGAATAAAAAAAAATTCAGAAGTACGATTTGTTTTACACCTGTTAAAATTTTAAATACACAAATTCTGTTCTACAAGTTGCACATCAAAAACCTCTTACATTCTCAGTTTTGCTCCAAATGGACCAGAACTATTGTTGCAAAACTATTTGTGCATTGTAACTTTGGAGCTTTGTAATTGTAGATTTTTTTTATCTGTCACAATTACAAAAAAAGTTACACCTCTTCAAATTCTTGAGTACAAGTATACAAATTGTGTTCTGCGAGTTGCACATCAAAAATGTCTCCCATTCAGTTTTGCTCCAGTTGATCTAAAACAAATGGTGCAAAACAAATTCAAACTAAAATCAATTTTTTGTATATATTTTCTTTCCTTAACACAAATACGAATCAATGAATACAACTGCACAAATCTGCTGCTGTGAGTCACAAATTCAACTTTACAAGTTACACCTTCATTTTCACTTTTGACACAAATGTCACACCGGTAAAAATGATACGTGACTTGTAGGTAGTACCCTTGATCGTACAGCAGAGGGCACTGCCTGCTCGGTCAGTCTGTACCAACCGGAAATACATATATGGCCTACTGCCATGTTGCCTTCCAAGGACCAAGCCCACGTAGACCTTCGAAGGATGCAGCCATATTTATTGTATTTTATCATGTTTCAAGGTCAGTGTATCTTTTGGTCATTGGATTTTCGTTTCAGAAACAGGAATTAAAAAACAAAAACAAATGGCGATTTGATTTTTGTTTTAAAATACAAAAAGGAAAATTGAAATACAAAGCATTTCTCTTTTTCATTGTCAAAAAGTAAAATTTGAGAAATGATTTGAATTTAATTTTCCATTTCAGGTAACAGAAAACAAAAATGCTTTTAAACAGAAACGAAGAAAAAAGGCTCATTAGTTCATATTCCGAGACCGGATGTGGTTACTAATGCCTGAGATTACTTTTCAAAATAAAATCAGTGTGTTTGACGGGTATAAACCTATTCTTTGTTTTTTTACACATATCGACTTCAGTTAGTTGATATAATTTCTTACAGCTTTATGTAATATTTTTTATTATTCAGGTCTGCTGGTGAATATGGAAATATATATTTTGGTTAGAGACACTGTTTAGCCTGAATAACTACTAAAACAATAGCAAACTGTCATACTGTTTAATTAGGAGCCTACTTAAGGAGCCGAGACCAGGTGGAGGGTGTCAGTTCTTTCTCGCTACCAGCGTAGTACATGACCTACCTACTTCTGTTCCTTGTTCTTTCCGAGCCAGCTTTAATTCCGTGTCTCTGTCTTTTCCCTCCTAGTTCCAACCATCCAATCCAGCCGAACCTTCAAGCCTTCCTCGGCATTCGGATCTCTCAGATCACCAGTCTGCCTCATCCCTCCTCCAGAAGGCCGCCTGCCTGTCCACCCTCCTACACACCAGCACCAGAAAGAGAGAGTCTCAGTACACACCCGGACCCAGGACATCACCCTCCCAAGCCTAAGACAAACCTAAAACCCTGTGAGTGCAGCATTTTCCACCTTCCCACCTTCTCTGACCAACTATTTACTACTACCCTAATCTTTCCCAACAGAACCCAGGACAATCCTGCCAGGCACCATTACCAGATCCCTACACAATAAACCTTTTCTTAAACCAAAACTGACTGTCTCCGTGGTTGCCCTGATTCAGAGTCGTTCTTCTCCAAATATGACACAAACAGGCTTAAACATGCTTGCAGTTGCGATGACACGGATAACTGAGAATTTGCACAGAGATACTAAAACAATTGGTTTTTCCAAGTGACTACTTTCATTTACAGATGACAGATTAAGATCTTGATATGTTACTGATCAATCCATCGACATGATGTGGAATACAAAAAAGCTTGATAATGCCCGTATGTTGCAGTTCAACAAGCCCAGTATTCATAAAACTTTGGTCATCCTTTATAAAATGGCTTCTCATAAGTTTCCTTTTTTCACCTCCGGAATATCGCCAAAATTAGAAACATTCTGTCCAGGAGTGATGCTGAAAAACTAGTCCATGCATTTGTTACTTCAAGGCTGGACTATTGTAATTCTTTACTATCAGGAAGTCCACAAAATACAGTTCAAAGTCTTCAGCTGATCCAAAATGCTGCAGCAAGAGTTCTGATGAAAATCAACAAGAGGGATCATATTTCTCCTATTTTAGCTTCCCTTCATTGGCTTCCTGTTAAATCAAGAATAGAATTTAAAATTCTTCTTCTAACGTATAAAGCCCTTAATAATCAAGCTCCATCATATATCAGAGCTCTGATCACCCGGACCCAGGACATCACCCTCCCAAGCCTAAGACAAACCTAAAACCCTGTGAGTGCAGCATTTTCCACCTTCCCACCTTCTCTGACCAACTATTTACTACTACCCTAATCTTTCCCAACAGAACCCAGGACAATCCTGCCAGGCACCATTACCAGATCCCTACACAATAAACCTTTTCTTAAACCAAAACTGACTGTCTCCGTGGTTGCCCTGATTCAGAGTCGTTCTTCTCCAAATATGACACAAACAGGCTTAAACATGCTTGCAGTTGACACGGATAACTGAGAATTTGCACAGAGATACTAAAACAATTGGTTTTTTCAAGTGACTACTTTCATTTACAGATGACAGATTAAGATCTTGACATGTTACTGATCAATCCATCGACATGATGTGGAATACAAAAAAGCTTGATAATGCCCGTATGTTGCAGTTCAACAAGCCCAGTATTCATAAAACTTTGGTCATCCTTTATAAAATGGCTTCTCATATTTTTATTTTTTTAATTTGTTTTTCCCCAGTGTCCTGTCTAGCAATGTGGCAATAGGAATTGATGTCTCAATGCCAGATAGAGCTCGACAGATTTTGCTTTCACAAGTGGAGCGAAGAGCTTTCGCCGTAGTGCTCCGCTTGATTTATGCATGTTGATAGCTTTATTATGATTCCTGCAGGGAGAATTTCAAATTATATGGACACTACAATGGGAGAGTAAAGGAAGAACAAGAAGAGAAAAAAAAGAAAGAGAAGAGGTGAAAGAAAGAAGAGATAAAAGGGAGAGAATGATAAAACGTTCTCCGTCTGCTCCATCACCTGGAAAGAGAGATGCAAAAAGAACAGCACAACCAACAGACATAAAGCAACAGATACAATCGAGTAACACCTAGATGCCATTGCTAAATCATATGTACTATTATTTAAGCTGACTTGTGTAAAGTGAAACCTGAAGAAAGAAAGTGAAAGAACATAAATAAATAAATAAATAAATTACAGGCTTTCTGTATATAAGTGAACACTCAATACCTGGAACCCTGCACCTGTGGGAGTTTGTGAGAGTGCACTAGTTTAGGTGAAAATTATCCAGAAGGAAATAGCTCGATAGTGGTTGTGGAGAACCAAAGGCCCGCCTTCCCCGAGCACAGAGGCAGGGGTCAGGGGACCCATAACCCCGGACTCCCAAAGGGGCCCCCAAAGCAGGGCGCCCAGGAGGGGCCAACACAGGATATCTGCAACCCCCCCCCCCCCAAGGAAAGAGGAGAGACGACCCCGAGGAAATCCCCCAGCCACCGCAATGCCGACGCCCCCAAGAGCCACGGGGACGAGCCCGTGGGCCCCGCCGGCAGCCAGCCCCGCTGAAGTGGTCCCGGCCATGGGCCCTGAGGGCCAGAGGCCCTAGGGGCGCCCCGCCCCTGCGGCGGGGGCCCCGGCCGCCCCCCGGGGGCCAGGCCCCGCGAAGCAGCCACCGGGAATGGGCCGGCACCCACCCGGGAACCCGCCCCAAACCCGAGGCCCACCAGCGCGCCAGAGGGCCAAGGCGCCCGCCAGCGCAGCGGAGGAGGGCAGGACGTGGGGGGATGGGCTCCACACCTAGCGGAGACTTGAGATGTTCTTGGGAGAGGGAGCGGACCGGACCCATACCTGGAAAAAAAAAAAAACCTCTTTCACACCATCCCTCCCTAGTGCCCCACTCACCACACACAGATTTACAAAAAAAAAGACGCTGTACACACATTCCCACATAACACTCGCATCCAACACTCACAAGAGGGGGGGTTCACCACAATTCAACTATACGATTGCCTGTGCCCGACCCCCGGACCAGACGCCCCCCGGACCAGGCCCCCCAAAGAGGGGGAGCCAACACGACCCGTACGGGCCACCCAGCCAGAACCCCCCTCACCCCCTAAGTACCTCATAAACCCCCTCCCTCCCCCACCTTACCCTAGCCACCCCTGCCCCCCACCCCTCCTGGGGGGAGCAGAGACGTCAGCCCCAGACCTGGCAAACCGCTGACTACCCACAGCAGCCCCCCGCCAAGACCCCGCACCCGGTGGCCCGCACCTCCTCCAGGCCCCAGACTCCTTGCCGCCATCGGGGAAAGGGGGTGTGCAAAAGAACCCGATCCCCCCTACGCCCGCTCAGATGTTGTGTTGTTGCATGTTGTTCTCAAGTGTGTTTAAAAACTGGGAGCGCCGAAGAGGGTGCACGACACAGCCCACCCCCCCTCCAGAAGGAAGCTGGTGCCAGCGCACCCCCTCCAAGCAACTGCCCAGAACCCTCAATGTCTAAGTGCGAGAGGAGGTGAAGGGAGCCGTCCGAGGCGAGGCTCACACAATATAATCCCCCTCCCAGAGATCTTCCCCCCACCCCCCCCATACCATGGCCTACATGAATGTGCGTTGTGAAAATGTTTGGAGTGAAAGTGTCTAAAATGCATGATAAAATTGGGGAGAGGGACGTCACCAGAAAGTGGCAACCTCCAGTAACACCCCCTCCCCAAGGACCTACATGTGTGGTGGCGTGATGGAGCAGGCAGAGGGAGGAGTCCGGGGATGGGGAGCAAAGGACTGGGGAGCCGTCCCAGGGAGTCAGCTCCCCTACTGACTCCAATAGGCACCCCCGCTCCCCGAAAGCCCCACCCAGAGAAGGGGGCCCCACCAGCGGCACCACCGTAGCCCGGGGGCCAGGGAGAGGCCGCAGGGCCCGCCAGCCAACCACCCACCAGGACCAACACCTCCACCCCCCCAGCCCACCCACCAAGCCTACTGGCTTTACCCCCCCCCCCAAAAATAAAAAATAAAAAAATAAATAAGAAGGGGGGACCCTGGCCAGCCAGCCCGCACGAGCCATCCCAAACCCCATCCCCCAAGCGAAACCCGCACCGGGAGACGACTCGGACCAGGACCGGGACAGGGGGCCGGACACAAGCCCACCAGAATGTTCATTCCCCCCCCACCCCTAGATTTAATCCCTCCCCAACACTAACATTCAAACAACTCACCATACATTCAACAGTAGACATCCAGGCTGGGTAAGTCCCTACTCCCCCTCCTTCCCCTCCCCCCACTAGCAGAGTGCTGAGATGTTAATGTCCATGCCCCCCTACCAGCTCAACAGGCCCAGAGGCCCCCCAGCGCACCAGAGGCCCCGTGCAAGGGCGGACACCCGGGCGCGCGCGGGCCCACAACCCAAGCGGCCCCGCTGAGGCCCCCGCCCGAGGGCGGCGCGCCCCAGGGACCCCAGGCCCCCAGACCCACCCCGGCCCCACCCAGCGGCAGCACAGCTACCAGGTCAGTAACCCACGTCCGTCACCACGCAGCTCCCCAAGACGCCGCTGTAGGCCGCCCGTAGGCCTCCCAAGCCCTTCCCAGATGGGGGCAACAGACCCTGGAGTCAGACCCACCAGGCGCCCCACTCCGAGTGCCCCCAGAGCCCCAGGAACCCCTCCATCCAGCCACTGCGCCCTGCAGGAAGCAACCCACCGCTCCCTATTCCACTAAGTGATGGTGTTGATCAGAGGAGCCCAAAGAGATCGATCAGATGTGGATGCAGATGCTGTCTCAAGATTAATATGATCCAACAAAAGATCTCTATACTGATTGATACTGAGATTTTGACTTTTCCAATTCATGAGGATAGTTTTCTTTGCGATACATAATGCAGTGAAAACCATGTACACTATTTATTTTTCCAGAGGGCTTTCCTCAAAGTTACAGAGCAAGCAAACTGATGGGGAAGGTGTAATTTTACAGCTCAGGCACTTTGATAAGTCCTTACATATCTGTGTCCAGAACCTCTGGACTTGTGTGCATAACCATAACGCATGAATAGAATTATCAGGATGATTGCCTATGCAGTGTGGACAGATATTAGATTGTGCCAAACCCATCTTGAATAATCTTTGTCCTGTGTACTCTGTGAAGGATTTTGTATTGTATTAGTTGTAAGTTGGTGTTTCTAGTCAATTTGAAAGTTCTTAGACATATCTGAGCCCAGAAGTTTTGTTCAAAGGTGACTGATAAATCCTCTTCCCATTTCATAATACGAAGAGATATTGAATCATCTATTTTAGTCAGTGTCCTGTATGATTTAGACAGTAGTTTTGGGGGGGGGGGGTTAAATCTAGGAACTCTAATATATTAGTTGGGATTTGTAAACCACCATTAATGTGCTTAAATTTATTTCTAATTATAGATTTAAGTTGTTCATATTCCAAGAATTTATTTTTACTAATGCCATATTGCATATTTAGTTTAGCAAAATAGATGAACTCGGTTCCGTCAAGTAGATGTTCCAGATATTTAATACCTTTATTCTTCCAGTATGTAAAGTTTATCATTTTATTATTTTGTAGGATATCAGGGTTATTCCAGATAGGTGTACGACTGCATGGGATAAGGGATGACTTTGTCATTTTAAGGAACTCCCACCATGCTGTCAGAGTAAAACTAATGTTGATATTTTTGAAGCATGTATGCCGTTTTATATTTGAGCTAATAAACGGCAAATCTGAAATCATGATATTATTGCACATTTCCTGTTCTATATCTAACCAAGGCTCATCTAGATGATTATTTTTTATCAATTTAGAGATGTATTGTAGCCTATTTGCTAAGTAATAGTTATGGAAGTTAGGCAAATCTAATCCTCCTCTGTCTTTAGTCTTCTGTATTGTCTTTAAGCTAATACGTGGGGGTTTATCTTTCCAAAGAAATTTAGAAATGGCAGAGTCTAGAGATTTAAACCAGTCGGATGATGGTTTATTGGGGATCATTGAAAATAAATAATTAATTCTAGGTAGGACCATCATTTTTATTGAAGCTACCCTACCCATAAGTGAAATTGGAAGCGATTTTCATCTTTTAAGGTCCTCTTCTATCCTGTTTAAAAGTGGGGTGTGGTTAAATTTTAGCAAATCCGTTAATTTAGACGACACAGTAATACCTAAATATTTAATATTTCCTGATTGCATTTGTAAATCTAGGGAGTTTTCGAGAGAGCAATTAATTGACAGTACCGTAGATTTAGACCAGTTTAAAGAGTAATCTGATACTTTAGAGAAAGATTCTAGTATTCTAATTACTTGCGAAAGAGAATTATTTGAATGCTGGAGATAAAGTAATGCATCATCCGCGTATAGACTAATCTTGTGCTCTATTTTCATGCATTTTATACCTTTTACAGCTTTTGATTGTCTGATTGTTGCTGCTAGAGGTTCTATAAAGATGGCAAAAAGTGATGGAGAAAGAGGGCATCCTTGCCTGGTGCCCCTCTGTAGACAAAAACTGGAAGATATTTGATTATTTGTCCTGACACAGGCTGTTGGAGAACTGTATAGAATTTTTAACCAATTTATGAAAAAATTGCCAAAACCGAATTTATGTAGAGTAGCGAATAAAAATTTCCAGTTTACTCTATCAACGTCTTTAGACGCTTTTTCTGCGTCTAAAGACAATATATTGGTTTTAATGTTTTTACTTTAGGAATAATCAATTAAATTAAGTAATCTGCGTGTATTTGTGGATGACTGCCTTCTTCTGATGTAACCAGTTTGATCTGGATGTATTATGAGAGGAGTTACTTTGTCTAATCTTTTTGCAAAAGATTTACAGATTATCTTAATGTCCACATTAATTAAGGATATGGGACAATAACTGGTGGGCAACATAGGATCTTTGTCTGGCTTAAGCAGAAGGCTGATGGTGGCAGAATTCATATTAGCTGGAAATCTGCCTTTTTCCTGTATTTCCTGCAACATTCTGTGGAACGTTGGGGCTAGAATATTCCAGAACTCTTTATAAAACTCCGTAGGGAATCCATCTGGACCTGGAGCCTTTTTATTAGGCATGCTTTTAAGAGCTTCCTGGGTTTCAGCTGTTGTCAGCGGGGAGTCCAGTGTCATTCTTTGGTTATCTGATAATTTAGGAAGTGTTATTTTATCCAGAAATTGCTTAATATCATTCTCTGATGGATTTATCTGTGGCGTGTATAAAGATTTGTAGAAATCGCAGAAGGTATTATTTATACTCTTCGGTTCACTTACTGTATTACCAGTTGAATCTGTAACTGCAAATATAGTAGTTTTCTCCTTATTTATTTTAAGCTGATTAGCTAGGAAGCTTCCTGACTTATTGCCATATTCAAAATTTTCTATTCAAAGTCTTTTGTATTAGAAATCTATTTTGCTTTTCAATATAGTGGTTTAGTTCTAATTTTACTTCACGGATTTTACCTAACTTTCCTTCTTCTTGAGAGGATTCTAGTAACTTAAGTTTTTCTTCTAATTGCTGAATCTTTTTGTTTTCTTTTTTCTTTTTATGAGATGAGAAAGAAATTATTTTACCTCTCATCACTGCTTTTCCAGCTTCCCACAATATCGATGCCGATGTACCTGGTTGATCATTGTATTCCAAGTATGAAGCCCACTGTTCTTTGATGAATTTTATAAATTCTTCATCTTTAAGCAGTGATGTATTAAATCTCCAGCTTTTGTTTTGTGGGGTTATTTTTTTATTAATTAAGGTGAGAGTAACAGGAGCGTGATTACTGATAGCAATAGGATGAATTACCGTCTCTGAAACTTCCGACAGCAGTGAGCTGCTTATTAGAAAGTAGTCCAGACGAGAGTACAAATGGTGAACATTTAAGAAAAAAGTATATTCTTTACCATTAGGATGAAGAGAACGCCATTGTTTGACTACACTTACTGACTGCCAACTACGCTGAGTCCCTGTTGTATTCAACCTGTCTATATCGTTATTTAAACCAAAGTTGAAGTCACCTCCTATAATTAGTGAACAATCCCCGTGTTTTGAAAGTGCAAGGAAGAATTGGTGGAAAAAAGAGGGGTCATCAACATTTGGACCATATATACTGACAATACATAGCTTCTGGTTATGAATAGCTATTTTAATTATTATGTATCTACCTTCAGGATCTATAGTTTTGTCTAATATTTTAAAAGTAACGTTTTTGTGGATTAAGATTGCTACCCCTCTCTGTCTAGAGTTATAGCCGGCCGCAAACACTTCAGGGAACTCAGGTGAATTAAGCTCACTTGCATTTGTAGCTGATTTGTGGGTTTCTTGCAATAAGACAACATCTGCCTTTAATCTAGTAAGCTGGTTAATGATCTTCAATTTTTTCTCTCTGGTGCCAGCACCATGCACATTCCATGTCACAAACTTTACATTCGCCATAGATGTGAGTGAGAAGTTAGAAGGTGCATGCCCTCGAGAAAATAGTCATACATAGACCCAGGTAGCATCATATGATGTGCTTGTGATTGTCTGATGAACAGGAAAGAAGCAGACAAATAAGATAGAAATACACAAGGAAATAAGAAAGTGCAAAGAGTAAGAGAATGTGAAAAAGGATAAACCATAGCCCGTGCCTCGTGTACCCAACCGTGAACAACAACCATCCCAACGTGCTCTTGAGCTGTGCGTGTATTTCATTTATCACCGTGTACCGATCTGTGCACCTTTTTTATTTATTTATTTATTTTTAAATCAGTGAAACATGCTTTAAATCCACCTGTGGTGTAACTAATAAAGCCAAGGGGTGATCATTTGATCCCTGAACAACTGTCCATTAATATAAAGTCTGTCAACCGATATGGTGGCTTTAACGCCGTCCATCATGTATTTCTTCCTGATTGGGAACAGTACTCGCCTGCGATCTAGGATTTCCTTAGGAAACTGATCATTAACACTAAAGTCTGTCCCTCTCAGTTCCCTGCCGCAACTTCTAACAAATTCTTTTTGTTTATAATGCTCAAATTTTGCTACAATCGGACGGGGACGGGTTTTGTCGGGTTTCTTACCTCCGAGCCGGTGGACTCGATGAAAAGTGATGTTTTTTACCTGATCCGCCGGGATTTTCAGCTTCTGCTGGAGAAAGACACAAATTGTTTCCTCGGCTACCTCTCCCTGCTGCTCCTGGATGCCTGCAAAGACGAGATTATCTCTCATACTTCGCGACTGTATGTCCAGAATGGATTCCTTCATTTTCTTATTTTCGCCGGAAAGCTGGATAATCCCTTCGGTCAACTCCGTAACCTTCCCCCTCAGCGCGTCATTTTCCGCGGTCATAGCTGTTAGCTGGGCTTGGCTAAACTCCACTGACTCCCTCAGAGACTGAAACTCCTTATGTAGAACTTCTACCAAGGCGAGACGCGCGTCAAGGCTGGTAAGCTTCTTGTCGATGGATTCCAAGATGTCACTGAAGTTCCTGTCGGGAGACAGAGTAGAAGATGAAGATGACACGCTGGTAGAATTAGAACGAGTGCGATTAAGTGACGGTGTGTTAGCAGCCGTAGGCTTCTGGGCCTTCCCCATCACGATGCTATCGAAACACTCGTCCAGGTAGCACTCCAGGCTCGTCAAGGTCTCTTCGTCCAGTTTGTTCCCTCGTAAAAAATAAGACAGTTGTAAATGTTTGGGCTTTTACTTTGTATTATTTTCAGTTATTGGTTCGTTCTTACCTTAGCGTGTTTGATTTTGAATTACATGAACGCCTCCATTTTACTTACGCACAGCTCTCACAAGAAAATGGCTTCTCATATTAAAAATAAGAGACAGAATCTAACTGTTGTATCGTAATGACTTAGGCCTACATACCCTCGCTGTTTCTTGGACATCCTTCTTTCCCGGAAAACAAGGCTTTGAGCAGTTCCGTCACCGTTTATGTCTATTCCACAAATGCTGGTGTACTCCACATTAATGCAGAATAACTAGATTCCAATGGTGATGTGTTTCAGCGGCAACAATACATTGTTCTGATACAATGCCTATTGCTCCAAATGAAAAATATCATGTGGTGTATGTGCGCTTTGATATTTAATAACGAATTAGACCACAGTGACACACATATATATATATATATATATATATATATATATATATATATATATATATATATATATATATATATAAATCCATTTTCCAACACGCTTATCCCTGTCAGGACTCAGGAGGCAGCGCAGTGCAGTTTTCTGCTGGTCCTGCCTTCTCTGCTTTCTCCGCAGGTGGCTGGAGTTGACAGGTGGGGGTGGTACATACCTGCGACTCGTTTGGCGGCGTGTGGCTGTGCTATGAGAACTGCGCTCTGACAGCTGGAGGATGCCAGAGTGTTAACCTTGTTTGGTATGCCTCAGTGGCCCCTGTCTCATGACAGCTCATCTTTCCCAGGGTTAATCCTTGTCTCCTGTTTCTCAGGTCGTCTCTTGTTCCAAGCGCTCCTCTGTGTTCTGACGTTTCCCCGTGCTCAACCCTCACTCCGACGCTCTCTTGGTGTTACCAAGCCGGGCTGAGGACTTCCACCAGACTGCCCTGGTTCCTCCAGCGTTCTCCGTGCCACCCACCCACTCCGCTGCTGCTCGGGCCCCTCACGGACTCCTCCTGCCCGCCCGCCAGTAGGTCTACCACCTGCTACCATCTCGGCGGATCTCGAACTGGGTCCGTTTCACTCCACTTCCCCCGGCTCGGTCGCGGTGCTAGGCGGTAAGCCTGTCTTACGTTAATCGTTTTCTTCCGCTCACTGTGAAGAGATCTAACACTCTCTCTCTCATCCGCAGACCGCCCAAGCCTGGCCACACGTTCTTCCTCTGGCTTTGCTTATCATGGGTTTACCACAATTTCCTTGTGTAACCTTGTGTAAAATAAACATATTAAACTGCTCCGCGCCTCTCGAGTGTATTCTGCATGTGTGTTAAACACCTCAAAACCATGACAGAATCACACTCTGGCCAGCCTAACCCAGCTGACACACTCGAGAGGACGCTTGCTGTCCATCAGGAGCAGTTGCAGAACCTTGGTTTTGCAGTGCAAACCACCCAGGATCAGCTGCAGGGGCTCGTGGCACAGATCAGCCAACTGGCTGACGCACTGCGCACCACTGCACTGAATCCCTCCTCCGCATCACCCAGCGCTACTCCTGGGCCCACGCCCCCCGAACCGCCTCCACCTGTTGCCGCATCCTCCTCTCCCAGCCCGGAGAAGTTCTCTGGAGACAGAGGAGACTGTGGAGGTTTTCTATTCCAATGCTCCTTAGATTTTAATCAGTCTCCTAGAGCGTTTTCTCAGGATGAGGCTAAGATCTCGTACGTTCTGCGCCAGTTAACAGGGAGAGCCCTAAGATGGGCTGAGGCCTGTTTCCCGGACTGTCAGCACTTTGACTGCTCCTTTCAGGAATTCCTACAGGAATTCAAGATGGTTTTCTCGGTTGAATCTGACCCTAATAAGTTTCTATCCTATGTCATTCTATTTTCTTACATTGTATTCTAACTTATCCAGGTCAGAGCCAGTGGCTCATTTATGTCAGATATGAGTTTCTACCTCAAGGTGAGGCTGAGGATTTTAAGTATCTTGGTGTGTTTTCTATTATTTGATGGACAGAGTGAGCAGCATATGGAAAGACATGTTGGGGCTTTGTGCAGAAACGAAGCCTTGCTTCAATCAGACTTTCATGGTGAAGAGTTGAGTCTAACTTTGAATGTTGTAATGTAACTTTGAATGTCTTTTTCCTGAAATGTGGTATACAAATAAACCTACCTCACCTTTCCTAATAGCAAAGCTCTTCATATCCAATTTCAACAATGTTCTGGCCCTTGTCTACAGTCCTCTCAAATGGCTCGTGATTGACAAAACAAGATCCATGACACAAATGAGCCTCTTCCAATGGGTGGCTGAACTCGGTCTTAGAGACCTGTCATCTGGTTACAGCTTGGATTGGAGCCACCGTTTGTCCACATCGTAAGGAGTCAATAGAAATGCTTCAAGGCATCTGGGACTAAGAGACTTTGGAGTTTAACCAGGAACCTTCCAATGGTATCTGACACATTTATAACCACATATCGGAACAACCTTCCCATTTTCTTTACAGTTGCTATTATTGGTTTGATTTTACCTTGTGTGAAAATCATCAGGTATATTTCTTGGTATGCTTTAAGAAGGCAGTAAATAACAAGTCATGTGAATTCATTTTCACATTGGATTAAGGATACTGGGATCTCTACTTATTGGTTTTTGTGGATTTTTGAAGTATCGGCAAATACAGCGGATGTCGGAGCCATTTGGCCTTGATCAGGCTGCCGGCTGCATGACGCGCTCACTCTGGCTGTGAACGGACAAACCTGGCAGGTGAATGGAGCGAAGCCGAAAAGCTGCTGTGGTGGAACGCAGACTGACTTTGGGGTTGAACTCAAGGGGAGATGGGATAAAATCTGGGAGTGAAGTGCGAAAAAGCCCAATAATTTGGAAAATTGGATTTATGTGGAGCCAGCAAAAGACTTAAAAGCTGACAGGAAAGGCAGTGCAGCTTGTCTCATAACAAATAACATATTTGGATTCCCTCCCTATCTCTACTCCTGGATTGTTATGGCGGAGTGCCCAGAAAAGCCCCCAGCTACCCCCCTCCCCCGCTGACACCTGAGGATGCTTCTCTGAACTGTGGGCCGGCTGATAACATCAAGGACAATGGCCTCTGGAGAGTGTTCACGGAGAAAAACACTTTCGCCCATACACACACGCATAACTGATACTCATAAAAACTGATGAATTACACTCACGCGACAGGTCTCAAATGTTTACCTTCTGCATACATGTTGTCTTGTGTTTATTTGTGCTTTTGTGCTATGAGGGTTTTTTGTGTCGGTTGTTTGTCTCTTTATAGGTGAGAGCATAAATAGGCAAACATCTGTCTCTTTTTTTTCTCCCTCCCCTCATGTTGTTGCTCTTTCTTCGAGAGTTTCAAGGCAGCGCCTGTAAACTCCGTTTAGGCGGGGTCTGGGCAGTTTGGAGGAATGTGGCCTTGACAGCTGCGCTTCTTAGCAGCGGCTGGCTGGCTGCGTTCCTTGGCAACGCAAGGCCTCAGTCAATCGTTCCCCCCAAATGTTTGTTTGTTAAGTGTATGTGATGGACGGTTGTACTGGAACTGACTTTTCGATTGCAATGCAAATTGTAATTGACAAATAAAATTTGATTGATTGATTTGATTGATTGATTGAATTCTTAACAAAAATGTACCCTTTTCCTGTCAGATATGTGCAAGTGATTGATGGCGGTGCTAGCAGCTCCAGAACGCTGAATCGTAAGGCACTGATGTTGTAGGTCAAAGAATTTTTGGTGAAATATTAACTGTTAAAATTTGCACTACTTATGGTTAGTTTTTATTGGCCCACCAAATCTTATGTCCATTCTGACAACATAAACAGGTCTCTTCATATTTCAGATCCACAGCACTTTGTTTTCAATCATTTATTTGATCAAACAGAAATAAAGAAGGGTGTTGTTGGGGTTCGGCGTGAAACATACAGGGTCAGTTGGGGAGTCCTGTAGATGCCTTGGCACCTACCCCCTCCTAACACAATACACAGGATACACCTGAGGTGTGGTATGGTAGGGTTAAGGTACCTGAGTCTGAGAGCACAAGTCCTACCCCTGTATAAGGCTTCTCGCGGCGAGATAGGCTCTGGTGCGTTGAAACGTTCCAGACATTTCCAGTCATTTCGATCCAATCGTGTTCCCAGATAACCTCTATTTGCACGCAGTAAACTGACTATAATAATTCGGCTCTCTCAAGGGTGGCTGTGTGGAGCTCTTCAAACAAAACTACCCCCAAAGGACAAGTGTGATTAGGCTGGAAGCAGGTGGGACAACCGTGGAAGAAACACTCGTTAAACTCAAACGCAATTTTGACGCCTTCCACTTCTGAGTACCTATCCACATAATAAGGGCCAATTTTCTTTTCCCCTATGTTCAGTGCATGTTGAATGTCTATGCCTCTGTCCTGCGCTACCCATTCCAGCCATTGGATGGACGCGTTCAAAAATGTCTAGCACTGACGCCTGTAATCCACTGGTGAAGGAATGCCCGGTGTGGTAGGGGCAAGAAAGTTGCATGTGAAAACCTTCATGCATGCGGAGGCTATTGTTATACATTTAAAAGGATCCACGTGTGTCTCCTTAAATAACTCTCCTCCAAATTTCACACAACCCTTGAGAAGAATCTCAACATCATTTTGACAATAATAAAGAGCTTCTTTCTGAAAGTCAAAGGATCGCTGGCATGCCTCACTGTACCAGGTGTTAAATCGCTGCTGCTCTGCAGGGTTCATGAGTTCTACAGCGTAGCAGCTGGGGGCAGGGAGCGACTATATACTTTAAATTGTTTTCAGAGGAAAACAAGTGGAGAAAGAAACCTTTACTGTGACCAGTGAAGCCTAATTTTCCTGTACTGAATTGAGATCAACTATAGAAGTCACACCTTTGGGCCAAGGAAGATCTCTTCCTGTGTCAGGACTCTATCCCCCATTCTCTCCATGAGGTCTGGCTGGCGCATCATTTTGGACAATTTCAGGTGGGATAGCTCTGGCATTTGGGTTCCAAGGTGCAACCCTGTTAAGAAATTAATTACAATAAATAAAATAATTTTGTTACTTTTTTTAGTTATTGTTGATGGAACATCCAAGAATATTTTAATAAAACAACTATTTTAGTAATTTATTTTTTGTAACAGATGTCCTTACCAAGCCCATGTCTTTGATGAAGTTCAGCTGCAGATATCATTGTGGCTGATCCTGATGGCCTGTAAACGGTGGCGTAGCCTGGAAGCCCGGGGACAGATGTATTTTCTGCTGTTTCATCATTTGGTGTTAACAGTGTGCAAAGGGTATCCAACACAGCAATCCTCTTCACCATTCATTTTTCAATACTGGCACCATTTTTATGAGCAATAACAGAAGTGCAACAAAAATATCAAGACAGTGAGCTTCAAACATCTTCAGGACCTAGTATATGAAATGTATGGAAAATCTACCTACCCAAGTCCTTGATCCTCTGGTGGTATCGCTCAAAGCGGCTGCAGTCACCAATCATAGGGTGGCCCAGCATATCCATTTGCTCCCCAATGCGTAGTACATATACATTTATAAATGTAATTATGAAATTATCAACTTACGACGTTGCCTCTGTGACGTTTACAGTGATAAATTCAGATAGTTGAACACAGAAATGTAGCAAAATGTGAACTCTGCTAACCTCCTCCAACTGCCGTACTAACTGTCGTACTTGTCAGAACTCAGAACAGAAGGACCCAGTATTCAAGACGAACAAACAATTTATTGTGAACAACTGAGCGGACGGCGCCGGTGATCTCAGCGGGAACCTCTGCGGGCGGAGACAACAGGTTAGTGACCCCGTCGGTCAGGATGTGATTTAACACGAACGTGCGGGCCACTAACCTGGTCTTATGTTCAGTTCTGATGAAGCGGTGGTCGGGGGACGGGCTAAGGTCAAAACCGTGTAGACAATCGAGGGCAGGAAAATCCAAAGGGGTCGAGCAGGAGCCGATGTCCGGAATGTGGTCAATGGTCGGTAACAGGAGGTCAGAAAGCCGATGAGGTACCAAGGGATAATCCAGAGCGAAGTCGGGTCACAGTCCAGAGATCGGTACACGGGTAATCAGAGATCAAGCAGGATATCAAGTCAGGCGGGCGTCTAGAAGCAGGCAAACGGATCAGGAAGGAACAGGCAAACTCAGAGGTCAAGGAACAGAACAGGTCAGGAACAGGTAATCAGAATACAAAAACGCTGGGATAGATCAATCACTAGGACGAAATAAACTGGCACTGCTGTCTTGTCTGAAGGGTGAATATATACTGTCAAACGCAGGCGGAACAGGTGAACAGTAATGAGAACAGGGTGGAGTAACAACAGGTGTGAAATGGGTGAACAGACCAGGTAACAGTACCAAAATCATGACAGTACTAACTGAAAACAAACCTGAGATTTGGAATGTTAGTAAAAACTGCCCTTCAAAATAAGAGCTCCTTCAAAACAAAGGTCCATTCAGATTCATGCCTGAAAGGCAACACAACCCATGATGCCCATATTTTCCCTTTTTGCCCCCAAATTTTATAATCATAAAACTCCTGTTAAAACAAGATAGCTTGACCATGCTTTTGAGACAGGCTGCAAAGGGTGTCTTAAGCCATCTTAAGATTTGAACGTCTTAAGACAAAAAAAGATGTCTTAAGACATCTCAAGACACTCAATGTCTTCAAGACACAAAATACTGTCTGAGAGCATCCCATTTCCTGCAATTGCATGTCTTAAGACATGGGTGCATGTCTTCAGATTTTTGTCTTAAGATGTCGTAAGACGTATTGATGAGCACAAATGTCTTGAGACGTCTTGATTCTTCTTATTCAGACATCTTGAGACGTCTTGAGACACTGTGATGGCTGGGTATGTGCCTGTTGACGTTTTCGTACCCGGTATAGCAGTAGTTGCAGATGTATCTCGCCCGGTAAAACCCTTGAGGTTTCTTATCCTGTAATAATGTTTTTTTTAATTACAGCAAAAAAAAGAGGATTTTAACGATCAGGAAAATCGGTCTCAAATTTACAAAGCAGAGCGTCGCGTTCGTTTCTATAGAACACAACGATTTTCCTATTTACTATCTTTTCAAAATTTCCCACATCGCTGAAAGTAACAGCTGTTTGCTCAGTTAGACCCGCCATCAGTTGCCACTGTGTCCCCTGTTGTGAGGCTTCCGCATCTGTAAAACACGGGTTGAAGACAAGTGCCAGGCTAGAGAAACACAACTGATTACCGGAGTTGTGCACAGTATACAAGTGACGTCTCTTTTTATGGATCAGCTCACAGTCTAATATTTTACAGCCTTATGCTTTGCACCGCCTCCGGGGTTTTTCACTACCTGAACAATCAGTTCTAAGTTGTTAGCTGGAAGCTCAGCATCGGACTGCACAAGCCCATCTAAAAAATCGTGAAATGCCTGCATAATTGAATCACTCTGATCATCATCATTTACTTGAACAATCATTTGATGAGAAAATCCTTCCCCACTTAATTCTAGCTGCACAATATTGTTACGTGTGGCTATTTCTCTTGCAGAGTAACGCGAGTTCGCTGATTATATTCATTACATGTGTATAGAATACAGCAAGATCGGGCACATCACCGGGGCAAGAGGCAGTCACGTTGAAAGGACGTTTTATTTCAGTAACATTGAAACGTCCACGTTCAATATGGGGTGGATGAGTTTCCTGAGTCTGTTCATAGCTGTCTACCGCCTGTTGATCCCGACTCGCACTGGACGGATGAGGCTGGCTGGTTGTGGGGTTTTGCAAAACAATATTGGAAGAATCGCTCTGATTCTGTTCAGCGGTTTCTGCAACTCCCTGGGTCATATGACTGCTGCTGAAACCGGCTGCTTGTATGAGGGCTATGCCTTGAATCATTTTCGACGCTGAGTGGTTGAGAGGAAGGATTGTTTAAATCTCGGATTGCTTGTTCTTGTGAGAGTAAATTATCAAAGTAGGAATCTTGATCTATCTCCTCCCCCTGAGTGTCGGGGGAAGATGGATGTAAATTGACAGATTCAAGCGTGTGCTGAGGCGGTCTGAAGTATTCTGATATATGAACAGGTTGCGGTATATTTCGAAGATCATTAACGGCTTTCAAAATTTCATTCAAACCAGCTCTACCTTCCTGATTATCCATATTTACAGAGGTCACGGTTTACTTGGTTAACTGTGTTGTCGATGGACAACCCGTCCAGCAGGAACTCACACTTTCTCAGAAGCACCCGAGATTTTGATCTGTTAACTAATTTTTGATGGCGTCTAGAGGTTTGTATCCACTACAAGTCTCTGATGAAGTCTCTGTAATGACAGAAAATTATATAATTTGATTTTTTTTCTTTTTTTGAAAGGTGTAGATGTGAGTTACTTGGGGAAAAAAACATGAAGATATACCATTAACTCGTTGAATGGTTTCCACTTTCAATGCTATACCTGTAATAACTCGCTGAATGGTTTCCACTCTTGATTGTAGCTTATTAACACTGTCTTTTTTTCTTTTTCTTTAAGGAGAATCTTGCATAATGTGAGGTCGAAGTTACTGTGAATAAAACAATAAAAATTAAAAAAATTAAACGTGAATCACAGACTCACTGTGTGAGTGACGCTTGACGTACAGAGAAATTCAAATGTGGTAATTCAACAAGTACAATCCACGATAGTTTTAGAGTAATTAATAATAGCAAAATTATTCTTAACTCACCACGCGCAGATACTGCTTCTGCTGCAGCTGTAGCAGGGGGTTTGGCATGGGTGCCTGTGAAATGTTGGTCTTCAGTATCGTTGGTTTCTGCTGGGTCGATAGGAAGCGAGGAGCCTGGCAATTCAGCTACAACAGGTGGTGCTGGATCAGGATGTCCGGAGTGGGAGCCCGTGCCCGGGGAGAGAGGGGCCGGTGGTCGGGGGGAGAGAATTATACATGGCGGTGTGTGAAGTTGACTGGATTCTAACACGAACCTCCTCCAACTGCCGTACTAACTGTCGTACTAACTGAAAACAAACCTGAGATTTGGAATGTTAGTAAAAACTGCCTTTCAAAATAAGAGCTCCTTCAAAACAAATTTCCATTCAGATTCATGCCTGAAAGGCAACACAACCCATGATGCCCATATTTTCCCTTTTTGCCCCCAAATTTTATAATCATAAAACTCCTGTTAAAACAAGATAGCTTGACCATGCTTTTGAGACAGGCTGCAAAGGGTGTCTTAAGCCATTTTAAGATTTGAACGTCTTAACCTGGGATTTGAACAGCGTTGTGCTGGTTTGTGAGAAGTCTTCTCCTCGCCCGAGATAGAGAGAGACGGCCGGTGTCGTTGGGGCGTGTTTGATCTGGTTCTTGCTGATGCTGAATGCCTGGGAGCTCACCTCGGTACACGCATGGGTTCTTATTAGAGAATCGCTTCTCTGTAGAAATGATTAAATCTGTAAAAATGGTTATAAACAATTTATTAATATTTTAGATTGATATATTGAGATATACAGCGCTGTGGAATTGAGTTGGTGGCTGGAAGTTTAGACATTTTGTTTTTATTATTATTATTATTGTTTTAAATCTTACTTATTTTAACCTGTGTAAGCATTAGCCTTTAAGACGGGAGGTTTGAAAAGGGTTTATATTATGAGACACGGGAAAAACTCTATCCCGCCACTATAGGGCTGTCATTGGATAGGTTAACCCTAACCCAAAAAGACACATTTTACTGTAAGCAACTGCAGAAAAACACATTTGCTAACATGTCGTAAAACCCAAAACTTGTGTCATTGGCTGAGCCGGTGTTTTAACAAACACCTACACCTTACGGCTAAAAGCTGAGCATTCGATTGGAAGTAACACAGTGCCGGCCCGAGCCTCTTGGGGGCCCTAAGCAGAATTTTATTTGGGGGCCCCCCTCCCACCACGCAGAATCACCTATGCTAGAAGATTATTGATACAAACATCATGCTATAATGTAATAGCGAAAATTAGAAACGAATACAGTGAGGTTATGTATCAATACAAAATAAATAAACAATACTTAAAATACTTCACTCTTTATTAAATCTTCTGAATACAAACTGTCACAAAACATATTAAATTTCATCATCATTCATTCATTCATTTATATCAGTAGTCCCCAACCTTTTTATCACTGCGGACCGGTCATCGCTTGCCAATATTACCACTGACCGGGGTGGGGGGGGTATGTATATGTATATATACACACACACACACACACACACACATATATATATATATATATATATATACACACACATATATACATATATAGTGTATTAGCAGCTTCCTCGTAAAATTGCGCCGGCATTTGTTTAGCATCAAAGTTTGACATCATCTCTGCCCGTAAATGAAAATGCACGTGGAAAAATACATAAAGAAGGGGAACCTGAAATTTCACATTCTGTGAGAGACGCTCGGCTAAACCACCTCCAATGCGTTTTACAGGACGCGCTTGGGCTTATATATAGCCAATCCAAATGCGTGATATCAGACGCTTTCAGCATCAGTAGCGTGCGTAGGCTACAATTTCGTTTCTGTTTTAAATTAGCCTGTGGTAGCCTACTCAATTAAAACTTGACTGTGTGCTAGGTGTCCTAACTAAAAACACGACAATATAGGTTCCATTATCAATTAATTGCCCGCAGGAGTATATTGGCCGAATTCAACACACACCCTTTATCGTCTGTCAGAGACGCTCTTTCAAATGCAGCCATCCGCGTTTTACAGGACGCGCTTGGGCTTATATATAGCCAATCCAAGTGCGTGATATCAGACGCTTTCAGCATCAGTAGCGTGCGTAGGCTACAATTTCGTTTCTGTTTTAAATTAGCCTGTGGTAGCCTACTCAATTAAAACTTGACTGTGTGCTAGGTGTCCTAACTAAAAACACGACAATATAGGTTCCATTATCAATTAATTGCCCGCAGGAGTATATTGGCCGAATTCAACACACACCCTTTATCGTCTGTCAGAGACGCTCTTTCAAATGCAGCCATCCGCGTTTTACAGGATGCGCTTGGGCTTATATATAGCCAATCCAAGTGCGTGATATCAGACGCTTTCAGCATCAGTAGCGTGCTTAGGCTACAATTTCGTTTAGTTTTAAATTAGCCTGTAGTATATAGCCTACTTTATATAAGCCTGAATATAATCTTGGTACGCCTAATTAAACAAGGCAAAAATGTGACATAGGCTCCATCACCCCTTAATAGCCCGCAGAGCAGTATGTTCAACACGCACCCTTTATCGTGTGTGAGAGACGCTCGAGGCTTTCAACCAACTTCACTGTAAAAAACCATTTGCGATGTTATTGCACGCTCAGGGCTTCGCCAGTCAATTCACCCCAATATCGTCCGACTGCACACTCTTATACCTTGAGCAACAACGAAGTTTGCTCCATGGTTATTATAGGTGGTCATTGCTTTCCATTATTTAGGCTATCTTTTGAGAGGAGCATAGTGTCCGTTACACCCTTTGCGTTTATCAGAGACGCACCTGACTATCAAGCAAATGCGAATCCATCTGCGTATTTAAGCACGCATTTGGTCAGAAAATAAAGACGTTTTCAGTAATTAAATATTTTATATATATATATATATATATATATATATATATATATATATATATATATATATATATATATATTATAAATAATATAAATTATAAATAATAATATAATAAATATTAAATTAAATATACGTTCATTGAAACTGATCATGAAGTTTTGTCCACAAATAAACACATTTTTTTCCCCCTCCTGTTGTTATTGTTTGGATAGATTAACATCGGAGTTGGTTGAATGACAGACGCTGCTAAAGGGTTTTGAAATAAAAGCCTATTTTTAATTAGGCTATATATTAATTATATATTAGGCCTTTCTATATATATATATATATATATACATTTCTTGGTGATTCGCATATCATCATTTTAAATTGTCTTGATTTGATGAATATAAGGCTTTCTCCAGTTTTTGAAAGCGGAATCCCATAATTCCAGAAGGTCACATGTCACTTCTCTGACGCAGTCCATACCAGAATTCCGACTTAAGTCTTCTTCGACTCTCTAAATCTTCTTTTTACTTTGCTGATTCAGGTAAGTGAAATGTGAATATAGACATATATGCTCATGTTATGGTCATGTTGAAGCTGGTTACAGCAGGAAGTTTTATTTAACTCCCTATATAGTCTTTGGAAATAGTGTAATAAAAACGGAACATTTTAATAATAAAAAAAGAAATCCAGAGCAAATTGCTATAATGTTTGCATCTGCCTCCTGTTCCTAAATGCTCTATACAGAATGCACCTCCAAATAGTATTAACTTATGGGTTTATTTAAATAAAAGGGTTTATTATTCTCGGGCATGTTCAACACGCACATGTCACCCATGGCGTTTGTTTGAAACGCTTTAACCAGCTCAGAAGTAAACCTTATCGACTGCAATATTGGACGCTCATGGCTAACTTCGCTTGGTATCAGCGTCCGACTGTCAGGTAGCATTGATTGCTCTCTGTATACAATGAATAGATAAAATATGCCTTGCTATCCCTGCTGAAAAAAAAAACAATAGAAACCATTACAGAAATGCTAATGTTTTCCACTACAAAACCATTACAAACCATCAGCCGTTAACCATTAAAACCATTACAAATTGGTGTCCATTACGTAGTGTGTTTTGGGCCACATTCCATTAGGATTTATTGGTACTGTAAAAAATATTTTAGCAAATTAGTTATTTTAACTTATTTTTTGTGTAGAGATAACTAGATTGTCCAGACAACAAGAAATTTTAAGTTTTTCTTGTCCTCAACTTATCAAAATAAGTTAGTTAAACTAAAAAAAACCCATGCAAAAAGATAACTCAAAATAATGAGTTAAGTTTTTTACAGTATAGGTTTCCATTACAAATTTGTATTGGTCATGATTTGTATTTTTAATGGTTTCCAATACAGTTTGTATTGGTTCTGCACATATTTAATGGTTTCCATTACAGCTTCTATTGGTTCTAAAACGCCAAAGGATGAGAATGCGTTGCAGCCAACATATATGTATTGGTCATGATTTGTGCATATTTAATGGTTTCCATTGCAAATTAGTTGGTTTATTTATGTCATTTTTAAATCTATTTTGCTGTTGCAATAATTGTAAAAAAAAAAGAAAAAAAAAAAAGAAATCTGCATTTAGCCTATTCATTATGTGTATGTGTATATTAAATCATTATCATCAAACCAAAGAAAACACCACATTTATTGGAGTCTTAATGGTTCATACTGGTGTCCAGTAGATACTTGCAACCTATAAGATTTCAAAAGTGTTCTATTGGTCCTTAATGGTATCCAATAGAAAAAACATGCCACCAATAGAACAAAGCAAATCACCAATAGAGACCCACTAGGACCAGTACAGTTTCCATTAAAACCAATACAGACAGATAGACAAAACATAACACCAATAGAAGAAAGCAAATTGCCAACAGAGACCCACTAGGACCATTACAGTTTCCATCAAAACCAATACAGTTCCCTTTATAACCATTAAAACCATTAGTTATTCTGGAATGGTTTCTATTGTTTTTTTCAGCAGGGTATTGTGTCATATTTGTCGTTCAGCCAACAAGACTGTGTGAAACAGGCGACAGAACGGTGCTTCGGACAAGCGTTCTGTTCAAAACTTTGCACATTCCGCAGTATGTTACGTTAGCCTACAAGCAATAGGCATTATAGGCCAGATATTAGAAAAATTGACCTAAAGTCGTATTTCAATCTTCAGTGTTGGGATGTCTACATATTTCTCTAAGGCATAGGCTACAGGTGCTTTGACTGTGTATTACTTCCATAATCCCCATCTTCACATCTTGTAGCCTACCCTGCAGCAAAGATAATGAACACTGATCTTATTCACATAATAATCCAAGATTAATTATAAAGATTAGATTGTATGTTTCTATTTATTTCACTGACATGGACTGTCAAAATTCTCTTCTTTTCAGTGTGTTTGAAAAATGGAGCAATTGGATGATTTGGAGTTGGAGGATGATCTTCAGGACACAGATAAACTTCTGCAGAATTTACATGTGGGTTATTGTTAAAAATCATGCTTTCTATTTTTACGATAAAGTGCAGCTAAACCACATTGTTTCTAGTGAAATTGGACACTGCATGTTACTACAGTTTCAAACACTTAAAGGAGTAGTTCACTTAAAAAAAAAAAATCGTCTGGCGTCGTTTAAAGCCCTTTGAAGCTGCACTGAAAGTGTCTCTTGGACCTTGAACCGTTTGGTTACCAGTAAAGTGCATTATATGGAGAAAAATCCTGGAATGTTTTCATCAAAAACCTTAATTTCTTTTCCACTGAAGAAAGAAAGACGTGGACATCTTGGATGACATGGGGCTGAGTAAATTATCAGCAAATTTTTTTTAAAAGTGAACTACTCCTTTAAACCTCAAATATTAGCCTACACATTCATCACACAAACATTCATTTACACATTAGGCTATATGGAGTGTTGCATTTTACATCTTGTTAAATTGAGTAGAATGAGGCAGAGGCACAGAGGAAAGAAAACCCAGCGCCGGTCAAATGGAGGAAGAGAGATGGGCAAGGAAATCGTATTCCTCAAAGGCCATTTAGGAAAAAGCCATCTGGTCAGTATTACTACTCCTCTTGCCCCTTTTTAGATGTTTACCAAACAATTTCCATAAGGAAATATAATGCAACATTATTGTTATTTTCAGCACACCGCGGCCCCGCAAAGCGACAGAAGTGTCCAGGTAAAGGAAACAATTTCAATTATGCAAAAAGCATATACTTGAAGTTGATGTTACGACTGCTTACATGTTCTTTACAGTAAATACTCTGTGAAAGACAATTTAAAACTGTCAGATTATTTAATTTTTTGAACAAAAGTCAATATAATGTATAAACAGTATTTCTGTCGTTTTTCAATTAACTTGCCTGCAACTCTTTGCCTCCTGCTTAAAGAAATAGCATTCTTTTTTAGGGACAGTGCATTCCCAATGTGATGTACCAACTGATGTCAGTGTCAGCTTCACAGAAGGTACGTGTCTAAACACACACACACACACACACACACAATAACTTAACAGATGCCTGTTTAACATAAGACATTTTGTACAAAGCAGTAAACTTTAAATTATCATGACAATTACTATATAGTGAAATCAATTACCCTTAAATACTAATATTAATTTTATAGTACCGGTAAATGAAATTTAACAGAATGATAACCATAATCGTAAATATATACAAACCGTGACTGTAAGGACAAATTAATTGGATAGAAACAAGGTAAAAAAATCAGTGTTTAGATGCTTTCTGAAGATCCCAAAGCTATCACTAGAGCGATGAGGATACATAATTTCACCAAGAAGGAATCACAAAACAGAGAAATTTGAAATTTAATTCTGGGGGAATAATATAAAAATATAGGAAGCCAATGTTGAGACAAACAGTGACAGTATTGCCTGGATAATTGTGCTTTCATCATAACACCAATAATGTTTACTGTTTTTGACAGTAACTCAATCCAAGGTACTTCGCAAGGAGCTTCTTGACCTGCTGGACGTTGGTGTAGAGGATACACCTGAGACAACAGAAAAAGACCCAACAGAATGGAACATTAGGAACACTCTGTCCGCAGAGAAATGGAAAGAGGCCAGGCCATCTCTCATTGATAGTATGCTGGCCAATGAGGACCCTCACCCACAGTCTGGATGCCAGTGTGGGAAACCAGCTGTGGTGAGGTGTTTGGACTGCCTGCCTCTCCCATTACTTTGTTTAGACTGTGATTTAATTGTGCACTCTCGGTTTGTCTTGCACAACCGAGAACAATTAAATGGAGAGTTTTTGCAGCCTGTTCTTCATCAGCAAACAGGTACCCATTTAGAGTCCTTAATACATATCAGCCATGTTTTATTCCTGTCAAACTTTTTCAAAATCTATATAAAATCTACATATATTTACAGCTGCAGCAATGTTTTTTTTTTGTTTTTTTTTGGGGGGGGGGAAATGACATTTTTTGAATGTTAGCATGGATGGTGCCTATTCAAAGGCCAGATCGTGTGTGCCACTGCTCAGGCAGCATCCATGTGTCACCTGGAAGGGTCGTGGCAGTCATAACTATGAATGGTAAGACATCTTGTCACATTATACATTAAAATCCTACAGAGTTATCCTTTAGGAATGCATTACTCTGGATTGCTCATCTGCTTACTCATTACATTGTTACTGCCTGATTTCAAGTGGTGATGATGATGATGATGATGATGATGATGATGATGATGATGATGATGATGACAAAATAATAACAATAACAATAATGTCTTAGCACCCAAGGTCACTTATAAAAGGTGGGGTAGGGGAGGAGGGTTAAAGGCCAATGGCATCAGTGAAAAGTTGTGCTTTAAGGTGTTTTTCTACGTGCCCAGACTGGGAGAACAACTTTTGTGTAGTAGTAGGTTATTCCATGGAGTGGGACCAGCAATACAAAAGGCTCTATCCCCAAAGGTCCGCAGTCTGGTACGATGGATGGCAAGCTGATCATTGTTAGAGGATCACAGGGGCTGTGACTAGATTTGTGGGTGGAGGAGACCAGTAAGATACTGGGGTGCAAGTGTATGGATGGATTCATAGGTGAGTAGGAGGATTTTAAAGGTGATGTGGGATTGGCAGCCAGTTAAGTTGCATTACAATGGATGGGTGTGATATGCTGCTCGGGTTTTGTGCATGTTAGGATCCTGGCAGCCGTGCAATGACATCATTGCAATATAGGCCAGACAGGAGCTGTTGAAACAGTGAATGTGAGTTTCAATTTCAGAGTGCTCTTGAGAGTTTTTTTTAGGTGGTAGTAGAAGGCATATTTGGGTGATGTTTTTGTTATGTGACTGGACTGAGAGGGTGGGGTCAGCGATGGTCACCCAGGTATTCCAACTTCAGTGGACTTACTGCCTGGTTTTAGGTGTAAGTATGTTAATAAAAAAACAGGATGTTGTTTGGATCACAGTTGTTAAGTTGTAATTATATTATTGGAATCATGAAATCCATGATGATTACACAAACAGGCCTATAATTTTTCACAATAACAGCTTTATCACTAAGTAGCAGTCTTCTCTCCACTGTAATGTTGGTGTTTCAATTTGTAATTTCAGCATAATTGAGTAGCTTTAACAATGCAAATAAAAACTGAATCAGTCTTCATTCAGAACGTTGACCAATTACACTTTGTAAAAAGTTTTTTACATCCAAAGAAGTATTGCCTTATTCTGGTGAGGTAAATGAAGTCAATTTTTTGAGGAAATGCTGTATTACTTCATTTGGATTCATTCTCTGTACAGGCCGCTACAACCTATCAATGCCAGTGGTGAGTTGCACCAGCTGTTGTGTCACATGGTCCATCTCCATCAAGGACATCCAGCGTGATGGATACTGGCCAGGCAGTGGTACCACAAACTTCTGCACGCTATATGCCACTGATATCTTTCAGTCATTTTATGACTTGAAGATGGCAGCACCAGGGGTCTCTCTGAAGGCATACTTAAGAATGCTTGATGCAAGGACTGTGCGCTTTGGAAGAGTGAGTGTTCATTTTACAAAATGCAATTTAGTTACATGCCTTCAATTTATCAACATTTATGTTGAGTTACAACACAATCTGCACCAATTAAATATCCCTGTATTTTGTTTGTCTTAAGACTGGCAAGATATCACCAGACACATTTTATAAAAGCTTCTTGGAATGGGTAGCCGTAAAATATGAAGTACAAAAGCTGTGTACGCCGCAGTTCTTCAATTGCCCCGCCTGCAGTCCAGAGACAATTTTGCAGTGTCAGTGGATGGTAATCGCAAGCTTTATAGATTCAAATCAAATTCAAGGTACGCTACATTGTGAATGACATGTCAGTTAACTAGTAGATTGTATGAACAGCACATGTAAAATGGAGAAATTATATAATGAAAACAAAATCGTCTGTTTTTCAGCACTCAAGAGCCAGGACATTTTGATGATGTTTTTATTCAAAATGATGAGGAGGTAGCCAAGTTTGTTGAATACATCCACACACAAACAAAACATGTAAGTTCAAATATTTGTTTTTTGTCTCATTGCCGACATTATTGCTGGCACTACATTGTTCATTAATATTTGCTGTTAAAGGAGTAGTTCACTTTTAAAAAAAAAACCTTTGCTTATAATTTACTCATCCCATGTCATCCAAGATGTCCATGTCTTTCTTTCTTCAGTGGAAAAGAAATTAAGGTTTTTGATGAAAACATTCCAGGATTTTTCTCCATATAATGCACATTACTGGTAACCCAAACGGTTCAAGGTCCAAGAGACACTTTCAGTGCAAACTGCAAACTGTTCAAAGGGCTTTAAACGATTCCGGACGATGAATAAGGGTCTACTCAAGCGCAACGATCGCTCATTTAATAAATAAATAACACAGTTTAAGTTTTATAAGCTCAAATGCTCGCCTTGCTCTCTTCTGTGACGCACGTTTGTGACTCTCCTGTTCGATCTCGTTCATCAAAATGAACTAATCTTTTTCAGAGTCATTTGGTTCATCAACGAACGAATTGACTCGGAATTAATTTTGATGAACGAGTTTGAACAGGAGAGTCTCGAACGTGCTTCGCAGTACAGAGCAAGGCGAGCATTTGAGCTTATAAAACTTAAACTTTGTTATAATTTTTTTTTAAATGAGCTATTGTTTCGCTTGATAAGACCGTTATTCATCGTCTGGAATCGTTTAAAGCCCTTTGAACAGTTTGCACTGAAAGTGTCTCTTGGACCTTGAACCGTGGTGTATCAACTTATTAGATCAAATGGGGAGGTGCGTTTCAGGACGGTGCGGGTTCAACTATCGGAGAAGAGGTTGAACAGGTAAACAGTTTCCTGTCTAGGGCAGCCATCACCACAAAGTACATGTCTAAAGCAGGTATGTGGGAGTGGCTAGATATGTGTGTGTCTGTGTACTGTTCATAAGTACAATGGAATAGTTTTTCCAGAAAAAAGCTGGAAAGATTATCTGTAATCTACTTTTTTTTAATTTAGGACGAAAAGACATGCTTACCCTCTTGGCTTTAGGGTGGAATGAAAGGAAGTTGGAAAACCTGAGTCGCACTTTAAGCCAGAGATACTTAAAGGTTAATTTTTCAAAAAATGTTATTGTCATAATGAACTCAAACAACATTCATACAAATGGGATTGATTGATTGTTTTTGTAGTTGTTGTTGTCTTTTCTAATTATTAGACTGTAAGGATACTCAAAGAAGATCTGGACAGCCTGAATGCTGCAAAAAAGGAGCTTGGCATTGATGATGACACAGTGCAGCTGTGGGTGGCTGATGTGCAGAAGTGGGCAGAGGGTAAGTTTGCATATATAAAAATTTTCATCATAGAACCCTGCACATTGACAACTAATTATGCTAAATTTCAGCATTGTAGCACACACTGTATATCAATGTGCTTATCAACATTCCTGGAGTTGTATTGCTAAGCCAACTGCAACAATGTTTTTGTTGTATCCACACAGAGCTTTTCTGGTTAAATAAAGGTTAAAAAAAAGTATAATTTAATTGATTATTGCTCACCTTCTAAAGTGGGCAATGTGTGCTTAAAATTACTGTGCAAAATGGCCGATTCTTCCATAGCATTGTAGCTTACTGGGAGCACTGGCCATTAGCTACAGCTTCTCCAGTTCAGTAGCACCGATTTTGGTTGTGTATTTCCTATCAACTTGGCCACGATCAAGATCTATTTAGAAATTGGCCAGTTTTCTCCTTTTAATTACTTGCTAATTGTATTTGAGTGATTGTCATTTCATGCATATACTGAGTAATATAATTCTAATTTAGAAACTGATCGAAGTGATGGTAGCCTTGGTGCACTACAGGCACGGATAGAGGAGCTGGCTGTCCTCGTCAAAGTACGCAGCCTAAACCTTTACAAACAAACAGGTATTTCACAGTTACATACACCTATATTTAGGTTCTTATTAATTCTATTCAATTCTAATGTTTCAGTTCCTAACCATACACACTGTGACCTTTTAGGAAATGTACATTGTACCTATGCAGCTAATGGAGCCTTGTCCAGTTTATCTAGAGCAATACGCGTGAAATCTGAATCAACTTTAAAAAAAAATATTCTGTGACATTTTTTTTTTCAGACAGCAACAAGAGGCGACATAAGATACGAAGTGTCATTTTAAAAGACAAAAAACGCCTGGCAGCAGCTATTGCTGAGTACAATCATCTGGCTGAACCGTCTGGACAAATTGTGTCCACTGATGGCATTATCCAGACTGACACGTGGCCTTGGCGAAGTGAAAGTAAGTTCTCTTTTTTATATATATATAATATATAAAGAAAAACATTTACGTTCTGCCTCATTGTGCAATATTGGTTTCTCTCAGGGTTTCCATGCTCATGTAAACCTTAGATCTATGTCGCAGAAATGTCAAAATCCAATCTTGATATTGTTTATCTAGACATCAATCACATTGCACAGGACTCCTTTGAAAACTAGATGTAATATCTCAATGGGACTCAACTGGAAAAATATATTATAAATATAAACATGTTCTATACATCATAACTCCACTTTCACCTTTTGCAGACCTTCACACCAAAAGGATGGTATTTGATAAGTTTATGGCTGTGCAACGCCTGAAGGAGGAAGAAGTAATCCTCTGTAAGGAAATGCTGCAACACTGGATAGCACTAAAGACACAATACTTGACACTGGGAGCCCTTTCTTCAAACTGTAAGCACATCTATGTCTGTGTCACTGTTTATTTGTATTTGAAGTGTCTGCAATAACTGCAATATACACTTTCACCTAAATACAGTTTTGCAGGAGTGAGTATGTTTGGTGTAGATTCTCATTTCCGTGATTACAGCAATTAACTGGGCAGTCTAGAATGCATGTGCACACTAACAAATGTTATTGACTTCATTAATGATTTATCGTTGTGTTTTTGCAGCCTCTCTTGTTGACCTCTCTGAGGATGCCCAAAAAGGACTGCAGTGTCTGGTACGGTGTTCATTTTAGGACATCCTCAGACTCAGGTGTCAGCGTCAGAAAAACCTCTGTCATCTTCAGACAAAACTGCCTCAGCGTCAGAAAAACCTCTGTCATCTTCAGACAAAACTGCCTCAGCGTCAGAAAAACCTCTGTCATCCTCAGATAAAACTGCTTCAAACCAAACGGCCTCAGAAAAACATCTCAAAGGAGTCAGGTCTCAGAAAAAACGCCGTCGGAAAAAGTGGAGTCAGGTCTCAGAAAAAACGCTATCAGAAAAAAGGAGTCAGGTCTCAGAAAAAACGCTATCAGAAAAAAGGAGTCAGGTCTCAGAAAAAACGCTATCAGAAAAAGTGGAGTCAGGTCTCAGAAAAAACGCTATCAGAAAAAGTGGAGGGAAGTCTCAGAAAAAACGCTGTCAGAAAAAGTGGAGTCAGGTCTCAGAAAAAACGCTATCAGAAAAAGTGGAGGGAAGTCTCAGAAAAAACGCTATCAGAAAAAGTGGAGTCAGGTCTCAGAAAAAAACGCTGTCAGAAAAAGTGGAGTCAGGTCTCAGAAAAAACGCTATCAGAAAAAAGGAGTCAGGTCTCAGAAAAAACGCTATCAGAAAAAAGGAGTCAGGTCTCAGAAAAAACGCTATCAGAAAAAGTGGAGTCAGGTCTCAGAAAAAACGCTATCAGAAAAAAGGAGTCAGGTCTCAGAAAAAACGCTATCAGAAAAAGTGGTCAGGTCTCAGAAAAAAACGCTATCAGAAAAAGTGGTCAGGTCTCAGAAAAAAACGCTATCAGAAAAAGTGGAGTGAAGTCTCAGAAAAAACGCTGTCAGAAAAAGTGGAGTCAGGTCTCAGAAAAAACGCTATCAGAAAAAGTGGAGTCAAGTCTCAGAAAAAACGCTATCAGAAAAAGTGGAGTCAGGTCTCAGAATAAACGCTATCAGAAAAAAGGAGTCAGGTCTCAGAAAAAACGCCATCAGAAAAAGTGGAGTCAGGTCTCAGAAAAAACTCTATCAGAAAAAGTGGAGTCAAGTCTCAGAAAAAACGCTGTCAGAAAAAGTGGAGTCAGGTCTCAGAAAAAACGCTATCAGAAAAAGTGGAGTCAGGTCTCACAAAAAACGCTATCAGAAAAAGTGGAGTCAAGTCTCAGAAAAAACGCTATCAGAAAAAGTGGAGTCAAGTCTCAGAAAAAACGCTATCAGAAAAAGTGGAGTCAGGTCTCAGAAAAAAACGCTGTCAGAAAAAGTGGAGTCAAGTCTCAGAAAAAACGCTGTCAGAAAAAGTGGAGTCAAGTCTCAGAAAAAACGCTGTCAGAAAAAGTGGAGTCAGACGAAAACGTCTCAAATGAAAAGTTCTTCTACTTCTTCTGTTTAATTGGCAAACAACTTTTGGTGCATTACCACCACCAACTGAAATGAAGTGTGGATCGGGATGACCTAATCTAATATCTTACTACTATAAATAAAAATAATAATAATAATAATAATAATAAAACAAAAATAACTAAATAAATAACTAAATCCTTTTTATCAAATTAGTCTTTTTAAGAAATCTCAATAATGAAGAATAACCCTCTGATTTGGTGTCCATGTCTAAAAGATATTTTATGTTCAACTTTAATTTACTGATTTGTAATCTATTTATCAAGTCATTCCTCTCAATATCATATTTACTGCAAAATCATATAACGTGCTCCACTGTTTCTTCAACAAAACAAAAATCACACTTTCCTGTATCATGAATCCCCATTTTAAATAATGTGCTATTTAACCCTGTATGACCAAAGCGTAATCTTGACATTACTGTTTCTTCCCTTCTATTCCTTGATGTTATCCTCATTAATCCTACTTTTCTTTGAATATTATAAAACCATCTTCCATTTCTTTCTTCTTCCCACTGTTTCTGCCACCTTGTTCTAATCCTTTTCTTAATCACTAATTTTATTTCACCTTTACTAAATGGAATTATTATATCAATTAAACTGCGTTTACTTGCTCTTTTTGCATATTTATCTGCCATCTCATTCCCTTTTATTCCTATATGAGAAAGAATCCATATAAAAGAAACTATTAATCCCATTGCTTGAATTCTGAATAATAATTGCTGAATTTCTACCAATAAATCCGGTCTGCTGTCTGAATGATTATGTTTAAATGAATATAATGTTGAACTAGAATCTTAACAAACTACACTTGTTAATGGTCTAATTTCTTCAATCCATTCTAATGCTAACATGATACCAAACATTTCTCCTGTATAAACTGAAACTTCATTACTAATTCTTTTACCTGATTTAAAATTAAATTCTGGAACTACAAATGAAACACCATTCCAATCTTTTGAAGCATCTGTATAAATTTTTACATATCCATAATATTCTTTATCTATATATTGCTCAACCATATTTGAATCAGAAATATCCTCTTTGTTTTTCCGCTTATACAACAAGGTTAAATCTACATCGATTTCAGGTCAGATAGATGGATGAAGTATTGATCTAATAACTGTTTTACTGCCATTTATTTGAGATAATTCAAGATCTGTTATATTAGAATCCGCTATCCACCCAAGAGAATTTAATTTCCAGTTTATAAAAGTGGAGACAAGCAAATATTAACAAATTACAGGCCAATATCATTGCTACCACAATTTTCAAAAATTCTGGAAAAATTATTTATGAAAAGACTGGATTCCTTTCTCAATAAAAATAATATATTGAACGAGCACCAGTACGGCTTCAGGTACAACTGCTCCACAACTTTAGCTGTGATGGAGTTTGTGGAGCACATTGCAGCAGCAGTTGATCAGAAGCTTAATACCGTAGGTGTGTTTATTGACCTATGTAAGGCTTTTGACACTATTGACCACGCAAGACTATTGGGTAAATGTGAACTGTATGGCTTACGGGGAGTTGCATATCAGTGGTTAAAGAGTTACTTAGCTAATAGATTACAATATGTACAAATTAACAACACTAAGTCACAGACAGACATGGTAAAATGTGGTCTTCCTCAAGGCTCAGTCCTAGGACCTAAATTATTTATACTTTATTTAAACGATATTTTTACAGTATCCAGTCTGTTAAAGTTTGTAATGTTTGCAGACGATACAAATTTCTTTTTTTCTGGAAAAAATATGGATGAAATAATAAAAACTGTAGAAAAAGGGTTAGCTGAGTTGAAAACATGGTTTGATTACAATAAGTTATTGTTAAATGAAGGAAAAACTAAATTCATGGTTTTCTCTGGTGATCGGAATTATAATAATGTAAAGTTATGCATAAATGGAGTAGAAATCGAAAGAGTTTATGAGACAAAATTTTTAGGGATTATCATAGATAATAAACTTAGTTGGAAGCCTCACATAGGATATATTAGAAATAAAGTTGCAAAAACTATTGGAATACTGTTTAAAATAAAAGACTTAATAAATGTTAAAGGCTTGCATGTTATATATTCCTCTTTGGTTATGCCTTATTTGTCTTATTGCTCAGAAATCTGGGGAAATGCAAGTAAAACAACTATTGATATATTAGTTAAGTTGCAAAAAAAAGCTATAAGGGTTATAAATAAGGTGGGATACCGTGAACCAACTGATAAACTCTTTATTCAAAGTAAAATATTAAAATTTAAAGATATTGTCTATACAAAAATTCTGGAAATAATGTATAAAGCATTGAATAAAAGTCTTCCTTCTGGTATTCAGAAATTATTTAAGTTAAGAGAAAATAAATATAATTTGCGAGGTTTGTTTATATTTGAATGTGCAAAAGAGAAAAGTCAGATAAAGTCTAGATGTGTTTCAGTTATTGGTGTGAAACTGTGGAATGAATTGAATGATGAATTTAAGCTATGTCCTTTCTTGGTGAACTTTAAAAGAGCTTTAAAATGTAAAATGATAAAATCTTACGCTGTTATGTAGATCTATATATGTACTATGTACTTGAATTTGAATTTGTAAAAATCCTGGTAGGTTGTAAGGTTAAAAAATAGGGTAGGCAAGAATAAGCTTTGCTTCGGCCTATTCCTTTTTTGGTAAACTGTGGGTTTGTCTATTGTTCTTTTCTTTTTTTTTTCTTTTGCTGTTACTTGTGTTTAATGTGGACAATTTACCAAAATAAATAAAGTGATTGATTGATTGATTAGTTTTATGGCGGTCGCATTTTGATGACGTATCATGTCGCGCGTGATATTTTTCAGCTTCTGATAACGTTTTATCTGAGACTTGTTCGTCTGACTCTGTTTTTTCTGAGATATGATTTTCTGAGACCTGACTCCACTTTTTCTGACAGCGATTTTTCTGAGACTTGACTCCACTTTTTCTGATAGCGTTTTTTCTGAGACTTGACTCCACTTTTTCTGATAGCGTTTTTTCTGAGACCTGACTCCACTTTTTCTGACAGCGTTTTTTCTGAGACTTGACTCCACTTTTTCTGATAGCGTTTTTTCTGAGACTTGACTCCACTTTTTCTGATAGCGTTTTTTCTGAGACTTGACTCCACTTTTTCTGATAGCGTTTTTTCTGAGACCTGACTCCACTTTTTCTGATAGCGTTTTTTCTGAGACCTGACTCCACTTTTTCTGATAGCGTTTTTTCTGAGATCTGACTCCTTTTTTCTGATAGCGTTTTTTCTGAGACCTGACTCCTTTTTTCTGATAGCGTTTTTTCTGAGACCTGACTCCTTTTTTCTGATAGCGTTTTTTCTGAGACCTGACTCCACTTTTTCCGACGGCGTTTTTTCTGAGACCTGACTCCTTTGAGATGTTTTTCTGAGGCCGTTTGGTTTGAAGCAGTTTTATCTGAGGATGACAGAGGTTTTTCTGACGCTGAGGCAGTTTTGTCTGAAGATGACAGAGGTTTTTCTGACGCTGAGGCAGTTTTGTCTGAAGATGACAGAGGTTTTTCTGACGCTGACACCTGAGTCTGAGGATGTCCTAAAATGAACACCGTAGTCTGGTTCATAAGAGCCTCAGCAAACTGAAAGCAGAAATGCGTTTAGTCAAGGGCCATTACAACACTATCCTGAATGATAACTCACACCTGGAGATGGAGTTGGATGAAGAAGACATAGAACTTGATACTATATACTCTGATTTCAGCTCTTCTGATGAGGACTCTGACTGAATGTCATCTGCCATCAAACATGCTTCAATTACTGTTGTCGTTGTGGTTGTTGACGTGTTGATGGTTGTGGTTGCTGTGGTTGAGTATGTTGTATGATGCTTGTGCCCTTGGGGTTTTGTTGTGTACAAAGTTTAACAGGGTTTCTATGGCTTTGGATCAAATTGTCATTAAGCAATAATCAATGTGTGTTAATGTGTTAAATAATTAAGATGTCAAACTTCAAACATAGCTAAATCCTCATCTGTCTATAAAAGATTGTGTCCATAATACAGACAGTCAAATGTTGTGTATTTACAAGTTGCAGTCAGACAGCTTTACATGTTTTCCAGTCTTATGTGGGTTTATTTTTTTTATTATTATTTTTTAAACTTGACATTGCATTGCCCATTGCCCATTAATCCCCGCCCCCCACCCCCACCCCCACCCCCACACACACATAAACACACACACACACACACACACACACACACACACACACACACACACACACACACACACACACACACACACACACACACACACACACACACACACACCATTTCCTCCCCCCACACACAATTTACCAATTACTGCTACTTTGTAATTGTTGTACCACACTGATGGTGTCGATAAAGACATATACATTGTGGCCTGTAACCTGATTACCGGTATCTACTCTTTTAATTCTATTTTAAGACTTTGTTTGTATTTATATATTTATGTATGATATGTCATAGTGATCCTTCTGATCTTTATTTGTATGACCTGTGACTACTTAATTTTCTTTCCTTTTTTGTAACATTCAAGATATTCTGGAATGACAATAAAGCATCTTTTTATTTTCTTCTGTTTATTGAGTTTCATAAACTGGGGAGGTGGAGCTATAGGTGGGGGGTGGGGTGTAAGCAATGAAGCTTCTGATCTCACTGATTTCTTTATATGCAGATAATTACTGGAGAATAGACAAGTGTCAACCTTTGTTGGTTCTTTATGTTATTCACATTAACTAACTGAATCCATTTATCCCATATGTAGGCCTTTGCTGATGGTATGAAATAACTGACATGGCCCCATATAAAAGGCTTTTGTCACCTATTAACCAAAGCTTAGTAAATTTTGAAGTGAAATTAATTCATACATTCGGAGATCAATATGTGGTGGGTGTTGGTATTAGTTTTGATAACGGGTTTTACCTTATAGAGCTTTGTCTTGCCTGTGCAATTGATGTATTTGTAAACATAGGGTTAGTATTTCTAACTACCATCTCATAGACCTATTAAATTTAGCATGTAACAAAAGTATGACAGAAAAAAATTCTAATGTGTATTCTAATATGTGTCACAAGCTGATGTTTCATAAAAAACGGTGTTGCTTATTGAGGCCTGTCTGGCCTATATGGTTGACAGAATGGTGATTTCTGGCTTCTCAGAGTTGCCACAGCTGGTGAGATCAGTGAAAATGGTTCATATCAGCACAACACACATGTACATCAATCAGCCACTACATTATGACCACCTGTCTAATATTGTAGTGTAGTTTACCCTTTGGCTGCCAAAACAGCCCTAACATATTGTTCCATGGTCTCAACAAGACCTCTTAAGGTGTGTTGTGGTATCTGTCACCAAGACATTAGCAGCAGATCCTTTAACTCCTGTAAATTGTGAGGAGGAACCTCCATAGGTTGGACTTGTGTCCAGCACATCCCACAGATGTTCGTTATTTTGCATATATATATATATATATATATATATATATATATATATATATATATATATATATATATATATATATATATATATATATAGTTTGTTTGTTATTTTGTTATTGTTGTTGTATATATATATATATATATATATATATATATATATATATATATATATATATATATATAAGAATAAGCAGGAGGAGAAAAGTTTTATTCCGTCACGAAACTGCTGCTATTTCTCTACTGTCATCATTCTGTGATCCTCGCGCTGCTCGCGCGCAACAAAGCTCGGCCTATGAGCTCGGCTGATCATCATCGGATTTGAAAGTAACGGCTCCAGTATCAAAGCCTAGCCTGCTGCAGCTTCCGCCGTTAGTTCGGCTATCCGTTACAAGGTTTGTAAACTCGCCAAAGAAATATAAATACCATCTAACGTTACTCACTATATATTCAAACACATATACTAAATGTATTATATATATAATTCTACGTTTTGACAGTGTTTACCACTCGTTTATTGCACAGTTAACGTTATGTGGTATGAATGTTTTAGCCGCGATGCTAACTAATCTATTTAACACATGAAAACATTGACTTATTGTTTTAGATTGTTTAAGTCATTTAATTCAACGTATTATGTACAACTGTCTTCATATTGCTGATATAACTAATTAATAGCTGATTCCTGCTGTCGTCATTGGGGTTTATTATGAATAACACAAGTGGTATCAAAACGTTAGTTTGGTCTGTTTTTGTTTAACGTTAACTTTTACTACAGATGCCCTCCTCAATTTCTCAAATACTATTTTAAAGCCCTTTACGGGCCAATAAATATTATGTTGTGAATGGATATAATCAGCTTTGTTCTTTTCTTTCCCTAGAACAACCAGCACATTTCTAAAATAATCTGAAAATTTCAGAGGCAACATTGAATTACAGTAAGTTAATTTAGCTTCATGCAAGTAGCAAACTTTATTACTATGAACTTTTCTGTGTGAAACTGTATTTGTATGAGTGTGTACTTGTGTTATTTAATCAGTTATTCTCTTAAAATATGCTGTCAAATCTCATTCATGTTACTCAGAAAAATAATATCACAGGTTTGGTGCCAATAATGCTATGAATTTTTTCTTATACCTTAATCATTTGCATTTGAATATACGACATTTGACAAAAAAGCTATTAATATGGCTTCAGAAGAATTACAACACAACTCATAACACAGGAGATGTGGCCTCTCTTTTTTCCTCCATATTTTTTTAGGATCTTTTCTGTGACATATTCGGAGCTTAACAGAATATCCATCTTTACTTAAAGTGTTGCATTGAATTTAACTGAACTAGATAATTGTACATAAATTATTTATTTTCATGTTTCCTGAATTATAAAAAATAAAAAACTGCTTATGAACTGTTAAGATGGGGTTTTACCGGCCTGCTGTTACATGTCTATTAAAAACCCATCTTTCCCAGTTCCGGATATATAAATGGGGAAGCATTAATCAGAGGTAAAAACAGTTTGAATACATATTTAATTCATAGAAATTAAATATGGAGACAGAGTACATACCATTTACAAGATGTTGTTCTCACCGCGGTGGATAAATCTGTCTGTCTGTCTGTCTGAAGTAGGTTTTACCAAGACAATCCTTTTATCAACTTTTAAACTCCTCCTGCATGGCTCAGTGGGAGGATGACTGACCCCCTCTCCTGCTGACCATCCCCTCAGGGCAATAAAACGCCCTGTTATTCTACCCAGCAACAGAGAAGGGAGACACCCCCACTAAGATATATTTTTTAATTCTCAACAACTCCCTCTGTTTTGATTAACAAATCAAACCAATAACTAGGCTAAACTAAGTCTATGTCTTGAAACCCTTAAACAAAATGTAAATAATAAGATGTAATATTGTAACCCACTGTCCCCTCTGTTGGCGACTTATGAAATCAAATGAAGTTTAAATGTTCCCCTTAAATGTGAAATAACCCAAGTATAAGCTAAAAAGCTACTAAACCTATCCGAATCTCTAACCTACTAGAATTAAGAAAAGTAAGCACCTTTATCCGAGAGGTGCAAGGCTATGATATCTTTGCAACTACCAAAAACTATTATATGATCTAAATATGACTTTAAGAGTCCTAACCTAGATTAACAAAATGCTTCTTAGAAATAAAGATAACCCATGAAAGCACTACACTCAGATCAAACCACAGAATAAAAAACAGATTTTCATGCAATGCAAAACCAAGATTCTAACAATACTAATATTGAACACCTTATGAATATGGAACTTATAAGACATATGCAGTGGTTACAAAACTCTCATTTTCTTTTTTCTCTTTTACAAAATGCATTCAATTGTTGTCATGATGTCTTGCATCTCGGAGATGTCTTCTTCTCGCCTTTAAAGAAGATGGTGTAAAGAGTCAGTGTTCCGACCGCGGTCTCCACAGAACTGTATGTTAATCTTTATTAAAAATAAAAAACGAAAACAAAACAAAATTCCAGCTGCCCCTCCGTGGGTGGCTTCTGCGAGATAAGTTGTTCCGGTGATCTGTCCTTGAACCCTCTGGTGGCTAGTACACATGGCTCCTGGAGTCTGATGGGCCCCTGACCTCTGGCCCACCACATCTGCCTGTTGATGACCTCAGCTTGTACTCCCATTCAAGGTCGGGGGTCGGTGTACTCCCTTCACATTACTGGACTCTCCTAAGTTTACATCTCCAATACAACCTGAAACTTACACGACAATCTTTTAAATATCAAATGTCGTGTGCTACCTGTAATTCCGGAGGTTGACTTCGGTCCCGAAAAGCTCCTTTCAGTCATATGGAAACATATCCTGTAATGAAATTAACTCAACACTCCCACAAGAAAACACTTCACATCTTTTTCACCCCAATTTCAATGTAGTCTGTGCACAGAACTTTAACCAATTGTGTTTAGAATTCTCCCCATTAATCTGAACCAACCTTCTTGTTGTTTCTTCTCCATCTTATGAGAAACCTATTTTAGAAATGCAATAGTTAATGAGACATTTTATTGCAATTCCTCTTTCCTGACGCTGGGCCTCTGATTGTCCTGCAAAAGAATACCTGCACAAAAACTTTATACCTCCGGTGGGAATCGCCATGTCTGTGGAATCCAAAATTAGTTAATTTAATTTGAAATCAAAGTACATTTTCCTGTAAGAATGTCAGAATGTTCTCTGGATTAAAGATTAAAGATTACCATTCAGCACTCCACTCCACACAAAACCTTTCAGCAGTCACCACACCTCACTTCTGTACCATTTACTCAGATGTCTATGCTGTAAAAAAATTCCTATTTTTTTTTTTTTTTTTTTTTTTTTTTTCTTATCATTTTATCCAGTTGTTACAAATCCTGATCCAGTTTACTGCAACAGATATACGTGGCTTTGAATCCTTAACAAACTACCTAACACACCAATGGTTTTAAAGTAAACTAAATATGCATTAAATTACCCTCTGTTTATCTCTGTTTTATCCAGTTTTTTGTAGTTTATGTAGTTTTTCTGTTTAATTTAACATTCACTTTTTTGGCCTGCTTAAACTTTTTAAGCCTTTATCCAAGAACCCCCTCATATAATCTATCTATAACAGATACGTGGTGTCTGACACTCCGCTCATTAAATCTAATTTATAGTTCTGTTTTGGGAGTCACTTAACAAACATTCCAGAGAGCCATGGGTAAGGTCTTTTGTGGGGGGTTTCTCTTTGTTTAAACAACCGTTATCTGATTTACAACGCAGTTACATACCTCCGTGGTGTCCTGCACAAGAATCCTTCCTCCGAAGTACTTGTGCCAAGGGTTGATATAAAGTTTAAGATCTGAATAGCTTTACAATATAGTGTTATCATATAAATGTTTATGTCATATCCCTCTGCTTGGAACAAAATTAATTTTGTTACAAAACATTAACAAAGAATAGTATTAGTCACCACAGGGAATCAATTAACTGCAAATAATTATCTGACTTGAAGCATGAAAAACACTGCCTTATATCCTGGATTCAGATCAAAACATAATGCAATTTCATAATCCCACAGATCTACAAGAAGTCCTCCAAAAAGATCAGTGTACCCATTGAAATAATGATTATTCTAATGTGCTCACAGCAAGTTGATGGTATGAAAATGCTGAACGTTCCAAGGTACTTACATACTGATAAAATATTGGGTTTTACCTGAATAAAACACCTGGTAACGGCAAAGTCTGGTGAAAATCTGATAAGTTTTAGCATGCAACAGTTATATTGTACAATAGAAAAATCTCAATACTTGAGAGCTATTTAAGAAATAACCTAACAGATCCGTTTAACCCATGTTGTTTAGAAACAGAATGTCCCAAGCAGGACACATCTGTGCTTACCGAGAGGCCCATGTAATAAACCTGTCCCCTCAGGACGTCGCAACCCCCCTTGTGAAAATTTATGACATGCAGTTGTTATCTAGAACTCACAGAAACCTAAGTAGAAGTGGAGCACGTGAATGTATTCCCACCCCTGTGGATTGTCTGCCCATAGAAGATATGGAAACATACGCCAGCTGCTGTTAATTATGAGCAATATGGTCCTGGACATAATAGAATTAAAACTCATGTTTAAAAGGAACATATCAGTTATATAGTAAAAAATTTAAGAGACAGTAGTATATTTTTCAAAACCGCAAACCTGTACTGCTGGTATCTGCCCAATTGGCTGCCTTAAGAATTTATCACCTGCACCAATCCATTTACCTGGAAGCTCAAGAGTTGGAGACACAGAAAAAATATTATAAATCACATTCCATTAAATTTGGTCAAAAGAATATTGGTAGAAATAGAAGTCTGAATTACCTTAACAAAAAGTCTGTTATCAGTCTGTGGTCCTCGAGATGGACTGGACTGACATGTACAGCAGATCAGGCAGAAAAGAGATTGGAGTTTAGACTTCGCACTCACAGCTTCCATGTATGGAACTCCACATTTCGTCCCCCACGTGTTGCAGTGATTCGCTGTCGATGCACCTCAGTGACAAAGTTCTGGTCCACGACTCAGAAACTGGATGAGACATTCAACTCCAGTGTATGCAGACAGTCATTTTTCTTTGACAGGTTAGGATCTGTGCTGGTCATAGGCATTGGCCATCGTTCCAGGGTGAGGAAACATTGTCCATGGGTGCGTTATCCCCTAGATGGGGCACTGACCTTCTTGAAGGTGAGGTGGTATTGGGACTTCTTGCCAGGATTTAGTGATGTGAAACAGTCCTTGGCCCAGTGTCCAGCGTAAGCAACTGTCCCAGATGTGATGGGTGCCCCACGACACACATATCGGCTGTAAATGCTCAGTTTCATTCTTCCAACCCCAAATCGGCACCGATCTGCGTCACATGTCAGACGTGTCCATACTCCAGAACGAACAGACCTGTAACAAAATTAAGATAGAAAAAGAAAAACAGGGGGGAGGAAGCTCCCCCACCTTAAATTAAAATAGAGACAGTTCTCGATGGAATCAGCTGCTTACTGTCACTCCTTCCCATATTGTTTTCCAATAACTGTAATTTTACCAACTTTTAGTAATTAACAAACTCAAACATTGTGTATCACCCTTCCTTTGAGTCACAGGCAAATGGTGTATCAAATATTGTCTCAGCGAGCGTATCAAGATTTAAAATCATCAGCTGAGATATTGAAGAGGGCACGTTTTTTTTTAAACACTATTACTCTAAATAATTCCCCTAAATTGGACTGATTTATTTAGGATCCACACCTGTGTGTTTGATCCATCCTACTGATTTTTTCAGAAGATATCGAGAGTCCCAGTCAAACTCAGGAACCGTCTGCTAAAGTGTATAAAGAAAATGCTGTGTAACTCCATCTATCAAGGAAAAAATATAAAAAACACCAAAGGTACATTGTAAAGCAGCTCTAAAATCAGTTATGCGCCTGTGTTTAGTAAATTGTTAAGTCAAATACTGCCGGCCACAAACAATCACCAGCAACTGATGTTGAAAAGTTCATTCACCAGAATTTGCACATTACCAAATGAACAAAGAAAAAAGATTCCTCGGGCTCTAAATTACTGTGTAACAAGGGCATCTGCATTTTGTGGGACCATGAAAATGTGATTACATATAATGAATAATTTGGGGACCGTCCTGTGATGATCCCGTAATATTTTCTATTTCTACTAGGTTCTGGCGCTCTGCAATATCAGTATTTATACTAAAACAATGCAAACCAATAACATTAGTCATAAATTCCTCAATTTTAGCTGCTTCATTTGAGGATAACTTCAAAACTGACTCATGACTAAATGCAGTGTTAACAAAATCGATCAAATCAACCGCAATATCAGTTTGCACACACTATTAAGGTACAGTTTAACCTTAACTTCTAACTCTGTGTAGTTCTGCTTACTTGTGTTTTTCCCAGGCCTGCAAATGAGCAAAAGTTTATAGGGTGGCTATTTCCTGCTCCCTATTAATCAGCTAGATTTAAGTCTGATGAATTATATTTATTTATTTATCTATTATAACTAGGGCTATCAAACAATGAAAACCATTTAATCACTATTTAATCGCAAATTATATTTCATGTCTGAAAGTATATATATTCATTAGGCATTTTAAAACGCTATTTTGCAATAGATAATGCTAGTTAAAATTACACTCTAACAGAAGGCATTTTCCCTTTTATGTGTTTTCCCAATTTATAATGCCTCAAACAGATGTTTAATGGTCTCCCAAATGTTCAACAACTTTACCAAACGTCCAACCTCTTTCTAACTTTTAGGCTACAGTTCAAAATAAAAAGTTTTCTCCAAAACTCACCAAAATGCAGGCCGTGGTCTCTCTCCAATGCAACTCACCCAATCAGCTTGCAGCCAATACCTCAAACGTTTTACTGCATTGAAAGTTCTCCTGCACTTCAACAAACATTATTAATGCATCGACCTTTTTTCTAATGATTTCCAAATTCCCCTTAGTCTTTCACCCATATTTTTACTTATCACTTTTACTTAACAAAATTAAACTGCACCCCAGTCACTGCTGTTATGTCAGTCCCATGCACGCGGAGAAATTCACACCCTCATGAAGACACTCACACACACACACACACCCCACTCTCCGCTGAGTTGCAGGGTCCAACCAATCTCTCCTTCTCTCAAAACCATGGATCCCATATTACCGAGACATTCAAAACATCAGACAAGACATAACAAACATAACATTTAAGACAGACAGCCTTGCGCGCGCAGAGGGTCTTCTCCTTTTAATACCCTTCCACTCGACGAAACGTTTCCTTATGTTAAAATCTCCTCGTCTAATCGTCGTGTTCACAAAAAACCCCGTTTTTCGAAAACTAGAAAACAAACTTCTATTTGTTTCCCTGGAGCTCCTTTTTTAATCTCTTATCTTTCTTTCTCTATTACAAACCTATCCCCTGCTTCTTTATGAGTGTCCCAAGTTCTCAAGAGGTAGCGCACACCTCAGCCATAAAATTACCAGTTTGACAGTCTGGTTGTCGTTGGCCAATCCCCGAACATATCCCTTTTTTTTTGTCTATATTTTTATCTTTTTTATTTCGTTTTATTTTATTTTTCGCCTCACCATTTCAAGGCTTCTTGGCATTTAGTTTAATATCCAATTCTAAGTTTTTCTGACGTAAACAAACACATAAATCCCATTCAATCATTTCTCGGTTTCAACATAAATTCCATTCAAACCTAGTTATACCGTTCAGCCTCTGATATTTTGAGAATTGAGTCTCTTAAACCACAGCATCACTTAATTTAGCCTACACATCATTTTGCCAATGGAGAAAAATCTCCTTACTTTTTTTCGGTCGACCGGTGATGCTGCAGAATTAGTCCTCTTTTCGTGTCCAATTTTCAAACAGACCCTCACTCACAGCCAAAATCCGAGGGGTTTCGGCACCATGTTAAGATGGGGTTTTACCGGCCTGCTGTTACATGTCTATTAAAAACCCATCTTTCCCAGTTCCGGATTTGGCTATAAATGGGGAAGCATTAATCAGAGGTAAAAACAGTTTGAATACATATTTAATTCATAGAAATTAAATATGGAGACAGAGTACATACCATTTACAAGATGTTGTTCTCACCGCGGTGGATAAATCTGTCTGTCTGTCTGTCTGAAGTAGGTTTTACCAAGACAATCCTTTTATCAACTTTTAAACTCCTCCTGCATGGCTCAGTGGGAGGATGACTGACCCCCTCTCCTGCTGACCATCCCCTCAGGGCAATAAAACGCCCTGTTATTCTACCCAGCAACAGAGAAGGGAGACACCCCCACTAAGATATATTTTTTAATTCTCAACAGAACACATGCAGTGAAAGTGAACGGTGACTTGGGTTGTATTATGCCCGACTCCGAGATCTACTTTTGGGTTCCACAGACAGAAAGTCAAACAGGTTTGGAATGTCACAAGGCTGAGGAAAGAATTTTAAGTTCACAACTATCACTTTAATAACATTACTAACCGTATTTTTTGTCCTTTGCAGGGACCTCGGTAAGCTGAAATACAAGTTTCAACAAGAGTAAAAACCCTCCTGTAGACCTGAATGCCTGGACCATCCACCAGAAAAGAGGAAAAACAAACGGAAAATGAAGCTGCTGCATCTTTTTTTTCCCTTGTGAAGATTTTTTATGGCCCGAGCACTGATGGTGTGAGGACCCTCTTGGAATTGCTCTGTTTATTATTATTATTATTCTCAGAAATTAATCACATTTTTGAGGGCCTAAACATGCACAAAAACTCACAAAAATTTGCACACGCGTCAGAACTGGTGAAAATTTACAACTGATATGTTTTTTTTTTTAGGTTTGGGCGGGGTAAAACGGCTCGTTATTGATTGCATTTTATGTTGCAGGAAGTAAAGGTGCGGTCACATTTGTGAATTCCGTGCAATTACACAGGCAAAAAAAGTCCATTGACCATTGTCAGCAGTGTAGCGACATAATGTATGACGCACAGCTCACAAAGGAGTCACTTTTCAAGCAGCTTTCTGTTGGTCAAATCCAGCGAATTACAGTGACCAACTTGGTCCCATAGTGAAACTTTTGACCACACATGAAATTGCTGATCGTGTTGATTCTTATTGAAATTACTGGGATTCACCAGTGAAATTTCACAGAACAACACATCATTTTACTACACCACAACTCTGTTAAAATTGAAAATATTTTCTGCTTGTTGTGACATATAGTCCGTGAAGCAGACCCCCACATTTCAGAAATTAGTATCATAAGAGAGCACCAATGCTACTCTTTATTTTTATTCAACAGAGGGATGTCCCTGGACCACAAAAATGCATGATAGCAATTCTTATTGGGTAGCTTAAGGTACAAAAATCACCAATGTTATGTATGGCCCCCAAAAATTTGGCAAATTCCATAAAAGGGTCAGTTATTTCATTTATTCATTATTTTTGTTACCAAAACAGTTATATTTGAAGATATCTAAGTTGGAATAGTGCCAAAACTTTAACTTCTTTCAATAATAATATTGATAATAGGAAGAAATTCTGTTTCCGGGTTGAAGCCTCTACTTCATCCATCTTTTTTCTAGTGAGAATAATCAACAACCATTTATGAGCACTGTTGATTCAAGTCACACATTTAAGCTTTTCAAAAGCTGTAGAGTACATAACAGTTTCCAGATCATCTGAGATTTCGGTATAGAGATAAAAGTTTAGGATAATAATTTTCAGGAATGTTACAGCACAATGTGTGTATTAGCACCATTTGTTTTTGGCATCTGATAGAGCTTTTGGACTTGGAAACAGTGATGTTACTCTTAACAAGCAGACTGAAAAGAAGTTTTAAAGTTAAGTGAAGATGGACATTTTTAATTAGTCAAAAAAAAAAAATCATTAATTTATTACATGAAACATATGTGTTTCCAGGCATTTTGTTGAGATGTCTTTTCTTGTATAGCCTATTGTATATACATGGTTGATTATTCATGTTGCTTTGCTTATGTCTTATACTGTTTTTTTTGTGTGTATTCATTGATATTAATCTATTATAGCTTTTTTTCCCAAGTGCATGGAGTGTATGTATTAAATGTGTATGTATGGATCTAAAATATGTAATAAACAATTCTTATTTTGTTGAGTTGGTTTATTATTATTGAAGTTAATGGTAAACAATGGTACAATTTTTTATGTGGTTCCTGGAGGCATCCAAAGCGGTTCCACACAGTGCCTTATATAAGAGTTCCTCAGGAAAACTGTATGGTTCCTCAGAGAACCTAGAGGATCTACAGACAATTCCGCCAATGTGGCAAAGTCAAGAACCGCAAAAGGCTCCTCCAGGAACCTTTTATTTTTACAGGTCTATTTTCTAAAAGCCTATTGCTTTCTTTCAACAATAACATAAAAAAAACATGTAGATGTAATGATTTTAATGTATTGAAACATTCAAAGTATAAAAGAAAATATCCAAATCAATGAACAAAATTGACATGAATACATTTTTATTTCGTATCTGACCAACAATTGCAATATAAAAATAACAAAAAACTTTTTTATTAATTTTTGAGAAGATGAAACACAAAAAAATAAAATATTTAATTAATAGATCATTGGTATTGTTCTGTTGGCTCCCACGAGTCAGGCCATTCTTTCCCACTGTCCAAAAAGTAATGAGAAAAATGTTATTAATAGGACAACTGAAACACTTACATTGAAAACAAATAAAAAACTATGTATTGGTCCTTTAGAACTGATGAAAATATATCTGAGAGTGAATGTCCAAATAGACAAATTCAAAATGACCTCATTGACGGTCATATAGTCTGTATGTACATCTGGGTAAGACTTTATTTTACGGTGTCCTTGTTACATATGTTACATGTACTTAATGTAGTAATAACAGTAAATGATGCATAATTACATGCAACTAACCCTCCACCAAACCCTAATCCTACCCTAACCCTATAGTAAGTACATGTTAACTATTATTACTCAGTACTTAAATATATAATTACACTGTAACAATGACACCTTAAAATAAAGTGTGACCGTACATCTGTTTACAGGGTAGGACTTACCATTTTGTGCAAGATGTCCATTTCACCCTGACTTCTTCTTTTCCCTGAAAATATATGAAACAAGGAAACGATAACTTTAAACATATTTGCAAGAGCACAACATGCAGAACATGCAAGTGGAAAGGATTGCGCTCAAAAGTGGTCGCTTTATTCTAAAACAGGGTACAAAATACATACATTTTTGCAGTGTTGTCAGTTAATTGATTCAGTTGAGTTCATTCATCTCTTTTTGCACGTCTTTCCAATGAATACTAACACCAGACGAGAATAGAATATTACAATAGTAGGCCTATCATAGTTATCAGATATTAAATCAAGGTCATTTTTGGCATTGTCACAGTGGGCTATATCCCATTTGGAAACCATTCTAGATTAAACGTGATTCAGCGACGACTAATATAATTTCATATGTAATATATTACATCTGTTTTGCTCAAAATCCTTGAGTAGTATTCTTTGAGAAGGAGTTAGTCGGTACCATCTGAGGGGAAAAAGTCTAGTCTCATAGTCATTTTTGGCAAGGTATACCACCCTATAGTAAGAAAATAAGATAGCATTGCACTGATAGTAGCTTTCTGTGTGTTATCACCCTGTATATGTATATTATACACCTATGCAAGGATATATTACTAGTGAAGGGCACAGGTGAGGGGTGGAGGTAGGGATAATGAACAGAAGCACATGGCAAGTATAAATAAAGGAACACATGGAATAGGACACAGTAAGTAAAAAAAGGTAACACAAGAGGTGCAGACATGATGGCACACAACACTAGCCAGGCAAACAAAACCACGGCAAAACAAGACCCTTATAATTAGTCCTTGAAAAAGTATTCAGATCAGATGTGGAACAATATTGAGATTGTAAATACTACTGTAATATCGTCTGACACATTTAATTTGCTCAAAACCACTGTTGGTCGGCTTTAACCAAATCTTTAATTAACCTCAGCCTGACTCACCCAAATTTGTGTGTCTTACTTCGCTCTGGCCAAAGTTCACATGCACTGTCGTCAAAATATGCTCTCAACTTGCACCCTACATGTTTTACGAACAGTATGTGACTTTATTCTCTGAACTTAAATGAGAAATCCGCCAATTTTTTACACAGATCTCAGTTTCTCGAGGTCACCGAGTACTGTTGGTACGAAAAAAAACGGAAACAATCGGTTTTGCCTATCTCGAGTTGCTACATCTAGCAGCTACAGCACTACACTCTGTGGGCATGTACATGGGGGATTGGGGGCTCATGGACATGCCCCTAGAGTGTAGTGCTGTAGCTGCCTGGTTGGATTAGCTGTTGGCTATAGTAACTCGAGCAATTATCCCTTTGTCACAAGTTTCCCTTTTTTCGTACCGACAGTACTCAGTGACCGCGATAAACACAGCTCTATGTGACAACTCGCTGGATTTCTCCATTAAAGGCACCCATAACAGTTTTTAGACCTTAACATAACGTTTCCAAAATCATTTCAGTGTCACATAACCTCATAACATGACGAACAGCACTTTGCCATTTTCTGACCTCAATATTATATTGGAGTTATGTTCATACTTTGTTGCAAAAGACTTTAGTTCAGTTATTCTTGTGCTTCTCAACTGTAACCGAGAGCAACATAGAAGTATGCAACTTAGGTCTAAGAAAAAATACTTACACCAACAACACGCTTATCCACAATGTGGGAATAATTGTAGATGGTCTGTTTGGCATGTTTTCTGCATTCTAAAAATGACAATAAAAAAGGTTAGACAAAGTCTATGTTGTTCAACAGGTCAAAAATTAAGCAGAGTTGCAAAAGTCTGGATTCAGAAACTGAACGTCCTCCCAAGTATTACACTTAACACAGGTGATTTCACGAATTAGCTTATTTACTTGCCTGAGAAGTGGTGGTGATAGCACTCAGCTGGTGTAGTAGCACTGAAGCTAGACTTTTACCACATTTAATTAGTTTAGCTGAAATCTGACCTTTAATTTTACGTTTTGAATTGAGTTTTGCAGGTGGTGGAGGAGGAGAGGACCCAGGTGGTGGAGGAGGAGTGGACACAGGTGGTGGAGGGAGTGAGGACACAGGTGGTGGAGGGAGAGAGGACACAGGAGCTGGAGGGAGAGAGGACACAGCATAAGGCAACATTATAAAGAAATAACCGTCAGTAGTTGTCACTGGCTGAGAAGTGGTGGTGATAGCACTCAGCTGGTGTAGTAGCACTGAAGCTAGACTTTTACCACATTTAATTAGTTTAGCTGAAATCTGACCTTTAATTTTACGTTTTGAATTGCGTTTTGCAGGTGGTGGAGGAGGAGAGGACACAGGTGGTGGAGGAGGAGAGGACACAGGTGGCGGAGGAGTGGACACAGGTGGTGGAGGAGGAGAGGACACAGGTGGTGGAGGGAGAGAGGACACAGGAGCTGGAGGGAGAGAGGACACAGCATAAGGCAACATTATAAAGAAATAACCGTCAGTAGTTGTCACTGGCTGAGAAGTGGTGGTGATAGCACTCAGCTGGTGTAGTAGCACTGGAGCTAGACTTTTACCACATTTAATTAGTTTAGCTGAAATCTGACCTTTAATTTTACGTTTTGAATTGCGTTTTGCAGGTGGTGGAGGAGGAGTGGACCCAGGTGGTGGAGGAGGAGAGGACACAGGTGGTTGAGGGAGAGAGGACACAGGTGCTGGAGGGAGAGAGGAATCAACAGAAGGCAAAACTAAGAAAAAAAAATCCTCATTAATGACCACTGGCTCCTCCACCACCTCCTCCTCTGGAGGGTTTGCTTCCTCTCCAGATGGGATTGGACCCCCCCCCTCCACTTCTGGTTGGTTTTCCTCCACCACCTCCTCTTGAGATCGGTTTGGATCCACCTCCCCAGGGACATCCTTTTGAGCAAACAATTCTGCAAAATGTTAATATTAAATGTTAATAACAATTGGATTAAGAATGTTAAGATGAAAAAGTGAAAATAAAAGTAGCTGTCTATCTGCAAGTAGCTAAGTTTTCCTATGGCTTAAAGTAGTAAATATATAACATGACCTATACAGGTGCATCTCAGAAAATTTGAAAATAGTGAAAAAAATCCATTGTCCTACCCAGATTGGATGATTAAATCCTCAAGAAACCATTGCCAGTGTTTTTACCTAATTAGCTAATTAGAGCTCTTCTCAGGTCGACATTTTACATTTTACAGCTCATGGAAATAAAAAAATCCAGCATCTCAAAATATTACAATATAATACAATATACACTGTATAAAACAGTTATCATCAAGATTAAAAACAAAAAAGGCTTGGAAGAATTTACTGGATGTGTAATGAATGTAGAATATAAAGTTTGAAGTTTTGAAATAAATAACAAAAAAACAAAAATCACAACATACTACATAGGCTAAGATGGATCTTTAATTTTCCTTATGAATGTGTACACGTTGTAATTATACTAGTCGCAACATGTAAATAGGACACTGTTGGGAGTTCTTTTGTCACTTTTGGGAGATAGGTTAGTTGGTTTTGCCACCTCAGTGAGCTATACTAAGATAGCCTAAAGGTGGGTCTGACTGAGTTAATACAATGGACGAGAAGGGTATGTATAATCTTATCTCACTTTAAAGTTTTTAGGGTCACACTGTACTTGGATACTTTTTCCACAGACTATCTATAGATGCTCAGATTACTTAACTATCTGTTGACACTGTAAACAGTGTCGATAGTTATGTAGAATATAAGTACGTATTACTGTGTTCATGTTGAAAATGACAGGAAATCTTACTTCGTAGAAGGTGCCCATAAAGATTTTTCATTTTCTTTATAATTAAAGAAATCTCAGGATTCCCTGGGTTCTCAAGGCAATGCATAATGTCTGCTGACATTCCCCCTTTCTTGTCCTTATGTCCCAAGAAAAGAATTGGGCAATAGTCCAAAACACTGAGTTTGGACACCTGCAAGGACAATAAAAACAAGACAAATATTTGGATTATAAACAATTATGCAGTTAGTGTCACTGTAGTAATACAATGACTAGACAATGAGAATACAAAGACAATGTACTTATTATATAATGTTATGAATCACAGATCAATGTGATTGGTTAGGCTGGATCAATGATTTTAAAGTTAATGTTGATTGTTTGTTTATGCTGGACAAATGAAATCCAAGCTAACGCAAACTTTATGTTCATTAGAATGCTACAATTGGAAACATTTCCAAATGGAGTGTACCCAGACCCTATCCACAAAGGGACACACCAAGTTTCCTGGCAGAAGGGAAGAGATTCAAATAGGTTGTGTTTATTAATTTGTATTTATGTATTGATAAATTTCCCTGCTTGCTTCCTGGTTAATGTTTAATGTTAGTATTGAAAATGTTACGTATGGTCCTTGATTTTGTACAAGGCCCTAGGTTTGGGGAGGCAAAAATGTTGACATTAAAGTTCCTTGCACTCTCTGGTTTTAGATGACACCCACAGGTGAAATAAAACAGAAGGGTGAACCTGGGGAACCAATGGCGAAACACATTGTTTGCTCCTAATAAAACAATTCCTGACATCAGACCAGTGTGATACTCTCTACTTATTAAATCCTGACATTCCTGCACATCAATTCCTTAACAACGTATAAAGGAACAAGTCCTGCTTTGTGATTATGTGACTGGAAATCTAACAGTCTTAGACTATAGGCATAGGCCTATATTTGTTTTAACTAGATGTGTAGGGCTAATTTTAATCAGCCACGTTTTGCAAGTTTAAGCATAAGACACAGCACGGAAGAGGAAAGAAAAGAGACAGTAGAAGTAGAGTAAATCCAAAGTATAGAAATTGGATACATTGTTCATAAACCTGCATCATCTGCAGATGTTGCAAGTTACACATTAGTGTTATTATATACACAAACATGTGGTCTAATATTGTGTAGGCCCTATTAGTTGCTGTGCTTGTCTCGTTGGCTATAGTTCTGTGGCTATAGTTTCTCTTATGATTTGTTAGTGTAAGCTGTTTATAGGCTACTTCAGATGTTGGGGTAGTTCAGAAGTGGTAGTAGCAAATATTAATCAGATAGCCACTGTCCATGGTTCTGATCATAGACTAGTAGGGCTATGTTGTTGAGTTATTGTTATGTAGCATACTCATATTATATACTATTTAAAAGGTTGGACTCTTGGGAATAGATACATTAAATCGTATTCGTATACAATATGCATTGTGCTTTACGTTATCAAAAAAAAAAAAACCTCCAGCCCTTGCGTATATCCTAAGCAATATGATGCAACATATTGGGTATTAAAATATCCACAAGAATCCATAGAAATAGATTATACAGTATAAGTTATGAAAATGTGTAGTCCATCTTATACAAACCCATTTGAAACAGCCATGCTATGGCAAAAAAAAAGAAGAGATTTCTATGTAATTATTACCTACTTAGTGTTGTGATTCTAGGCTATTTAAGAACCTCTGACATGAAATTCAAAAACTGTACATGAAATGTTTTACCCATCATTTGAGAGGATTATACTTCCCACAAATGGTTTCTTAAGCAGTGAGCAAGTATGCATTTTGGGTAACCTAAGTTCCTATTTGGAGTCTTGATAAGGACCTTGAGCAAAGTGCATGGGCATACTTTTACAAATAATTGTGTCAAATACTATTTATTTTTATAATTTATTGATATTCTTTTATAAACAGCTTCACAAGACCTGTTGTCAGGGTTCAATTGTGTTTTTAAGACAATTCACATGACCTACATGGCTATGGATATTTCAGAGATATCTGTAACCTGTATAAAAAATAAATAAAATAATAGAAACTACAGGCCCTCGGCTTTCCAAAAAGGCCAAGTTTTTATGTCATACTAACAATAGTCCATGTATGACTTACAGACAGCTACTTACAGACAGCTGAGCAGCCTTAAGTATTCTGCACACATTTCTGTTTTTCTTAACAGATTCTGCCCCCTTGGCGGTAACCTTTCGTTTGTGCTTCAAGGGGAACAGACAGGCTGTGCAGGTATTCAGCGGCAGGCGATTTGAAACCTGGCAGGTGGGGCAATTGACAGCTTGTGGCTTTGTCATGTCTGCAAATGGAAATAACATATTACTGTAGTTATGTTTCAATTAGCAATCACACCTTATTTCTATCACAGATGTGTTCTCAACATGCACTTATTGTGTTTAAAGACATGCCTACATGTTATTTTTAAGATAACCTAACTCGTATTTTCACGAAGAGTAGCCAAAATACTGAACGGTGACAATGCTTGGGTGGACTAGAGACCAAGGACCGCGGAACCGGTAGGGTAGCCCTACCTACTTTTGATGATCAAGTCCTCCCCCGCGCTTGCCTCTTCACCCCCCCCCCTCCGCGAAAAGCGTGTCTCTCCCCGCTGCAACCAAACCCCCCCCCCCCCCCCGCTCGGCCTCCATGCGCCCGACCAATTTGAAATGCGTTCCGCGGCCAAAACTGATACTAGTCACACTGGTAGGCCTGGCTGAATCTTAGTTAATAAGTCAAGTGATAGTGTGAACTACTGAAGTTTGAGATTTTACCTAAAAAGACCTCAAACAGATTGGAAGCCTAAAAGAGTCACTCGTGTGGCCAGTTTGACTCATTAAAACCAGAGTAAGTTATAGGCCTAGCCAACTTTTAACATTAAAGTTAGACAAGTACAGTTAATGCCTAGTGTAGACTAGTTCCTACATTTGTATTATTCCTTCAAGACAAATTGGTGTTTAGGTATGGAGGTGTTGAAACAAACGGGATAAACGAATCTGGGTTAATTTTATGCTTAATCCCATTACATTAAAACCTCAGTAACTACAGTAGGCCTGGTAGTTTTCCCCCTATGTATGGCCATAAAGAAATAAAAGTTGCACAGTTTTCCAACCGGATGCTTTGGCCGATACACTATCAACCCATTGTGTCGATAAACAAACAAATATGGATTAATAAACTTAAAGATGATCATGTTTAAATTCACAATTCGGTACGATACTTACCTTTTGGCTTGCTAATGGTGTGAGAGAGAGAGAGCTGTTTTTTTTTTTTCAACCCTGACGCTGTCATCGGAAAAACGTCACGTGAAATTGCACTATAGGCTATGCAAAGCATATTTTACATTTTATTTTGAATTTACATTTTATTTTCAAGTAGACTATATTGAAATATGTGTTTATATTTGTGGACAAAACTTCATGATCAGTTTCAATGAACCTATATTTAATTTATTATTTATTATATTATTATTTATAATTTATATTATTTATAATATATATATATATATATATATATATATATATATATATATATAAAATATTTAATTACTGAAAACGTCTTTATTTTCTGACCAAATGCGTGCTTAAATACGCAGATGGATTCGCATTTGCTTGATAGTCAGGTGCGTCTCTGATAAACGCAAAGGGTGTAACGGACACTATGCTCCTCTCAAAAGATAGCCTAAATAATGGAAAGCAATGACCACCTATAATAACCATGGAGCAAACTTCGTTGTTGCTCAAGGTATAAGAGTGTGCAGTCGGACGATATTGGGGTGAATTGACTGGCGAAGCCCTGAGCGTGCAATAACATCGCAAATGGTTTTTTACAGTGAAGTTGGTTGAAAGCCTCGAGCGTCTCTCACACACGATAAAGGGTGCGTGTTGAACATACTGCTCTGCAGGCTATTAAGGGGTGATGGAGCCTATGTCACATTTTTGACTTGTTTAATTAGGCGTACCAAGATTATATCCAGGCTTATATAAAGTAGGCTATATACTACAGGCTAATTTAAAACTAAACGAAATTGTAGCCTAAGCACGCTACTGATGCTGAAAGCGTCTGATATCACGCACTTGGATTGGCTATATATAAGCCCAAGCGCGTCCTGTAAAACGCGGATGGCTGCATTTGAAAGAGCGTCTCTGAAAGACGATAAAGGGTGTGTGTTGAATTCGGCCAATATACTCCTGCGGGCAATTAATTGATAATGGAACCTATATTGTCGTGTTTTTAGTTAGGACACCTAGCACACAGTCAAGTTTTAATTGAGTAAGCTACCACAGGCTAATTTAAAACAGAAACGAAATTGTAGCCTACGCACCCTACTGATGCTGAAAGCGTCTGATATCACGCACTTGGATTGGCTATATATAAGCCCAAGCGCGTCCTGTAAAACGCGGATGGCTGCATTTGAAAGAGCGTCTCTGACAGACGATAAAGGGTGTGTGTTGAATTCGGCCAATATACTCCTGCGGGCAATTAATTGATAATGGAACCTATATTGTCGTGTTTTTAGTTAGGACACCTAGCACACAGTCAAGTTTTAATTGAGTAGGCTACCACAGGCTAATTTAAAACAGAAACGAAATTGTAGCCTACGCACGCTACTGATGCTGAAAGCGTCTGATATCACGCACTTGGATTGGCTATATATAAGCCCAAGCGCGTCCTGTAAAACGCGGATGGCTGCATTTGAAAGAGCGTCTCTGACAGACGATAAAGGGTGTGTGTTGAATTCGGCCAATATACTCCTGCGGGCAATTAAGTGATGATGGAACCTATATTGTCGTGTTTTTAGTTAGGATACCTAGCACACAGTAACATTTAATTGAGTAGGCTACCACAGGCTAATTTAAAATAAGCGAAATTGTAGCCTACGCACGCTACTGATGCTGAAAGCGTCTGATATCACGCATTTGGATTGGCTATATATAAGCCCAAGCGCGTCCTGTAAAACGCATTGGAGGTGGTTTAGCCGAGCGTCTCTCACAGACGATAAGGGTGTTGAAAATGGCAAATAGACTCCTCTTGAAAGATAAATAATGGAAAACAGTGACCTCCTATAGGTGTAGAAGGCAATCCTAATAAGCAAACATACGTCGTTGTTGCTGAAAACGTCTTTAGTCTGTGCAGTCGGTCAATGTTGAGGTGAATTGATGACTGGCGAAGCCCTGAGCGTGTAATAACATCGCGGATGGTTTTACATTGAAGTTGGTTGAAAGCCATGTGCGTGTCATGTGTACGCAAAAGGGTGCTATATGCGTGGGCAGAAAACGCCGAAGGACGTGACAAAACGGCCTTATATGACGCCCTGAGATGAGAACGGGTTGGGCTGAATCGCTGCCAACAATTAAGTCAACTTCATCTCCTGGACAGTTTTTGTAACTTGGCTTTTCCTTGCTCTCTTTTTTCATTTTCTTTTCACTTTGCCGCTCCACTTTTATGCTAAGCGCTCATGTTAACTTAGTAGTTAAAATGCTCCACGTATTTTACAAACAGTTGCCAAGTGACAGAAGATCCCGTTGGTGGACGTTTGGTGATGATGAGATTTACCCAAAATGCACTTAGAGAAATTATCGGCAATCCACTTGAAAATCTGCACCATAAAGTTAAATATAAGAGTCAAAATAAAGCCAGTCATGCAGAAAAACATTTTATTCAATATTTTACACCCATTACATCACTAAAATCAGGCAGTCTTTTACAGTTTGTGGAAACCATGACTGAGTCCTTATTGTGTAGCAGTTATAAACTATTCTCCGCTACAGAGAAGTGATTAATTGATGCACAAATATATTTGTTTCACGGACTTTTTGCAGTCTATGAGTTGGGGGTATTGAATGATAATACATGTTTAAGTTTATTGATTGCTGACCAAAAAAATAAATATCCGATAGGGGGCCCCCAGCCCAGATCATCAGGGGGCCCCCTGATGTTCTGGGGGCCCCAAGCGGCCGCTTAGTTCGCTTTGCCCCGGGCCGACCCTGAAGTAACACGGTGAAAACCCCCCACGATTATGTTCACTGAAACGGGAGGAAACCCCGATGTCGCCTCTAAACTCGCCTCATTGGCCGAGCCGGTGTTTTTTCAAACACCTACCCAGTACTTTAATCTGACCATTTGATTTCAAGTAAACAGTGAAAACAGATGTCCTGGCCACCTAGATAGTATGAAGACACATTTTGTTCAAAGGAGCTGCGTATTACTAACCCACTCAGTTATGCTTTTAGCTAAGAAAAGACCTTTACGATTCTTTAGAGGGGAGAAAAGACCAGAAAAGAAATACAATCTGTAAGAGACTATGGGTTTTCCAAGATACATAAATAGATGTAAGCTATTGAAAAAAAACAAAGCTTTTTTAGTTGTAATAGTGTGAGATGTAGATTTATATTTGTCTTAAATGATCAGAATAAAAATGTCTTGCTATTGTGTGGTTATTGGTGGAACAGGATTTAAAACGGTAAAAACGGCGTCCTGGTCACCTATATAGTATGAAGACGTATAGTATACTTGAAATTACACGTTTGGTTCTAAGTAACCCGAGAAAAACACATTTCCCGAACATCAAGATTGGTTGTGCATAAAAGAATTAAGTCTATATTGAAAAAATAATTAACTGTAAGCTGACATAGCATACAAGCACTCACAAAGGAGATCAAGCATAAAACCACTGACCTAGGGGGTGGAGGGGGGTAGAAGTAGGGGAAGTGTGGGCATGTGTGTGTGTGTGTGTGTGTGTGTGTGTGTGTGTGTGTGTGTGTGTGTGTGTGTGTGTGTGTGTGTGTGTGTGTGTGTGTGTGTGTGTAGGGGAAGTGTGTGTGTAGGGGAAGTGTGGGAAGTGCGGGTGGAAGCGGGCGGGGGGGGGGGTCACTGGCTGGTCACAGGGGTCATAAATCAACTTTGATGTAAGGTGGAGACTTATTTTTCTGTGGTTTAAAAGCAGACTGGAAAATGTAAGTTCTTTAATATTTTTTAAAGCTAATGAAAAACAACCATCTACAGAAATCAGGAAAAATGTAATCTTGAAATTTGTTTAAAAGTAGAAATAAAAGTAGATCATAATACCCTTTTTAAAACCCATATGTGTGCTTCCAAAAATGCATGGACCCCATATTTTAACTCTGATAGACTTAATAATCACAAATAAACCCGAACGAATCATCTAAACATATAACCTTGTGACAGGTCTATCAGATCATAATATGACACTGTTGGTCAGAAAATTAACAAAGAAACGACTAGAGGGAGTTTTCACAGTGCCTAATGCAACAAAAAGTCAAATGTCTATTCCAAAAAACAAACTACCCTTATTTGAAAATGAACTGAAAAACAAACAGAAAGTGTAAATCAATGCTGTGATCAGTTAACTGAGACTCTAACAAATATTATTCAAAGATTTAGTTGTGTCATAAAAAACAATAGAAAACAAACTGGTCTACCATGTGTAAACCATGCTATTATTCAACTTATGAAAAAGCGAGATCTTGCTCTGAAAATTTCACTAAAAACTAAATTGCAAACAGACACACTTGTCTTTAAAGGACTACGAAATAAAGTTGTTAATGAAATCAGAAAGTCAAGGTCCACATATTTTATGCAATTGTTTGCTGAATCAAGTGGAAATGTCACGAACGAGAGACGGATGGACCCAGTATTCAGCCAGACAAGAAAAAGTGCAAACAAAAAGGCTTTAATGAAGCTCAAAAGGGAATATGCAGGCTCGGTGGTCAAATAACATTTCCAAGTCGGTACACAGGCGGGCAGGAAAAAACAGGCAAGGATAACAGGATCAGGATCAGGCTCAGGCTGGCACAGAAGTCAAAAACGCAAATTGGGTCAGGTCAACAGGCAAACGAACAGAACAGGGAATGCTGGACTAGACTCACCAAAAGACAAAAGACAATGATCTGGCAGATTGCAGGGGGCAGAGGCAGGTATAAGTAAGGGAGTGATCAGGTGAATGGAGTGAAACTAATTAGTGACATGGGTGGAGCTAATCGGGAACAGGGAAGTGCTTGGGAGTAAAACTGAAGCCGATTGGATGGTGACTGGTGAAGGGGAGTGACAGGAAGACAAAAGAATGCTGGCAGGTGAACTGAGTTTAGACTGGTGACAGAAATGGTCTGAGCAGACCGGATAAACTTATAACCTAAAACAAAATCAAACACTAAGACAGAACCAAAAATAGAAACTGAACTTAAGGCAGGAGAGTAAAGTAATTAATCAAATAACAAACAAAACCCATAACCAAACCCAAATCATGACAGAGCCCCTCCCTCAAGGGCGGATTCCAGACGACCTTAATGAAAAAGAAAACAGACTGGACCGGGCGGGTGGAGGGGGTTTCAGGTCGGAGGGACAGAATCAAACAAATGTCCAAACACAAACCAAGAACAAAAAAACAAACCCAACAGGGCGCACGGGTGAAAAACAAACCGAAAATGTTTAAAAAAAAAGTCTCTAGGAACAAAAAGTCTGGCGGACGTCCCGGAGGACGGCCCCGGCGTGTCAGGTTCTCCGGCGGACGTCCCGGAGCACGGCCCCGGCGTGTCAGGTTCTCCGGCGGACGTCCCGGAGCACGGCCCCGGCGTGTCAGGTTCTCCGGCGGACGTCCCGGAGCACGGCCCCGGCGTGTCAGGTTCTCCGGCGGACGTCCCGGAGCACGGCCCCGGCGTGTCAGGTTCTCCGGCGGACGTCCCGGAGCACGGCCCCGGCGTGTCAGGTTCTCCGGCGGACGTCCCGGAGCACGGCCCCGGCGTGTCAGGTTCTCCGGCGGACGTCCCGGAGCACGGCCCCGGCGTGTCAGGTTCTCCGGCGGGCGTCCCGGAGCACGGCCCCGGCGTGTCAGGTTCTCCGGCGGGCGTCCCGGAGCACGGCCCCGGCGTGTCAGGTCTTCAGGAGGCCGTTGGCGGACCAGGAACCTCAGAGCCCAACGCCTGGAGAGGGAGAAAACAGAAACTGGCGCCGGACTAAAGGTTGGGGACGGCGCCGCACTACAGGCTACAGGGGGCGCCTGGCTACAGGCGACTAAAGGGGGCGCCTGGCTACAGGCGACTAAAGGGGGCGCCTGGCTACAGGCTTCGGGCTGGGCCTGGCTACAGGCTTCGGGCTGGGCCTGGCTACAGGCTTCGGGCTGGGCCTGGCTACAGGCTTCGGGCTGGGCCTGGCTACAGGCTTCGGGCTGGGCCTGGCTACAGGCTTCGGGCTGGGCCTGGCTACAGGCTTCGGGCTGGGCCTGGCTACAGGCTTCGGGCTGGGCCTGGCTACAGGCTTCGGGCTGGGCCTGGCTACAGGCTTCGGGCTGGGCCTGGCTACAGGCTTCGGGCTGGGCCTGGCTACAGGCTTCGGGCTGGGCCTGGCTACAGGCTTCGGGCTGGGCCTGGCTACAGGCTTCGGGCTGGGCCTGGCTACAGGCTTCGGGCAGGGCCTGGCTACAGGCTTCGGGCAGGGCCTGGCTACAGGCTTCGGGCAGGGCCTGGCTACAGGCTTCGGGCAGGGCCTGGCTACAGGTTTCGGGCGACAGTGTTTTAAAGCTGCGAAGAGCTGGCACTGGAGACAGTGCGTTAAAGCTACGAGGAGCTGGCACTGGAGACAGTGCGTTAAAGCTACGAGGAGCTGGCACTGGAGACAGTGCGTTAAAGCTACGAGGAGCTGGCACTGGAGACAGTGCGTTAAAGCTACGAGGAGCTGGCACTGGAGACAGTGCGTTAAAGCTACGAGGAGCTGGCACTGGAGACAGTGCGTTAAAGCTACGAGGAGCTGGCACCGGAGACAGTGCGTTAAAGCTACGAGGAGCTGGCACCGGACACTGAGTCTTTGAGCTGCGGGGAGCAGGCACCGGACACTGAGTCTTTGAGCTGCGGGGAGCAGGCACCGGGGCTGAGATTGAGGGCGGGTCCTCCAGGACCCCCTCACGGGACTCGATCGGAGGCGGACCTTCCAAATCTCCCTCCTCGTCGCCGAGCGGAGGCGGACCCTCCTGGGTCTTCACGTCGCCCGCTGGCGGCGACCCCTCAGGGACAGGAGCCGAGGAGTCAGCCAGAGCAACCGCTCGCCGGCGTTTGCGGCGGCGGTACGGCTGCGGCAGAGCGCTCCTCCCTTGGATGTGGCGTCTGGGACCAACACCAGGGGGACAAATCGCCAGCCTGGAACCCTCAAACGAGGCTCCCAAGACGACTTCAGGTAAGCGCCTGACATCCTCTCTTGTCCCAAACAAAGCCCAAGTGTCCATCATAATCTTAAGTCCAGATCGCAAACTCGGTGTCGGGTTCATGGTGGGAGAGAAAAAAGAAAAAGAGGAGAGGACAAAAAAAAACAAAAACAAAAAAACAACGTACTTGTCTGGTGATGGGTCTGGTTATGGCCACATCATTCTGTCACGAACCAGAGACAGAAGGACCCAGTATTCAACCAGACAAGCAGAGGTTAGGTTAAAGAACATTTATTTACAAAAATGCAAAAACAAAAACGGGTACCAGGCCAAAAAGGGGAAGAATGTGTCCAATAACAAAAAGCAGTCACAGATGAAACTATCTACAAAACAGAGGACAGGCTAACTCAAAAATCCAAAGATAAGTCTGATCAGGAAACAGGCGGGCAGAATAAACTCAAGCAGTGGTCAGTTAAACAAGGAAAAGTGCAAACAAAAAGGCTTTAATGAAGCTCAAAAGGGAATATGCAGGCTCGGTGGTCAAATAACATTTCCAAGTCGGTACACAGGCGGGCAGGAAAAAACAGGCAAGGATAACAGGATCAGGATCAGGCTCAGGCTGGCACAGAAGTCAAAAACGCAAATTGGGTCAGGTCAACAGGCAAACGAACAGAACAGGGAATGCTGGACTAGACTCACCAAAAGACAAAAGACAATGATCTGGCAGATTGCAGGGGGCAGAGGCAGGTATAAGTAAGGGAGTGATCAGGTGAATGGAGTGAAACTAATTAGTGACATGGGTGGAGCTAATCGGGAACAGGGAAGTGCTTGGGAGTAAAACTGAAGCCGATTGGATGGTGACTGGTGAAGGGGAGTGACAGGAAGACAAAAGAATGCTGGCAGGTGAACTGAGTTTAGACTGGTGACAGAAATGGTCTGAGCAGACCGGATAAACTTATAACCTAAAACAAAATCAAACACTAAGACAGAACCAAAAATAGAAACTGAACTTAAGGCAGGAGAGTAAAGTAATTAATCAAATAACAAACAAAACCCATAACCAAACCCAAATCATGACAGGAAATAGCTCAGAAATATGGAAGCAGATTAACAAGTTGACCAATCGCAAGTGCAATTTAAGAAAATGTGTAACAAAGCTCAATATAAATGGAATGGTTTACAATGACTCTGCCAAAATTGCAAATTAATTCAATTCATATTTTATTAATTCAGTAGAGCAACTTGCTGGAAATTTCAATCCAATTTTGCCTCCAAAAAATGTTGCTGAAGATTCAGCCTCACCTTTTCACATCAAACAGGTTGACCAAAGTGAAATAAGGACAATTATCAATCAATTAAATTCATCCAAAGCAAAAGATATATTTGGTTTAGATACATTTTTAATCAAAAAGTATAGTGCAGATCTGGTAAAACCAATATCTCATCTAGTGAACTTGTCAATTAAAAAATGTGAATTTCCACAAGGTTTTAAGACAGCTGTTGTGACTCCAATTTTTAAGTCTGGATCAGCTGATGCGGTCTGTAATTATCGACCCATTGCAATTCTACCTGTCATCTCTAAGGTGCTAGAGAAGCTAGTTGCTGAACAATTAATGGCCTATTTAGAGGAGAAAAGAATACTTAACTCTAAACAATTTGGATTTAGACCAAGGTATTCCACGGAAATGGCTGTATGCCATTTTACGGAATACATAAAAAGTAGTTTGGATGGAGGAAAATGTGTTGGGGCAGTATTTCTAGATTTTACAAAAGCGTTCGATACTGTAAATCATACAGTTTTGCTCAGGAAACTGGAACAACTACATGTTTCGAAACAAACCCTAAGTTGGTTTAAATCTTATCTTGAGCAACGACATCAGTGCGTTAAAATTAATGGCGTCAAATCTGGGATCCAAAAATGTAATGTGGGTGTACCACAGGGGTCCATTTTGGGCCCATTACTTTTCTGTTTGTACATAAATGATATCCCAAACATCTGCAAAGATGCCATCTGTCAAATGTATGCAGATGATACAATAATTTATGTGGCAGCAGACACACCTGAAAAGGCCTCTGATCTTTTAAACAGACAGTTGTGCATCTTATCAGAGTGGCTCCAAAATAACTGCTTAACTCTGAATTACACCAAGACTGTCTCCATGTGTTTCTCCCTTAAGAAAATTACAAACAATGAACTCAAAATAATTATTGATCAACATGAAATAAAGCCGGCTGGTGAATTTAAGTATCTGGGGGTAGTTTTAGATTCAAAATTGAAATTTGATGCCCATATTAAGAAAATGACGAAAACTATAAAGACAAATATAAACTGCTTTCGAATGATTCGACCATGTGTATCAAATCAAGCTGCACAAATATTTTTACATGCAATGATTTTATCCCATATGCCTTATTGTTCCATCGTTTGGGCCCAGGCCACAAAGTCTGTTTCAAAACCTTTACTCTCACTTTACAAACAAGCACTAAAAATATTCGATCAAAAACCGGTGAAGTGGCATCACTGCAAAATTATTAAAAAATACAACATGATGACATTTGAAAATTGTATAAATTTCTCACTTTTAAAAGCTATTTTTAAATGCCTTAATGGTCTTGCCCCTGAAGTAATCTGTAAATTTGTTTTAAAGTATGCAAATGAAGGAATCAGGACAAGAGCTGGAGCTAGTGGGAACTGCAGGATTAAAAGATGTCGGACATCTATGGGTCAGTCCGCCTTCTCGGTGAAAGCATCACATTTATGGAACTCTTTGCCTCTGGAGCTTAAGTCACAGACTGATGTTCGACTTTTCTCCACAAGATTGAAAAAATGGCTCAAAGACAATCAAAAGTGTGAACACTAAACTGGCTTGTACTGTATTGTTTGTTTTAACTTCTCTTGTTTTTTATGCATTTGTGTGTCTTTACTAACCTTCCTCCCCCTTAATGCTTATACCTTTTAAAAGCCTAACCAGGGACGAAGGCCGCAAATTAGCCCATGGCTACAAGCCTTATTTACTTGGACATCGGCCACCTGTTTGGTTGCAATGTTTAATTGCACTGTCCCTGTCAAATAAATAAATAAATAAAAAATAAAATAATGTTGTGTAGTGTTAGGCATGAACAAGTAACTCTTGGAAAGGGCAATAATCATGTTTATATGTCAAGAGTGGAAAACTGAAATGCTCCATGAAGATCTGAGGTCTAGAGATGACTAGATCGGAGTGTGAGTTGGTCATTTTATTGGTTCTGCTCACCTGGAACCTACTGCTAATTTTCAGGTGGTTTGGCATTGGAGAAGTATGATTACAAGCACAAAGCTCTTTGAGTGAGTCCATGGGCATTAAACAGAGTTGAAGCAGACCAGGAAGTTTCTTTAGTATTAAAATGATAAACTGTAGTGAAAACACAAGATGAGTTTAAGGACACAGCGAAAAACAAGGGCACCTCAATTACTGTAACTTTGAAAGACAATCTGGCAGATGCAGAGAGCTAACATTGGTCATCTTATGTAGCATTTTCTCAAATTTTGCAAGTTATCTTAACCTGTTGTTAGGGTTATGATAGTAACCCCTTATTGTCCTAGAAAGAAACCAACACAGAACACAAGTTTAGACTTTTCTACAGAGAAGGGAAGAAGAACCAGACAGAGAATAGGGAACATTGGATCAGGGGGTTGGAACACTGAGCTGGAGCTGAGTTCTCTTTTCCTCCTATTAGAGGAATGATGGTCCTTCACAGCCTGAGCTGAGATGATGACGGTATGGTCAGAAACAAACACAGGTGCCTGACCAGTTTACAGGCAATGATGGATAGATGCTGTCTCTTCCACACAGGAATGACGACTTTACTCCTCTGCACACTCATTCCATCAGAATCTCCATGGCATTCATTAACTGAGCAGGCATAAACTGGAATGCACATGATGTGAAACAAACAGCCTGTGAGGTTTTCATGGGGGTTATGTATAAGGTAGGCTGCTTGGTAGACTTAGGCATGACAGAACACATGTAGCAATCAGTCTTGTTATGCTGACGGGCTAGAGCCCTTGCATATGTTCCTGTGGATGGAATTCTAAGCAAAGTTAACTGAGTTCCCATCTTTACTAAATGAAGAGACGGCGGTGATGACGTTCCAGCACTTTTATTGAGAAACAGAGCAGAGATCACATAGATGGAAAGTAAATCGCACCCCACGGTCCCGCTGCAGTCTGTGTCTGCCCTGTCTCTTGCCTGTCTTGCATTAATGGCTCTCCCTAATACTGCACCGTGGCCTTGGCTTGAGACATAACAAAGACAGTCCATCCTAGACAATCACCCTGCTGCACAGTATCTACGCAGCATTCAGCCTTGCACTCAGTAACAGTGGATTACATACACAGACATCTTGTCTCCAGGCCTCCTCTGTCCGAGTGGTGTGAGGCTTCAGAATAATATTTCTTATAACATTCCTCTCTTTTTTATTTTTTTGATGATGGCGTCGTCAGCATCAAGACAAGACAAAACAAGATGACCCATCATATGAAAATATGAACAAAACACAGAGGACCCATTTCTGTAAACTCATAAAGTAGGACCCAAAAGGTTCCCGTGTTGGAACCGGGCAGTGCTGGAACTTTTAGTATAGATCAACATGAATGCTTCATAGAGCTTTAACACACAAGATCCAAGGTTTAGCTTTCATCTACAATTTTTTAGGGTTCATCTAATTAAGTAAGGCCTGCTTTAGGTCTCTATGCGCACATTATTTTAATCTTACATTAGACTAGGTAAGCTAAACCTGTTCAGTAACCAAGGTCGAATCCGTCTACTCTTCCCCAACCCTGTCAAACCCCACTTTGTTCTCCATTCCCCATGGACAATCATCCATCACTTTCATACCTTACAAATCCAGGAGTACCAGTGAGGGGTATCAGAGGGCAGGCCGGGCCTTCAGTCACCAGAAAACGTCATCCTCTCTAAAGGATGATAAAAACTGATGTGACCCCAGGTGAAATCACGCTCTCGGCCAATCTGAGCAAGAAGTCCCTGTATTGAAGCTAGGAGTTACCATTACTAGCTAATATTAAAGGATCTTTAGAACCAATCAGATCCTGGTTCTTCCTATATCAAAGCCAAAAAAACAATTGCATAAACCGTAGGTCTTTGTGTGTCTGAAGCAAACAGTTTCCATTTTTTACCATAAAACCATATTGATCAACATGATAACACATTACAGTGTAGATGTCATCACACCAACAGTCAAACATGTGAGTCATTGGAACAGAGCAGTTAAACAAACAGTAACACAATATGAGAAGAATCCGAAACGTCAAGAACGCAAGTTAAGGAAGCCTTCAGGCCATTCGGGCACAAGGCAGAAATTAATCTAATCGTGCGTAGGGTCTCTTCAGGCAACTCCTCCCGTTGAAGAATAAGAAATCAGAGTTCTGTGGCTTCTTCATCCCCAGTCCTCTTCTTGGTTCCCCCTCGCAGGCTGGTCGATAGAGCTGGATGGTAATAAGTGTTCAGTTCTGGATTGGGCCATGAGCATTTTATTTTGCATTTCTCTGTAATAAAACACTTTGTGAAGATGGTCTGCAGACACGAGCCCTTGTTTCTATTGGGGAACAGAAACAAGGTGTAATTAGTGTTCTTATCAAAACCCCCATTCATGTGTCATTTATTAAAACATCATCCAAGCACTTTCACATTCAAGATATTTCTGTGCACAATTATTTAGCTCTCAGAATTCTGCAATTTAATTATTAATTAAAAGAGTAATCTTTAAGTTCAAATGTATCTGCAGTAAATTCACAATAATTCTTAACAGAATGCTTTCTATGTGTGTCTTAACTGTTGTTGTCTGACAGTTGAAGTTCACTGCAACATAATTTCATCAACATATTCGTTTCATGTCATTTCCCGTTTTATTTTGTAAAACTCAGCTAAGAAAAGGGAAGTGTTGTGCATGTCCCAAGTGCACACAAAGTCATAATTGGCTGCCATTCAGGAAGTGGGTGTAGCCCAGGGCGGGACAGGAAGTAGTTATGTGAATCACTTTCAGCTTGACATGCATCAAACCAAAGGACTTCTAGTTGAATATGCCTTTCACCCAAAGCGAAGAGCAATTCTAACCCCATTATTTTCTTATTTTTTAATCATTTCTGCTTGTTTTAACAGATACTTTTGTAAGCAACCCTGGTTGTATTTTATGTCCCCCTGTTTGAATCTTGTTTGAAACAAACCTTTAAACTGTAGTATGCTGTGCAAAACGGTAATTCATTGTTTTTCTTTTAAGAAACATCGCCCCTGATCATGTAACTGCTCCATACTGCTCTAGATAGAATTGTTTTTATGAGACTTTAAACCTGTTTCAGTCATCTAACATTAGTTTAATTGTTAATACACCCAAGCATAATTTTAACCCCATCTAATGCAACCTTTTAATAAATATCTTGTTCTCGGTTCTCATGTGTTTAGTTTACCCTTGAAAAACTTTAAGCAGACATTACTCCGAGTGATTTTCTTACATTTTAATTTATCTATTATTATTACCGTTGCTTTTTCTACAGTTATTCCAAATTTAGGATATGTGTTTTGTTAACTTATATCACCCAGTGATCTATAGATCCTTATTTTATGTTTGCACCGTGTCATGTCCCAGCAGATTAAAAATTCCCATTCTAGAATTTGCTTTATTGTTTCATCAATCACTGTCTGTTGTGATTATTGAAGAAATTGTGCAGCTCCTTTGAAACCTCTTAAATATTGACCACCCGTTGGTAAATGATCAGCATTAAGTTTCCCCCTTCTTCTAATTCTTTGTTTAGCCTTAGTATCTGCACTTTAATCTGTGGATCATAGGAATTCTTTGTTTGAACACGTCTCTGTGTCTGTATGTGTTTAGGTCTCTGTAATTTTGTTCTTTGTGTTTTAAGCATGAACCTGGTCAGGATAGAGAAAGTCATCTCCGATGCTCCTTTTGGCAACCCCAGCAAACCCAAAAACAAAACCGTTCACAGTCAGTATTAGGTTACAGGTAATCCCTGTGGGAACACGACGTCGTCTCCTTGGTCCAACCTGGTTCCAAGCGCCTGGGCCATCAAAACACTCCACCACCTGCGACAAATCTTTGACATTTTTAAACCACAGCAGCTATTCCTGGGTGTCCAAACCCCCTGTCTGTGAAATGTCTCTTGTCGTAAGCCCAGGCATTCAGTTTATCTCCTCTTAAGTGTCCCGCTTTCGAGCCCATTAACCCCAAGTTGCATATTGTTGAATCCCCATTTTCAAATGTTCTTTTGTTAAGAGTCCAAGAGTGTGTTCTAGGTGCGTTTCCTGAACGCCAACCTCTCCATGTCATGATCGTGAAACCCCGTAGTTGAATACCTGTGAAGCAAAGCAGTCATGCATAGTCCTGTTCAAGATGTTTTTTTTAGCACAACAGGAGTTTCACTGTTGGGTGCCATTGCAGCTCTGATGTTCCTCAGAGCCGACCTTCATGCATTTGATATCATTGTCAAGCTGTTATACTCCTATCATCATCTTGTGTCCAGGAGTCGCTTCTGCTGTCCTGACCAGATTCCAAACGTCCAACTAATCTAACTGACCTCATTTCTTTTCTGTATATACGCATGAGGACGATCGTTAGATTATCCTGGTCTAAAAGACCTCTAGGTTAATAGTTGGCTAAACTCTGTTTATGTGTTTTTTTTCCCTCTGGATGTTTTAACATCTAGTTAAAGGACAACTATTGTGATATTTTGTGTTTGAACAGAGAGATGTTAAGTCTCCTCAAACCGTTTTGGTAACTGCGTACAATTCCAAACTATTTTCACTGGTGCTTTAATCCTTAATTTACCCATGTTATTTAGTAGAATAAGGCATTATTCTAACCTTGCAGTTTTGTCCATTTAAATCCTTAACCTTTGTGGTATTTTATTGATGTCTGCCGGAGTGGCAGATTTTACAGGCATCCTAATTATTTGGTTTTTATTTGCGCCTCTACTTACTTCAAGATACCCAGTAAATGCGGTGTTCGCAATTTCTCCTTCGTTTCAACAGGTATCTTAAAAGGTTCAGAGTTTATTCTGCTTATATTGAAAAATTAGCTTGCTCACTCGTTCACTGATTCGTTTATGCTATTAACTGCTGCTGTAATGCCTACTTCAACTTTTTCGCCCACTAGTTTTACATGATCATAATTATCTCTTATTGATGTAAATGTACTTTTTCCATATCGTCTGAATTGCATACATTGTTCTTATCCACTTTCCTTTTACGTTTAAACAGTCCCTCTACGTATCCCACTCGTTGCTTTAATCACCAATATTCATAAGTTGTCGAACCTTTTTAGATTTAGCATGATTTCTTAAGCTGCTCTATGCTTTCATCACGTAACTTAATATTTTGGTGCAAAATGAATGTCTTTTAGCGGTGTCCCCTATTTCTTCTCGTGCATGATGTATTTTACGAAGCTTGTTGTATCTTAAAGGCGCCTCTTTGAATCTTAGTCAAACCCCTTATGGGGTTAATAAAATTCCAAAACATACCTATATATGTTTTAGATGTTTTAAATAAAACTTTGTTAGAAAAGTAAAAGAAAATCCTTCTTATCTTTGCGAGCTTCTACCATCTTTGTGTCCAGACCAGAACCTCTTGTCCGAATGTGTTTTACCCTCTTATCGCACGCTAATAACAGCTCTGACTTAAAACAATTAACGTCCTAGGGATTTAATAATAATCTTGATTTTTAATCTGAAAGTTTTCTCCTAAGCGCATCCACCAATGTGTTTGTTTCTAATGTGTGTTTTGTTTTTTAATTGTGTACAGGAAAATCTGAAGTGAAATGCAGAAGGGGTGTCTGCAGAACTCATCTGTGTTTTTTGTCGAAGGTTGTCCGATGATTCAGTCATAGTCCTTGCAATTGTCCATTTTCAGTCCAATGTCTGAGGTCAGCAGCACAACATTCTCCTAGGACCAGCATTGTCCATGAATTTTCTTTCTCCAATCGTGTCTGAAACCACAAGGAATTCTGCCAGCATTTTGCCAATATGGATTTTTCCAAAATCAAATCTGTCTAATACAAGAATTGATCATCTTCATCCGTAGTGTAGTGTACATAAGTTGAAAAAAAAGAATTAAAATAAAAATTACAGTAAAACTGTCTCAAACAAAATCAACCACGGTGTTCCCTCTAAAATGACAAACATAAAAGAAATAAAAGGATAAAAAATAAATCAAACTTTGCCTCTGACAAAATAAAACTCAAAACTGGATAAGGCTGAAGTCAATGACATCACCTTTTCTCCTTGTCCCCAGGATCAGCCCCCATGTCACTGCGGCACTGTTTTGGTATTCTCTCGCATCTGAAAATGTCTAAAAAAGAGTCTAGAATCTCTATGTTAGCACATTCCTATTATATTGACCAGGTTTATCAGGATGCAGCTTGTAGGCTGCATGCTGAGCCTCTCTCCCTCTCTCTTTTTCCTGCGCAGCCTGATTGGTTCCACCTGTCAGGCTGCAATCAACCTCCAACTGCTCCCACCTGGTTCCACCCTTATTTATACTCACCTCAGTCTGTTCTTGCTCGCCGGTCCGTAGTGTTACTCCTGCTCAGTTTCTGCCAGTATCCTGTGTCAGCTCAGTTTTTGTTACAGTCAGCCTGAAGACCTTTCTTCAACTTTGTTTTATTTCAATCCATTGCCTAAGACTCTGCTCAGCTCTGTTCCACTCAAGTTCTCAACTCCTGTCCATGACTCCTGAGCTGTTCCACGTTCTCAAGTTCCAGGAGCTGTTCCGGTCTCAAGTCCTCGGCTCAGATGTTCTGGTCTCAAGTCCTCGGCTCAGATGTTCTGGTCCCAAGTCCTCGGCTCAGATGTTCTGGTCTCAAGTCCTCGGCTCTGATGTTCTGGTCTCAAGTCCTCGGCTCTGATGTTCTGGTCTCAAGTCCTCGGCTCTGATGTTCTGGTCTCAAGTCCTCGGCTCTGATGTTCTGGTCTCAAGTCTTCGGCTCCAGAGTTCCTCCCAGTCAGTCTCACTGCACTCCTCCTGCCGGCCAGCTTCTGCACCCTACATCTCCGTCAGTTAAAAGACTCTGGTTCTTCTCGTCATCCATCATCCACCCTGCTCAATAAAGTCACTTCTAAGAACTAGCTCTGTGTGTGCGTGCTGTGTCCGGGTTCATCCAAAGACAAATCATGACAGTTACGGACCGGCGACGGGATGAACCCGAGCACGCACAGAGCCTGGTGCAGAAGCTGGTAGGATCTGCCCCGCCTCCGGTTCATCTCGCCTGGGTCGCCGTGCGGCGACGCCTCGCCTCTGGTTCCGTCTTGCCTGGGTCGCAGTGGTGTGACGCCTCGCCTCTGGTTCGTCTCGCCGGGGTCGCATCTGCGACGCCCTGCCTCTGACTTGGTTCCGGGTTCGCTCCTCGTGCGGCCTGCCTCTGACGTAGCCTAGCGTAACTTCCTGCTGCCCAGCGTTTTCTGGTTTCTGTTTTTGTTTTGAATTATTTTTTGGGTCCTTGTGTTTTGAGTTACTTAAAGTTCCTTAGTTTCTCAGTACCCCTTAGATTTCTTAGAGTTCTTCAGGTTCGTTTTTTTGTTTGTGTTCAAGTCCCGCTTTAGTTTCTAGTCTTGCTTTTTGTATATTCTTTACTTATTTAGAGGATTTGTTTCTGCTTTCTGTTAATTTATTTAGGCTTAACCTTAGTTTTGGTTTACCTAGGATTTTTTTGTTTTTGAATTATTTATGAGTTTTTCGTTTTCTTTAGAGTATTTGAGTTTCTATTTTTCTTTTGGTTTTTCCAGTTCTGTTCTAGGTTAGCCTTTTGTCTCTGGGTTTAGCTTTAGAATTAGTTTTTACCCTAGTTTTCCAGGTGTTTTCTTGTTATTTCTAGGTTAGTGATCTAGTTTTACATTAGTTACCAGTATTTTGTCCTTGTCTCCCTGTTTTGTTTTATAGTTTTTCTCTAGTTTTTGGGTTCTCATCCTTAGATTCTTGGTTTTGTTTTGATTTTCTAGTTTTAGTCCTGTGTACCTGAGATTTCTTAGAGTTATTTTTAGTTTTGACTTGTTTTGAGTTCAAGTTCTGCTTAGCTTACTTGAGTTTTAGTTTTGGTTTTATTTCTTTTCAACTCTGTTTAATTGTTCTAGGTTTGCCTTTAGGCTTTCGAATTTTGGTTTTGAATTTTAGTTTTCACCTTAGATTTCGTGTTCTTATTTCTAGCTTTAGTTATCTAGTTTCTCATTAGTTAGCTGTACCTGCCCTCGTCTCCCTGTTTTGCTTTGTTTTATAGGCTAGCTCTAGGTTTTGGTTCCCCTCCTAGTTTTCTGGTTTTGTTTTGGTTTTCCTGTCTTGCCCCTGTAGTTCCTCTCGAGTCCTGTATTAGTCTTGTAGTCTCCGTCTTAGTCTTGTAGTCTCCGTCTTAGTCTTGTAGCCTCCGTCTTAGTCTTGTAGCCTCCGTCTTAGTCTTGTAGCCTCTGTCTTAGTCTTGTAGCCTCTGTCTTAGTCTTGTAGCCTCTGTCTTAGTCTAGTAATCCCTGGCCTAGTCCTCTTGTCTTGTCTTCCTCTGTGTTTAGGCGCTGCCAGAGCTCTCCGGCGCTTCTAGTCGCAGGCTGAGCCCTCTGGTGCGCCAGCCTGTCGCTGCCCAGCGCATGCAAGCCGCCGCCAAAGCCCTCCGGCGCTCCCATGTCGCCGGCTGAGCCCTCTGGCGCGCGCGGCCAGTTGCTGCTCGGCGCACTCCCTGTTCCTTGCCGTGTTAGGACGCCCTCCGTTCGTGTTCCGGCGTGTTAGGACGCCCTCCGTTCTTGCTTCCCCTGACGTTTCCATACACCAGTTCTTTCCCCAGGCGTTACCATACACTAGTTGTGCTCCAGCGTTTCTACACGCTGTTGAGCCCTAGTGTTATGGTCCGCCTGTACTTTTCCCCTGGCGTTTCCATACGCCAGTTCTTTCCCTGGCGTTTCCGTACGCCAGTTCTTTCCCTGGCGTTTCCGTTCGCCAGTTCTTTCCTTGGTGTTTCCGTACGCCAGTTCTTTCCCTGGCGTTTCCGTACGCCCGTCCTCTCCCCTGGCTTTTCTGTACGCTAGTTGTGCTCCAGCGTTTCCGTACGCCGTTGAGCCCTAGCGTATCAGGACGCCTGTCTTGCCTCTCTAGTGTTCCCGTGCGTCTGTCTTTCCCCTTTAGCGCTGTTGCGCGCCCGTTCCTTCCCCTGGCGCTGTGAGCGCCCGCTCTTTCCCCTGGCGCTGTGAAGCGCCCGTTCCTTTCCTCTTGGCATTTTCGTACGCCCGTACCTTCCCCTCGGCGCTGTCGTGCGCCCGTTCCGCCCCGGCGTTTCCCTCACGCCCCGGCAATCTCTTCCCTTGCTTCCTGGCGTTTCCCTCACGCCCCGGCGATCTCTTGTCTTGCGTCTCGGCGTTTACCTCACGCCCCGGCAATCTTTCCCTTGCACCCCGGCGTTTCCCTCACGCCCCGGCGATCTCTTCTCTTGCGTCTCGGCGTTTACCTCACGCCCCGGCAATCTTTCCCTTGCGCCCCGGCATTTCCCTCATGCCCCGGCGATCTCTTCTCTGGCGTCTCGGCGTTTCCCTCACGCCCCGGCAATCTTTTCCCTTGCGCCCCGGCGTTTCCCTCACGCCCCGGCAATCTTTTCCCTTGCGCCCCGGTGTTTCCCTCACGTCCCGGTGATTTCTTCCCTTGCGCCCCGGCGTTTCCCTCACGCCCCGGCGGGTTCCTGGCGTTTCGTTTCACTAGTAGTGTTCCAGCGTTTTCGTACTCTGTTGAGCCCTAGTGTTTCAGTACGCCCGTTCCTTTCCCTTGGCGTTTCTGTACGCTAGTTGTGCCACAGCGTTTCCATACGCTGTTGAGCCCTAGCGGATCGGTCCGCCCGTTCCTTCCTCTGGCGTTTCCATACGCCCGTTCCTTCCCTTGGCGTTTCCGTACGCCCGGTCCTTCCCCTTGGCGTTTCTGTACGCTAGTTGTGCCCCAGCGTTTCCATATGCTGTTGAGCCCTAGCGGATCAGTCCGCCCGTTCCTTCCTCTGGCGTTTCCATACGCCCGTTCCTTCCCTTGGCGTTTCCGTACGCCTGGTCCTTTCCCCCGGCCTTTCTGTACGCTAGTTGTGCCCCAGGGTTTCCATACGCTGTTGAGCCCTAGCGTATCAGTCCGCCTGTCCTTCCCCCTGGCGTTTCTACACGCCCGTTCCTTCCCTTGGTGTTGCCGTACGCCCGGTCCCTTCCCTTGGCGTTTCCGTACTCCCCTTCCTTCCCTTTGGCGCTGTCGTGCGCTCGTTCCTTCCCTTTGGCGCTGTCGTGCGCTCGTTCCTTCTCTTTGGCGCGGTCATGCGCCCGTTCTTTCCCCTGGCGCTGTCGTGCGTCTGTTTCCTTTCCCTGCGTGTGCCGGCTTTGGTTCCTCCGTGTCCCCTAGTCTCTGTGCTCCCCAGTGTTCTCTAGGCCTTGGTTCCCCGTGTTCTCTAGCCCCTTGGTCCCCCGTGTTCTCTAGTTTTTGGTCCCCCGTGTTCTCTAGTCCTTTTGGTTCCCCGTGTTCTCTAGCCCCTTTGGTTCCTCCGTGTTTTCTGGCCCTTTGACTCCCCAGTGTTCTCTATCCTTAGGTCCCTAATGTTCTCTAGTCTCTGGTCCTTTGGTTTTCTGTGTTTGCTGGCTCTTTGGTCCCTCAGTATTCAGTTTTGACTCTTGCCCGCCTTCCTGGGCCCCCTCCACCCACCCAGCGTGGAGATTCTGGGCCGTCCGGTGTCCGGCCTTGGGGGGGGGGGTACTGTCAGGATGCAGCTTGTAGGCTGCATGCTGAGCCTCTCTCCCTCTCTCTCTTTCCTACGCAGCCTGATTGGTTCCACTTATCAGGCTGCAATCAACCTCCAACTGCTCCCACCTGGTTCCACCCTTATTTATACTCACCTCAGTCTGTTCTTGCTCGCCGGTCCGTAGTGTTAGTCCTGCTCAGTTTCTGCCAGTATCCTGTGTCAGCTCAGTTTTTGTTACAGTCAGCCTGAAGACCTTTCTTCAACTTTGTTTTATTTCAATCCATTGCCTAAGACTCTGCTCAGCTCTGTTCCACTCAAGTTCTCAACTCCTGTCCATGACTCCTGAGCTGTTCCACGTTCTCAAGTTCCAGGAGCTGTTCCGGTCTCAAGTCCTCGGCTCAGATGTTCTGGTCTCAAGTCCTCGGCTCAGATGTTCTGGTCTCAAGTCCTCGGCTCAGATGTTCTGGTCTCAAGTCCTCGGCTCTGATGTTCTGGTCTCAAGTCCTCGGCTCTGATGTTCTGGTCTCAAGTCCTCGGCTCAGATGTTCTGGTCTCAAGTCCTCGGCTCTGATGTTCTGGTCTCAAGTCCTCGGCTCTGATGTTCTGGTCTCAAGTCTTCGGCTCCAGAGTTCCTCCCAGTCAGTCTCACTGCACTCCTCCTGCCGGCCAGCTTCTGCACCCTACATCTGCGTCAGTTAAAAGACTCTGGTTTTTCTCGTCATCCATCATCCACCCTGCTCAATAAATTCACTTCTAAGAACTAGCTCTGTGTGTGCGTGCTGTGTCCGGGTTCATCCAAAGACAAATCATGACAAGGTTTCTTTGCAAAGAAAAAGAAGCAGAAAGATAGAACTATTAATAGCAGAAAGCAACAAACATTTTTAAGACACCACCTTTCTTCCGCTGGAAGATCTCTTGGTTAAAACGTAGCATAATTTAGTGTCCAAATATGATTATGACTCCTTACCGTACTGCTAGACCTGTCTTCTCAGAGTCTTCTGTTGGCAGAAAGGTGGCGTCTCCTTTAATCTGAAAGCAATAACTCAGAGAAAACAAGAGTGTTAATAGCATGCAGTTAAAACCCTGGTCCCCTTAGTGTCACTTTAACGTGATGTTTTTTTTTTTTTTTTTTTTGCTGATCCTGGGAAGGTATCTATTCCTCACCTTTCTTTTGAAACATCTCTAAAAGAAAACAAAAGAAAAAAACAAAAAGACAAAAAATTGTCTTTTCCAATATTTCATACATTTTTAACTTATAACAACTTTTGAGTTATTTTGGTCCTTTGACCATGTGTATTTACCGTTAGTAATACTTTTATTCATATATAACTTTCCAAATCTCAATTGGTCAAGGGTGAAACCTTAAAGCAAGGATTTTGCCTTTTAGGTTTCTGAGCTTCTAGTGTTTCTCTATAAATTATAAGAGTTTCCCATAAGCACATTGGGAAGACTGCCCAAAACAAAACCGAGATTAGAATTAGAATTTAACCCTTCAGAAGCTGGCTTCATTTTATTTTTTTCCTCTGACATAGTTTTCGTGCACCCAAGCCAGAACACACTGACCCAGCCTCGCCATAAACATTCAGATGTTTACATCATGGTCAGATTTGTTTATCATATTTTTTTGTCCTGGCACCGTTAAACTGTCCCTCAGAGGTTCGACTTAGCTCAGCGTGTCTGGATTAACATCAGATGGTTTTGTAACTGATGACGCGTTTTATGTGGCCTTCTGATATTTTGACGCTTCTCAAAATGCCCCCTTTGCTGATTCAAATTCTAAGTAAAAAGAAATAAAATAAATCAATAGAAAACCCTTAGAAAAGCAGATAGCAATTCATATTTAGTTCCATACAGTTTACTCAAAGCCAAAGCACAGTTTTTTCCATATATTTAAATCAAAGACCATGTATTCTAAACTTCTTTCAAATTGACTGGTTTGTGATGAATCATTATTGTTACAAGCAATAAGATCTAAGTAATTCTATATTACTTTAGAGCTAAGACACTGCCTAATTCTATAGTGGAGTACACCCAACAAGCTTTTATGTACAGCTCATTGCCAGTTACAATTTTCTAACAAAGCTGAAATATTTTCGTTTAAGCCATGTTAATCTCTCCGTGTATCAGTCTAATTCGGGCCGGATATTTAATGTGGGAAAAACAAACCTTGTTATTGAAATCTCTCTTTTCCCTCTTTAGTTTTTAGTTAACATAGTCCATGCTTAAAATGTCATTTGAATTACGGAGCTGCAGTTCTCCCAAAACAAATGAACATCTTGAAACCATGAACATTTATCATTTTAACCGAATTAATTCACATAGACGAACGTTACATACGATATACATACCCACAGTTAGAAGATGACATTCAAGTTACATACGATATACATTCAGTTACTTACAGAAGATGACATTCAGACAGACAAACATACGCAGGCCTGTTTTTCACTATCTTACACAGATCTGTGTTTCTCATATTTTTTAAACGTCTATGGCAACGCCGAAAGATGTTTTCAACGTGTTAAGTTCCCGCTTAGTTTAAAAGGTGGAGAGCGTGCGCTGGTTACGACCCACGAATGTTTCGTCCACACGCGGTTTTACGTTTCAGCCCCGCAAGGATACAACTCTTTGTCTCGCAGACACTTGGACACTTATCCATTTTTGAAAGTTATACGTCACTATTAGCAGTTCAGAACAATTTTATCCACAACGGAAGTGCCTAGTCGGTCCCCACGTAAACGCTTCCCCGGTGCAACGCTTTTTTAGTTCCGTTTCCATTTCCTTTTTTTATTCATTTTATTCAATTTTCGCTTTTCTTTTTATTAATTCTTAATTTTATTTTTATTATTTAGTAGCAGTACTGTAATAAAAAAAAGTTAACCCCTATGTGGGAAATATGCATGTTTAATCCAATCATTTCAAATGATTTATGCATGTCATGCTTCTGGGCCCCTACTTTTCCAGCATGAAATCGAACATCTCATCCTGGGGCAAGGCTCGACCCCGGGAACCCTGCCTTTGACCCATTATACTGACTACTCCGCCTCCCGGAGTAGCCAGTATAAGGTTGTCAACGTGGTGGTTTGGGATATTACCCAGCCAAATCTTTACTGCAGTTGAATGGATGAATATTTTTCCTCTCTCACTCAGCGGGTCTGGACTGAAACAGATAATGCACGCAACAGCCACAATGCAAAAGAAGCCCCATCTCCATGGGAACCCAATTTTTGCTAGATTAGCAGATATTTAATTTTACCCAGGACTCTAAAGAACATGGATCAGTTGGTTTCTTCACTGACGTTGAGACGAGTGGTCCTAAAAAACCAAACCCCTTTGTAGTCGACTTCCCCACTGTTCCAACCTTAGGGGTTTAACACTTACAGTGGCTGAGGTGAATCCAGGATGGTCTTTCAGCAATCTTCTCAGCTGTTGGTGTGGTCGGGAGCACTTGGAATGGTCCTTCCCACCTTGGGCTCACCCAGTTCTTCCTTTTGATTACTTTGATGAACACCCAGTCCCCTGGCTTCACTGTTTGTGGATCCTATGGTGACAAAGGGTCTTCTGGCAGTGAATTTGCATTGGACACTTCTTTAGAGAATGCAACATTTCTCTCATGTGGTCTGCTAGTGTCTTTTCGTCCTCCTTAGGTGGTGTCTGTTTTGTGAGCAGCGGTAATTTGTATGGTTTGTCATGTATTATTTCAAAAGGGGTCAAACCATTGCTCGTTGGAGTTATTCTCATGTACAGTTTTACTAGGTCCAGGCACTCTGACCATGGCCTCTTTGTTTCTTCCATGCACTTTTTAAGCCTGGGTTTAACTGTCCCATTTGTTTTTTCCACAAGTCCTGCACTTTGTGGATGATAAGCACAATGATTATTTAAGGTTATTTGTAACCTGCTTGCCATTTGCTGAATCACTTGGTTCACAAAATGTGGACCATTGTCACTGTAAGTTTTCTGTGGGATGCCAAAGTTTGGAACAGCACCTTTGCATATAGCTTTAGCTACTGTCAGTGCGTCTGCGTGCTTTGCTGGGACTATTTCAACCCATTTTGAAAACGTATCAATCATTACTAAACGGTATTTGTAAGGGCCACTTTGTGTTACTTCAATAAAATCCATATGTATCACTTCAAAAGGTCCCTGAGGTCCAGGAAACCTTCCCCTTATGTTACCTTGAGGATTAACACAGATTGTACAGACTTTACAAACATTTTTTTGTGTAAGAATTAAATCCATATAAGTGTTGCTGTATTATAGCTACCATACCCCCTGTTGAGACATGGCAAGTCCCATGGCTCAAAATAGCTGCTGCTTGGAATAAGCTTTTAGGGAGAACTGGTTTGTTACAAACTGTATAGAGTCCTTCTCGGTTCACTGTTGCGTCATTTTTTACCCACATTTGTTTTTCGGTAGTTGCCGCTGTTTGTGGTTTGTTTAATAACACTTCTGGATGGATGATTTGTTCTGTTTTTTGCTGAGTCAGAGGGGCCAAATCGTCCTGCTGCTCTGCTTCTGGGGTCCACTGGATTGTGTCTGACATGGCCATTGGTGTCATAGATAAGATTTAAGAGAAGCTGAGTTTTTTGTGCATAATGTGGTATCCAAGCTCTGCAGTAATTGCACAATCCTAAAAAGGACATAATTTGTTTTTTAGTGACTGGTTTAGGTGCAATATGCTGGTGAAGATTCTCAGTCATCCAGACTTTAGATAACATGCAAATTCAACAGAATGAAAGGGGCGTGAAGGAAGCCATCTTCATCTAAGAGAGAAAAACCAACCTTAAACAGAGGAGGAGGCCTTAGGTTCCAACTCTCAAAAACTTACAATCCAGCTATAGGATTTATTCCTCAATTCTCACCCTCATATGGGGGATCAAAACATTGTTCCTTTAAGCCAGGCCTATAACAACCCTAATGACTCCTTGTTACAGAGGAGTGGACCAGTTTCGGCTCAATCTGCTGGCTTAATGACTTTAACGGCCGCCCATTACTAAGGGGTGGACCTGTTTCTGTTGAATTTGCATGTTATCTAAGCCATTACAAGGCCTTTGCTTGGCAGGAGTATAAAGCTTGGCACTCCACATTACTCCAGACTTTTTGAATTGAGAAAGCTTCCTGGAGAGGAAGCGAAACGTCTTCAACTACGAAAAACAAGTCCAGTTGCTTTGTTTTTTACCTTTTTTTGGATTGGTTTAGGTGCACTTGCTATTGCAGTTTTTCGCTCTTCCTGTATCTTTTTACCTTCTTCTGAGATAACATGGCCTAAGTAACAGACTTGTGTTTGCACCCACTGTGTTTTGTCTTTGCTAACTTTGTTTCCTGTTTTAGCCAAATGATGTAGCAGCTGCAGGGAGTCTGCTCTGTTCGGCTGTTTTAGACGCAACCAGAAGGTCATCCACGTACATTAACACCTGGCTTCCATGCTTTGGATTAAAGCTCTCCAAACATGTTAAAATGGCCTGGATGAAGATTGTAGGACTATCTGCAAATCCCTGTGGGAGGCGTGTGTACGTATATTTTTTTCCCCTCGAAAGTAAAAGCGAACCAAAATTGAGAGTCTGGGTGCACTTGTACTGAAAAGAATGCATTACTTAGGTCAATCACTGAGAAAAATTTGCTGTCAGGATCCAATGTGTTTCATAATGTGTGGGGATTTGGGACATTCGGACAGGTTAAAGTTTACTGAACGCAGAACTTGTATCATGTGCCAATTTTTCCGTCTGCTTTTTGCGTAGGAAAAATAGGTGTATGTTACGTCCCCAAAACCGTCTAGGGGTATTAGAGAGGGGAGGGGGCTGTAACAATCTGTGTAGAAAACATAACAGTAACTGCTGCAAATGAACTCCCATCTGTGTACATATTTTGTGTAGTCACAATTGTAGTTTCCTATTTTAGAAACTGTTTTGCAAACTTTTCATCTGGAGTTGCTTAACTCCAGATGACACGTTCATAGTGGTGCGTAGATCAGCTAATGGAGTTTCATCCTCTGGAACTGACAATGTGCTTCTAGCATTTTGCATGAGTTCAGTTTTCTCTTTTATTTGGAGTAGAGACGGTAAGCATAGTGCATAAGACACGGGAGTGTTTTGTTGCAACGCCATTAGGCTATCCATGTTCTACACGGACAGCCTTCGTTCCCCCTTGCATGGGGAAAATTGCAATGCCTAATTTTTCCATTAAGTCCTGTCCTAAAAGATTAATGGGGTAGGTTGGTGACATTACTACAGGAGCATGCAACCTTTTTCCTGTTTGATGGTGTTTTATTTCCATTGCTTTTCCATTGCTTTTCCAGCATTTCTGATCATTTCCATCATTCCTCATCTGTTTTTACTGGTCTGGGCTGAAAGCCCCCTCGGCCCCTAGGACCGCCCCTGCCTCCTCGGAAACCTCCTCGACGCCATCAAGGGGGTCCAGTGGCTTGGAAACAAAATATTTCTTCTGGGTCACATGTAGGATCGGCCCAGAAAATTTGTGCCCCCCCTCCAGATGCACCACCTCCCTTTCTAGCGTGTTTTTTGGCGTGGCGCGCATATTCCATTAATGTGGGTACATCAGACGTTGTCAGTGTAACTAAGTGTTTTTTAACCCACGCGGATATACGTGGCTGGAAACCTCCCAATAACATATTTTTTAGCTATTGCTGATAGGGTGAATCATTTCCATCATCGTGGGGTATGCCGCTGTGGAACCTGTATTCTTTTTCAAAACGTATTTTGAACTCGTCTACGTCTTCTCCTGTTTTTTGTTTTATGGACCCCAAATGTCTATAATCCGCCCTCCTGGGGAAAACTGTATGTGCTGCCTCTGCCACAGCAGTCCATTGCTATCTCTGTTCGTTTCCCATTTGCGCTCGATATTCAAATATTACCCCCTGTGGGGTTCTGCCTGTATAATTCGCCCTTATTTTTCCCCAATGTTTTCCCACTGATGACTGTAAGGCTTGTCCAAACTCATGTCCATTCAAACCATATGAGTTGTAAATTCCCTCCATGTCTTGGATCCATATTTCTGGATTGTCCTGCGGAGGAGTTACACCTTCCACAGCCTTCCTAGCTTCCTCTAACTACCACGGATGGAAAACTGGGATTGTTTGAGGCTGCTGATTTCCTACATTAGGATTTGCGACCTGCACCATAGGATACAATTATTTGGGCTGGTCTCTAGGTCACGGATGATTTGGTTTACATTAGTCCATCCAGGTCTGGGTACAGATTCGGAATATGCCTGGGGGGGCTTAAGGGATTATATGGTGGTGGTCTATCTTCTTCAGTCGCTACCATAGTTTGCATGATTGGAGTAATTTCCTGGCGGGTTCTTTTTTTGTTTAGAGCCTAACATTGTAGGAGACCAAACAGGGGCTGGGGGAGGGTTATCTGCTGGGCCCTGCGCTGCAGCCTCTACCCCAGCGGCTGCATGGGTGTGAACCTAAACTCCTTTATAATGTTTGTGTGATGAGCAATTGGGGCTTCTTGCCGATCAAGAGCCCGTCAGAGCTGATGTGTCTGTAACCGTTTCTCTGTCTTTAGTAGATAAGATAACTTGAAGTATACTTTTCTGTTTCATGCGTCTTGCATCCAAAGTAATATTTAAGTGGGGGTCGCCTGAAGGGTAAAACGGGCTGGGTCCACCGAGGGTGTTTCACCGCCGACCGGGTGCGGTAGCTTAACAAAATGGTGTTTCCCCCAATAGAATAGAAATACCAGATTAGAGGCTCTTTAGAGGCTCTTTATATTGTGATTTTAGAATATTAATAAAATAGCAAACAGCATATGGGGAGAATATGAGAGATTATGTGCATAGCTTTGATTTAATACATGTATAAAATGCAGGTAGAATATGTAGTTGGCTCTGATCAAAACTTTATAAAATTTAACTGGATAGGATGTGTTTCTTTTAAGGGAGGTTTTTGACTGAAAATTTTACTGCTGCCAAAAGAGGAATTTTGAAGAGCGTCAAAATATCAGAAGGCCACATTAAACAAGTCATCTGTTACAATCATTTGAGGTTATCCAAGCTGAAGCGAACCTCAGAGGGATAGTTCAACCTGAAAAATGGACAAAAGATAAGATAAAACAAATCTGACCATGATGTAAACATCCGAATGTGATTTTGAAACTGGGGCAGTGTGCTCTGTTTCTGGGGCACAATATCAGCAAAAATTAGGGCAGTTTTAGATCTGGGGTCCGTTCTTGTTACGTTGCTTAAAACATCCGAGATCAAATGACACATCCAAGATGATTTCATCCGGCTAATCATGATCCTTACCTGTCCTGACCAGGTCTGCGCTTAAAACACTATTTGGGTTCTTCGAACACACCTGTTGTTTACAATTAGTATGGCTGGATTGAGTTATCTGAGACAACTGCGCGTTCATGCGTTTGTTTAAAAGGGGAAATGTGTCGATAGTAGAAACATTGATCAGCAACGCTGCTATTGTTCAGCATGGCCAAAGAACGCCCACAGTTTTTCTCCCAAGCAGAACAAGAGCTTGGAAGGTTATGCCGAATTTGAGTCATTAATGAAAACACCTCAAAATCTGTTAAAGCCAGGAGAGAGGGCTGGCAAAAAGCAGCAGACAAATTAATGCGGAAATACTGTCCATGGTAGATGTTTCTATCACTTTCTACAGTATGAATTTTTGCATTTTAATAATCTCATATTTACTTTGTTCTTTTATGTCAGAGCCTCCACAGGACCCACTAGAACATGGGGACAAGTAAAAGTGAAATACAAGAATATTCTACAAAATGGTAGCCTTTAATTATTATTCTTTATTTTAAAAAGGCACTTATGTCAAGAGATCCAAATTTCAGTGTCATTCCTTAGACACGGGAAGTAAAGGACGCATGCAAACTGGGATTTTTAACAAAAATTATTTATCTATAAAAAAATGAAGTTCTTCCTTTTCCAAGTCATCCACAGTTTACACGGTAAAACTGTATTGCTCCGTGGCTAGATAATCCATCCATAGTTTTTTCTAATACAATATACGGCTCGACAGGAAGCAAGCATTTCAAAGTAAAACTAAACTTCACAATAAAATGGCCCGAACAAATCTTCTTACTGAATAGGATAAAAATAAAAAGCAAACCATCATACAAATTGTCAAGACTCAGCCAGCAGGGCCATGCAGCTTGCCAGATAACACCCTGTCTATTGCGCAATTGAATACGCGATTAATTCGAAAAACTCTGCAAATTATTCTTGCACCTTCCGCAACAGGTTACAGTCGTAAATCTTGTTTACATGAAATAAGCCTGCTCTCGAGCAGGCTTAAGCTGGCGCACATGTTGCTATGACAGCAAGTGCAGGATGTCTTTCGCAGAACCAAACGATCCAAGATCATGCCAAATCGTCAACAATGAAATCCTGCTAACTGAGTTAGCGACGTACGAAGAACGGACCCCTGAAGGGTTAAAACTAATCTTGTTTTTGTTTTGGACAATGTTCTTTAATTTAAGAGAAATAGACGTTTTAAAACAAAATTCCAAAAGAAAAGGAAAGAAAGATTTCTACCTCCCCTGGACCAACCAAGAACTTAGAAACATCACGTTAAGAACTAAGACACTAAGAGGACCAGGTTTTCTTTTGACTGAATGCCTCACCTAAATACTAACAGAATAGTTTTTCTCTGAGTTACTGCTTTCAGATGAAGGATGGGAGATCTTTGAAAAGCCACATTTCTTCCAACAGAAGACTCTGCAAAGTGAGCTCTTTCAGGCCGTGTGGTAAGAAGTCCTGATCTAAAATGGACATGCAGGGATAAACAAATGTGACTAAAGTTTTAATCAACTTAAGCCAGGTAATATTGAGACCTTCCAGCGGAGAAAGGTGGCGTTTAGAATTTTTCATGTTCACCTTTCCACTGTTCACCTTTCCACTGATTCACATTAACATTTCTATCCTGTTTTCTGCCTTTTTTCTTGGAAAGAAACCTGGTCAAATATAATTGGAATGGGCTAACAGAGATTTTAGTCTCTTCTTCTTAGACATTCCAAAAAGCTTTCTCAATTCAAAAAGTCTGGAGTAATGTGGAGTATCAAGCTTTATATTACTGCCCAACAAAGGCCTTGTAATGGCTTAGATAATATGCAAATTAAAAAAAATTCAACAGAAACAGGTCCACCCCCTTAGTAATGGGCAGTCGTTAAAGTCATTAAGCCAGCAGATTGAACCGAAACTGGTCCACTCCTCTGTAACGGGGAGTTGTTAGGGTCGTTATTGGCCTGGCTTGCAGGAACGATGTTTTGATCACCCGTATGGGGGTGAGAATTGAGGTGATGATTGGCCGGAATTAATCCTATGGCTGTATTATAAGTTTTTGAGAGTTGGAACCTAAGGCCCCCTCCTCTGTTTAAGGTTGGTTTTTCCCTCTTAATGTAGATGGCTTCCTTCACCCCCCTTTCAAACCATCTGTCTTCTTTGTCCAAAATGTGAACATTTTGGTCCTCAAAAGAGTGTCCTTTGTCCTTAAGGTGTAGGTGGACAGCATAGTCTTGTCCTGAGGAGGAAGCTCTCCTGTGTTGAGCCATGCGTCTGTGGTGAGGTTGTTTGGTGTCTCCAATATAAAGATCAGAACATTCCTCACTGCACTGAACTGCGTACACCACTCCGCTCGTCTTAGGTTTGGGGGCTTTGTCCTTGGGATGCACCAGTCTCTGTCTGAGGGTCCTGTTCGGTTTGAAATGTACTGGGATTTTGTGTTTGGAGAAAATCCTTTTGAGTTTTTCAGAGACTCCAGCAACATATGGGATTACGATGTTTTAGTAGGGACATGCTACAGAAGGGAAGCACAAGGAACAGATACACATCAAAGATGCCCTCCAAACCTGTGGGTACCCAAACTGGGCTTTTGTCAAATCAGCAAGAAAATCCAAAAGACCTGCTGCAGAACATAATGGTGAGAAGAATAAACGCAAAAACAATTTATGTACACTACTCTACGGATGAAGATGATAAATTATTGTATTAAGCAATTTGATTATGGAAAAAATCCATATTGGCATAATGCTGGCAAAGTTCGTTGTGGTTTCAGACACGACGATTGGAGAAAGAAGATTCATGGACAATGCTGGTCCTGGAAGGATGTTGTGCTGCTGAACTCAGACATGGGGACTGAAAATGGACAACTAATGGCAAGGGCTAAGACAGAGGCATCGGAAAATCTTCAACGGACAGCAACAGAAACAAAGATGAGTTGGCAGACACCTTCTGCATTTCACTTCATATTTTCTTGTACACAATTAAAAACAAAACACACATTAGAAAAACACATTGGCGGATGTGTTTAGGAGAAAACTTTCAGATTAAAACCTATCAAGTTTATTATTATTAAACCCGAGGATGGTAGGAGCTCCTAATATGAGGGATTTTCTTTTACTTTCCTAACAAAGTTTTTATTTAATTCATCTAATATATATATATGTTTTGGATTTTATTAGATTAAGAAAATTTTTTTTTGGAAATGTGGAATTATTAATCCCACAAGGGGGTTTGAATAAGATTCACAGAGGCACCTTTAAATCATTCTGCACCAAAATGTTAATTTACGTGATGAAAGCATAGAGCAACTTAATAAATCATGCTAAACATAACCAGGTTGGACAACGTATGAATATTGGTACTTAAAACAACAAGTGGGATACATAGAGGGGCCATTTTAAACTTTAAAAGGAAAGTGGGTAAGAAAAATGTATGCAATTCAGACAATATGGGAAAAATAAATGTACATAAATGAGCCATAATTATGAACGAGGAAAAACTTGTGGGTGAAAAAAGTTTAAGTGGGCATTACATCAACAGTTAATAAGATAAACAAATCAATGAATGAACGAGTGAGCAAATAAATTTTTCAATATAAGCAGAATAAACTCTGAACCTTTATGCTACCTGTTGAAGCGAAGGAGAAATTGCGAACACTGCATTTACTGGGTATCTTGAAGTAAGTAGAGGCACAAATAAGACCCAAATAATTAGGATGCCTGTAAAATCTGCCACTCCGGCAGACATCAATAAAGCACCACAAAGGTTAAGGACTTAAATGGATAAAACTGCAAGATTAGAATAATGATTTATTCTACTAAATAACATGGGTAAATTAGGGATTAAAGCACCAGAGAAAATAGTTTGGAATTGTACGCAGTTACCTAAAAGATTTAAGGAGACTTAACATCTCTCCGTTCGAATGCAAATAGCACAATAGTTCTGCTTTAGTTAGATGTTAATACTTCCTGAGGGGAAAAACACATAAAACAGAGTTTAGCCAACTATTAACCTAGAGGTCTTTTAGACCAGGATAATTTAATGATTATCCTCTTGCTTACATACAGAAAAAAATGAGGCCAATTAGATTAGTTAGACATTTGGAATCTGGTCAGGACAGCAGAGCGACTCCTGGATAAAAGGGGATGATAGAAGGATAACAGCTTGAAAATGATATTGGTGCATGAAGGTTGACTCTGAGAAACATCAGAGCTACAATGGCACCCAACAGTGGAACTCCTGCTGTGCAAAGAACAACTTGAACAGGTCGATTCATGATTGCTTTGCTTTACAGGTGATAGATTTCAACTGCAAGATTTCATGAACGTGACATGGACAGGTTGGCGTTCAAGAAACACACTTAGAAAATACTCTTGGACTCTAGAGGAAAGAACATTTAAATATGGTGATTCAGCAACATGCAACTTGGGGTAAATGGGGTCTAAAGCGGGACATGTAACAGGACATGAGCTGGAATTCTGGGCTTACAACGAGAGACATTTCACACACAGGGGGTGTGGAGACGCCCAGGACAAGCTGCTGTGGTTTGGAACTGTTGTAAACTTGTCACAAGTGGTGAATTTGTTTCGACGGCTGAGGCACTTGGAACCAGGTTGGACACAGGAGACAACAAGGTGGTCCCACAGGGATTGCCTGTAACCTAACACTGACTGTGAAGGGTTTTTGGTTCTTTTGGGGTTGCCGAAAAGAGAGAGCATCAGAGAAAACCTTCCCTGTCCTGACCAGGTCTGCGCTTAAAACACAAAGAACAAAATTACGAAGGCCTAAACAAAAAGAGATTGAAGGAACTGCACAATTTCTTCAATAATCACAATAGACAGCGATTGATGATATGAAAATACAAATTTTAGAATTGGAGAAAACTTAATTTATTCGCGATTAATCTGCTGGGACAAGATGTGGTGCAAACATAAAATAAGGATTCATAGATCACTGGGTGATATAATTTAACAAACACTGCGTCCTAAATTTGACTGCAGGAAAAGTAGTAATGATAATAATGGATAAATGAAAATGTAAGAAAATCGCTCAGAGTAATGTCTGCTTACATTTTTTTAATGTTAAACTAAACACACGAGAACCGAGAACAGGATACTTATTAAAGGGTTGAATTACATGGGGTTAAAATTGTGCTTCGGTGTATTATCAATGGAACAAATGTTAGATGAATGAAACAGGTTTAAAGTCTCATAAAAATTCTCGAGCTGTATAGAGCAGTTAAATGATCAGGGGGAGATGTTTTTAAAGAGAAACAATGAGTTACTGTTCACAGCATACTACAGTTTAAAGGTTTGTTTCAAACAAGGTTCAAACAGGGGGACATAAAATACAACCAGGGTTGATTAGAAAAACTGTCTGTTAAAACCAACAGAAATGATTAAAAATAGGCAATTAATGGGGTTAGAATTGCTCTTCGCTTTAGGCGAAAGGAGTATTCAACTAGAAGTCCTTTGGTTTGATGCACGTCAAGCTGAAACTGATTCACAGAACCACTTCCTGTCTCCTCCCTAGGCTATGCCTACTTCCTGAATATCAACCAATTACAACTTTGTGCACGCTTGGGGCATGCACACACTTCCTTTTTCTCAGCTGAGCTTTTCAAAATAAGACAGAAGATACATAGGGATGCTTCTGATTAACATCACAATACTCTGGAAATCTACATAGTGGAGCTTTCTTTTACAAACTTAAGGGTTTTCTGTTTGGGTTTTTCAGAAAAATGTATTTTAAGGCTGGTTCAGTAAGAAGTTTCTAAAAGGTTTTAATACAATTCCTTGTTCAGACTTAGTGTGTTAAATGTGGTGAGATGAACCTTGACACAGTACCCATGACACTAATAACATGATAAATTTATGTTACAGAGAACTTTCAACTGTCAGACATTGTAAGATGAGACGCACATGGGAGAAATTTGGTTAAGAATTATGGAAAAAAACTGCTGCTGATAAAGTTGAACTTTAAGATTTCTCCTTTAATATAGGAGTAATGCAAGATCTAATGATTACAGTGCAGGAGTTTAAGCTGAGAGCAAAATAATTGTGAGCGGGAATATCTGGATGTGAAAGTGTTTGAAGGAGGTTTTGGATAGATGACACATGATCGGGAGTTTGATAAGAACACTACTCATACCTTGTTTCTGTTCCTCAACAGAAAACAAGGCCTGGTGTCTGCCAACCATCTTCACAGAGCATTTTACTGGGAATAAAATACTCATTGCCCAAGCCACTTACTGAACACTGAACCGAACACTTACTGCCATCCGGCTCAATAGTTTTGTTCAAGCGGAGGAACAAGAAAAGGACTTAAGAAGTTTGGGAGGAACAAGCCATAGAACTATGATTTTTTTCTTTTTTTTCTCCTTTTTTACAATGAAGGAGCAGTTGCCTGAGAACCCTAAGCTGACCACTTATGCGCGAATAGATTCGTGTCTGCCACGTGCTGAGAATGGCCTGACGGGTTTTCGCTTGTTATTTACGTACGGACTCTTTTTATATAATGTTACTGTTTTTTTTTCTCTTTTCCACTGACTTCCATGATCATGTTTGATTTTATGTGTCACGACGTCTACACTGGGCGTGGGAAGAGTTCGGAGAGGCCATGGAGAAAGACTTCCGTACGGCTTCGTAGCGATTCTGGTCCGCTATCCGGCATCTCAGGAGGGGGAAGAAGTGCAGTACCAACACTGTTTATAGTGGGGGTGGTGTGCTGCTGACCTCGACTCGGGACGTCGTGCTTCGGTGGGCGGAATACTTCGAAGACCTCCTTAATCCCACCAACACGTCTTCATTGCGTCATTGCGGAAGCAGAGCTTGGGGACTTTGGGTCGGGCTCTCCCATCTCTGGTGCTGAGGTTGCCGAGGTTGTTAAAAAGCTCCTCGGTGGCAAGGCCCCGGGGGTGGATGAGAATCGTCCTGAGTACCTTAAGGCTCTGGACGTTGTGGGGCTGTGTTGGTTAACGCGGCTCTCCAGCATTGCGTGGACATCGGGGGCAGTTCCCTTGGATTGGCAGACTGGAGTGGTGGTCCCCCTATTTAAAAAGGGGGACCGGAGGGTGTGCTCCAACTACAGAGGAAACACACTCTTAAGCCTCCCTGGTAAGGTCTATTCAGGGGTTCTGGAAAGGAGGGTCCGTCGGATAGTCGAATCTCGGATTCAGGAAGAGCAGTTTGGTTTTCGTCCTGGACCAGCTCTACACCCTCAGCAGGATCCTGGAGGGGGCATGGGAGTTTGCCCAACCAGTCTGCATGTGCTTTGTGGATATGGAGAAGGCATTCGACTGTGTCCCCCGAGGGATCCTGTGGGGGGTACTCCGGGAGTATGGAGTACCGGGCCCTTTAATAAGGGCTGTCAGGTCTCTGTATGACCGGTGTCAGAGTCTGGTCCGCATTGCCAGCAGTAAGTCGAACTCGTTTCCGGTGAGAGTTGGACTCCGCCAAGGTTGCCCTTTGTCACCGATTCTGTTCATAACTTTTATGGACAGAATTTCTAGGCGCAGCCAAGGTGTGTGGATGACGTGGTCCTATTGGCTTCATCAGGGCGTGATCTACAGCTCTCACTGGAGCGGTTCGCAGCCGAGTGCGAAGCGGCCGGGATGAAAATCGGTGCCTCCAAATCCGAGACCATGGTCTTGAACCGGAAAAGGGTAGAGTGCCTCCTCCGGGTTGGGGAGGATGTACTGCCCCTAGTGGAGGAGTTCAAGTATCTTGGGGTCTTGTTCACGAATGAGGGGAAGATGGAGCGGGAGATCGACAGGCGGATTGGTGCGGCGTCTGCTGTGAAGCGGGCGCTGTACCGGTCCGTTGTGGTGAAGAGAGAGCTGAGCCAAAAGGCGAAGCTCTCGATTTACCGGTCGATCTACGTTCCTACCCTCATCTATGGTCATGAGCTTTGGGTCGTGACCGAAAGAACGAGATCCCGGATACAAGCGGCCGAAATGAGTTTTCTCCGTAGTGTGTCTGGGCTCTCCCTCAAAGATAGGGTGAGGAGCTCAGTCATCCGGGGAGGACTCAGAGTAGAGCCGCTGCTCCTCCATGTCGAGAGGAGCCAGTTGAGGTGGCTCGGGCATCTGGTTAGGATGCCTCCTGGACGCCTCCCTGGTGAGGTGTTCCGGGCACGTCCCACCGGGAGCAGGCCCAGGGGAAGACCCAGGACACGCTGGAGGGACTATGTCTCTCGGCTGGCCTGGGAACGCCTTGGGATTCCCCCGGAGGAGCTGGCCCAAGTGGCTGGGGAGAGGGACGTCTGGGCCTCCCTACTGAAGCTGCTACCCCCGCGACCAGACCCCGGATAAGTGGAAGAAAACGGATGGATGGACGGACGACGTCTATACTGTGATGTTGCATTATGTTGATCGTCCTGTGATGCCCCGTACTGGTACACTGGGATTTGTAAGATATGCAAGTGATGGATGTTTGTCCATGGAATGAAGAATGGAGGAGCAAGTAGGAAGTTTTTCGGGGTGGGGGAAGAGTAGATGGATTCGACCTTGGTTGCTGAACAGTCTTAGCTTACCTAGTCTAATGTAAAATTAAAATAATGTGCGCATAGGAACCTAAAACAGGCCTAGCTCAATTAGTTGAACCCTAAATTGTAGATAAATGCTGAGACAGTGGTCTTGAGTGATAAATGCTTAATTATGAATTATGAATGGTGATTGATGCTAAAATGTTTCCATTGATGTTTGTCTGGCCCATTTCTTGGAACTGTTTTCATTGTGATGTGCCTTTGGGGCACACCAACAGGGGGGCTAACGGACATATGGACTGTTTTTTTTATGATGTGCCTTTCGGGCACACCCGCAGAGATTATGTGACCCCAGAGACTGGGCAGCACTATCGGTTGCCATGGAGATCGCAGATGGACGGACTCTGGAAGCCGGAAGCTGAAGTGCTTGGATTGGACGGAATGACTGACTGTTCTTAGAGAGGGACAGCCTGGGAGCTGGCATTCCACTGGTCCAGGTCTGGTTGATCATCTTTGGTTATGTGCCATTTAGGCACATCATCAGGGGATCTGTTAAGATATCAACTGGGTCAGTGGAACGAACTGCTTAACCCAGAACTTCATGCCACACTTAAATAGCACCGGACACAAGGATATTGCACAAATCTACCAGATATCACCCCGGAGGTGACACAGTTTCTCTACTGATGACACAGTTTGGATGTGTACGGCCCCTGCATGGGTGTGAACCTAAACTTCATTATAATGTTTGTGTGATGAGCAATCGGGGCTTCTTGCCGATTAAGAGCCCATCAGCGCTGATGTGTCTGTAACCGTTTCTCTGTCTTTAGTAGATAAAATAACTTGAAGTATACTTTTCATGCGTCTTGCATCCAAAGTAATATTTAAGTGGGGGTCGCCTGAAGGGTAAAACGGGCTGGGTCCACCGAGGGTGTTTCACCGCCGACCGGATTTAACATTATCTTCTGGACGGACTAACATAACATTAGTTCTATTTATTTTATTTTTCTTAATATCCTCGTGTCTACTTTGCGCCTGTGTTAACCAACACCGCGCTATTTCGAGCTCTATTACTTTATTTTGTTTTTTATTTCCTGTTTTTGTACTTGCGCTTGTTTCTAGCCGGCACAAAAGGTTTTTTCACTGATCTACTTTTAACATACCATCTACTTTATACTTTTCCTTCCACTTCTGCAAGTATTTTAAATTACTTGGATCAATCTGATACATAAACTTTTCATCCCCTCTGGCATCTCCCTTCCTACTTTGTCCTGAACCCATCCTGCTTATATTTGCGTTGTGTTTATCTACCTTACACCAGCAAGGTAGATTAATCTGTTTCTTTAACTTTTTTTTTAACACCTGCACGGAGGACTTTTAACCATCCATCTACCTTTGCGGGGGACTTTAACCGCCCGTCTTAACACTTACTTGGTTTGGTTGGTTCTGTTCTGTCACGGCTGGATCCGTCAATCCCTCGTTGGCGAAAGGAGGTAACCTATGACGCTGGCCCGGCGAGGAAATTACCCCCAGGGACTTTCCCGTCAGGTCCTTGACTCTGACCACCGGTGGTTTTCAGTGCGTTGCTCTTCTCGTCAGCGAGTGGGTATGTTGAGATCCAAGTCACGGCACCAGGCTGTTAGGGTTATGGTAATAACCCCTTATTGTCCTAGAAAGAAACCAACACAGAACAGTTTAGACTTTTCTGCAGAGAAGGGCAGAAGAATCAGACGGAGAATAGCATTCCCTGAACGTCTGGGCTCATCTCCGCCGGGCCACCTCTGTCTTTCTGCTTTTATTAAAGAAGGGTCAGGAATTTACAAGGAGGGGTCTGGAGTTAACACAAGGATGTCAACCAACTTCAACCACACCGCTGGATAAGCAATAAATTCCTTATCTGGGAGAATCATTTGTTCTCCCTGTTTCAAGTTGAAACAACAGAACATTCCTGCAAGCCAACTCTTGAAACAGACCAAATGCCTGTAACTTAATTAAAATAATATGATGTGATTTACATTTTTTTAACACCTCTATACATATCAACGTAATTCTGTAAAGGAAGAAGCATGTGGACTTGTTCATATGGTATGTTTCTTTCCTGGAGTGTTTTTTTTTCTATTGCCAAGTCTGCCATGTTTGACAACCCCCCAAACTAGGTAACTTAAAAAAACAAGAACGAGAATTAATAAAATTTAATACATTTTAAATGCTACAGTTCTATGTGCTGCCTTATAATATCATTGTCAGGATTACATCAACACATTATGAATTGATTCTCTAAACTATCTGTTTAACTGTAAAATAAATAAATAAATAAATCACTGAACAAATGAAGTAAAAATGTTCATTGAATTTACCAATGCATTACTGAGTCTATCACAGGTGGGATTTTCAGAAAGGGCAGATTATTGGTTCTAAAGAGAAGAGCAGCTAAAGTACCAAGCAGAGCAGAAACATGTTGAAAGACAGGGCAGATTTTCAATGTACATAAACTGGAGGGCATGATGCTGTAAGTGGATACAGGTGTGTGAATGATTAATGGAGGCCAGGTGACTGGGGACCTTTAGTGAGAAACACTAAGGTAAAAAAACAGGAAAAAAATATTTAAGTAAAAGTGCAGAACTGAAGAAGTTAAAAATAAATAAAAGTGATGTTATATTTGTATTTAATCAATGCTTGTTGCCTGTGCTTTAGGGATGTTCTGTTTTTTTAGAATGGAGTTAAATGTTCCTGCTGGGTTTTTTCTATGTGTGCAGGCGTAGCTTTACCGTGAAAGGAAGCGTTTTGTATTCATCAGTTTGATGGATTCATTCCCATACTTCCCATTTCACACACAAAACAATCATTAGGAAGATGGTTTAACAGCATGATGCCCCAGTTTGCTTCTCATATTTGAGAGACCTACTGTAGATAAGGTCCTATCAGGGAAAAAATAAAATCGGGTGTACCTCCGTTTATTTCAAGATTTTGAATAATGTAATTTATAACCATAATTCAGTTCAAAAAGACTTAAATAGAGCGTCTCTGCAACACAAACTGTGTTTGAACTGAATTTCAACCCTGGGTAAAGGGCTATAGTGGAAGCAGTCTGAAAAAAAATATAGATTACCCTTCCATCAAACTCGAAACCATGCCCACATTCCAAAGTGACAGCCGGAAGTCCCGCCCCGGAAGTCCCACCCTTCAACCCCGCTTAAATTATTATTATTAATGTTTTTAATTATTTTAATTATTTAATTCATTTATGCACAACCAATCTTGATTGTCAAGAGATCCAAATTAAATTCATAAATAAAACGGTGCGCCTGTGGCTTGCTGGAGAACGCTGGTTGGCTGGCTTTATCTTCCATATTTGCTTTTTTAATTTATTTAATTCATTTATGCACAACCAATCTCGATGGTCAGGAGATGTGTTTATTTTATTTTCTAGGGTTACTTATAACCAAACGATATGATGGAATTTTGTTTGATAACCTTTGTTTTATCTATGTGTGTTTACTCAGAATATAAAGCTCAAAGTCTGAAAGTCTGTTTCACGCTGCACAATTTCCGGCACATTTCTCCTTCCATTCAGCAAGTCTCCATTCCGGCACATCCAACTCTCCATACATCCCAGTCTCCGCGCTGCTCTGCTAATAACGACGTGTTGTATTTCTCTTCACTTCTTCCCTCTAAGCAATCGGTAAGGACTTAACTTAAAAGCATTTACAGAGCGGACCAGCTTCTACGCGGCACAGCTAAAAAAGCAGCTCAAAGAAATCCGACAGCCCTACTCAGGACATCCACCTGAATGTGATGGTTCAGCTGGTCTGTTTTGGGGGGAGGAGTTTTTGTTAAACAGTAGCTCGAACCGCTAGTTCAAGACGCCACCGCGTCTTTTCCAATCGACATTGCCAAGGAAATCGCTTATTCAGACAAGTTTTAAACCCAGCGGGACACATCCTGCCATCTGTAGAAGGATGTTTTTTCGCCCACACGGAGCTAGGTGTTATATCAAACACCGTTTCGGGCGGCGAGACGGGCGGGGTTGTGACGCAACAATCTGTATACAATGCCGAGGAAATGTTCGATTATGCTAGTGTACAGGCGCCGCGACATCCTGTCCCAGTAAACATATCGTTGGCAGGGTTTAACAATCAGACGATGAGGCCATTGTTTTCGAAACCTGGGGGTACCTGGGGGAAGCCCGCCTCCACTTTAGAGACTTACTATAAGATGTCCAGTGAACCTCCCTTTCAAAGACACAGACGGCTTAAACTCGCATTATGTCCGGAGGTCGTTCTTCAACGGCTGTCACTGCAGAGGTCCATAATGCCGGATTGACGCTGACGCAGGAGTACAATGAGATTTTCATGGGTAAGTTATTGTTTTAATTAATATCTTCATCCTTGTCGCTTGTAATATATTGTAACGTTTCTGTGGTTTAGTTCTGCTGGAGCGGGCTTTGGTTGTGTGTTAAGTCACTTTGTGAAGCTAAATGTAAGGTGTAGACTGTTTTATTAGTTTGTGTGTGATGCGTCCAGCTACCAGCCTCTGCTGCATTGTGGATTTAGCTTGAATTCAGCGGTGGAGCTAAGTGTAGCCATGAGGCAACACCTGGCTACAGATATATTTAAAGGCATACTATGCAACATTTTTCAATTAATTAATGTGTTCCATACCGTTTTGGATGATTAAATGAGTAATTTCAGGTTGAACAAAGGTTTTCTTGGCCGCCCTGGCGGTCTGTGGGGGAAATACCGCACTTGCAATTACAGGAGCCCTCGGCCCGCACCCACAAGCTCAGAATCTCGTGCAAGATCACGAGAGTTGGTCTTGCTTTACGGCGAGAACTGCTACACGCCCCCAGTGAAAGGCATGTTTGTTGCTGGCGCAGTGGCGATATCTGTGCAGTTATCATGGTGGAACCAGCAACAAAACAGCGAAACCCCATGTCGGAGCAGGCAAGAAAGAGGAAAAGGGCTCTGGACAGAAAGAGGAGTCGTACACGGGTGAACATTGGGCAAGCTTTTTCCGAATGGCGAGAGCTAAAAGAAAAAGAAGGCTGCAAGGCTGACGCGGACCTCGCGTTTCTGCTGATGCCATTGTAAGTAACATTGTAGGGTTTCCCTCACGCTACCGCCTCCCAACATTCCAAAAAAATTAAAAAAACTAACTCGATATGCGGGCAAAGCTTGTCTCCCCCCGCTCCGCCGGTCGCGCAAAGCTTGTCTCCCCCCCGCTCCGTCGCGCAGAGCTTGTCTCCCCCCGCTCCGCTCCGCCGGACATCGGCGTAAAGCTTTTCTCTCTCTCTCTCTCTCTCTCTTGCCCACCCCCCCCCCCCCCGCCCGCTCCGCCGGTCGTCCGGTAAGCAAATTCCTAGGGGAAACACTGCATTGGAATGGTTTCTCTCTCTCTGTGTGCATGTTCATACTTTCACTGTGTTAGTCATTGTTTGTACTGCCGTTTTTTCGACTTTTGTATTCGTTGCGTTCGCCTGTCTGCTAAGCTCAAAACAACCGCGCCTGGCTTGACGGAGAAACCAGGAGAACAGCTGAGCATCTTTACGACAGTGCACTTTTACTTTCGCCCTCTGGGGGGAGCCTCGCTGGAAAATCAACCCCGGTTGCATAGTATACCTTTAACCTTTAGCCGCTTGTAATATATTGCAACGTTTCTGTGTTTTATTTCTGCTGGAGGGGGGCTTTTTTGTTTAAGCTACCTTGTGAACCTTAATTTATTACTGTGTGTTTGATGCTGGCAACTCCTGGTCTCTAACGTGTTGGGGGGTTTTAGCTTGAATTCAGCGGTGAAGCTAAGTGTAGCCATGAGGTAACATATGGCTACAGATATCTTTAACCTTTAGCCGCTTGTAATATATTGTAACGTTTCAGTGTTTAATTTCCGCTGGAGGGGCTTTGGTTGTTTGTTAAGTTACCTTGTGAAGTTTAATTTATTAGTGTGGTGCGGGCAACTGCCAAGCTCTGCTGCTGCTTTGGGGTTTAGCATGAAGTCTGAGGTGATGTGTTCATGAGCAGTGTCAGTCTTTGTGGCCTGGTTGCAGGGGTATATATCTTCCGTCGCTGTTATTACAATATATTTTAATTATTTTTTCAGCGCCAACGCCCGCCGAACTAGAAGGCATCGATTTTATACAATCGAATTTTGGTAAGATATGATTCAACCTATATTCAATTTTATGTTATTAAAATCACAGTCATAAAATACTAATACTATATTTTTACCATTTTTATTTTTCTGTATTCCAGATTATACCGAGAAAGGGGTAATCGACAAATATTTCAGGCGTCCGAACCCACACAACCCGAATGTTTTCCGTGGAGAGCTAACAGGGATACTGCCTGAACCGAGCAGACCACAAACGCACCGTGAAGGAAGATTGTGTCCGAACCCACTCAACCCAAGTGTTTTCCATGGAGAGCTAACAGGAATACTGCCTGAACCGAGCAGACTACAAACGCACCGCGAAGGAAGATTGAGTCTAGCTAGAAGGAGGCTTCTACCGGAAATAGCTGCCCAAAACACATCAACACCGAAGCAACAGAGAACTGAAGAACATGACGCGTCAGTTATTTTAATAAGTTCTCCGGAGACACCAGCGCAACACGCTCACCTCTCCGAGAAAGCGCCAGCTCCCCAACTCACCACGTCAGACGGCCTGCCTCGAAACGCTAATCAAGGGACAACGCTTCCCGCAGCACGTAAGTTAACTATTATAAGTCTGAAACTAACCCTGATGGTACATTTCTGAATTAACCCGGTTCATTTAGTGTGTCCGCTTACTATTTCTACAGTAACACCACCGTCTGTACATGGAGACATTGAGACTGAGCCTGCAGAAGATCTTCCTCCTCCTCCTCTTCCACCTGCCTCATCTTCTCAGCTGGACGGTATAAGTTAACAATTGTTCATTGCTATTTTTATTATTTATTTATTTATTATTTCTTCTTCATGTATTACCTCGTTTAAAAAGTCTGTCTCTCCCCTGTTACGGCTGCAGTGGGTCTCTGCTTAATTTTCCTTGTAGGGTTCGAGAGACAGGCCCTCTGCAGGTGTTTGCCCTGATTGGTGCTCTGCTGCTTTAAAGCTGCTATGCATGCAGCAGAAGGGAGGCTCTCTTCCTGCTCTCCCTCCTCAGAACCCGATTTGGTTTGGTTTGTAGCTTAGCTTATGGTTGGGTTTTGTTAGATTAGATTGTTTTGCATTTGCTTATTTCTCGTTAGTTATGGGTTTTGCATTAATCTATCTTGGTTTCTTATTTCAGGTATTCCCTCTTCAGGTTTTATTTCTTTAGTATAATTTAATAAATTCAATTTTTATTTAACCAGAAAATCCTTGTGTGGTCTCCTTTAATTTAACCATTTGCGTGATTTCATTTAAAACATCTGTAATGACCTTCAAAATATACCTGTTCAGCATGGGGTGGGGGTTGCCAATTAAAATCCAGGTAATTCACCGGATAGACATCAGGGTCATACGCACTCAGGTTCGAATTATGAGCGTTTATTATCACTAGAACAAAAATGTCATTATGCTTGATGGATAAAATTCAAAATCAGGACTGAATCCGTAAGAGTCGAAAAAGGTGGCTCGGTCATTCTCTTCCAAAGTCAAAGCCAGCCAGTGTTCTCCAGGCATGTTTGAAGGATGAGTGTTGACGATGAAATAGGCGGGTCCTCTGTACGTGCGTTTGAGTAGCGGGAGCTGATCGGATGCCCAAACGCCGTAAAATAAGTCCCCCAACAGGTGATGCATCAGACTTTCGAGCTCGTGGTTATTCATGTTTTAATAAAAATCCACCAGGACCTGCCTTTTTGAGTCGATTTCCAAAATTGAGTCGTAACACGCGTACACAATCAGGGTGGTCGTGTGAGGCAAAGGAACTCTGAATCTAATTTCCAATCTCAAATTCCCGTTACACACCGGTGACAGAGCGTCAGCATCCTCGCTCGGATTGAGATTAAAGACAAACAGGGAATAGCCATTGTTAAATTCCTCGCGAGCGATGCTTAAAGGAAGGTCTTTTAAATGGCGACCTGTAGCAGTGAACATGTTGTAATATTCCCTGACTGAAATACCCTCATTGAATTGAGGTTGAAACGCTTTGGCAGGGAGCTGTCTACCGTCTTTGTAGAGAGCTAAATATTCCACATCCATATGCTTAAAGTTGAAAGGTCACATGCTTCTCCTTCCAGTGAATACCTCATGGTTTACCATACCTAAAACGACATATTTAGGCATGGTTCCCAAAAACAGATTCTCCTGTGTACATATCCTGGAATTTTCAGGGATAGAATATGTTTTCACATTCACGCGTGAAAGAGGATACAGGGCATTTCCTCTCATTAATGCTGAGGCATGCCCGAGTCGGATAGCCGGGGAGACTGAAACTTTTTTCACAAAAAGAGAAGCCCCCAGAATTTTCAGTTGGAAGGTTGAATCACGAGGTCCCATGAGAGAGAATGCGTCGCTGGCTCTGGTTAGTTTAACCCTCATGTCAACAGAATTCAAGAGGAGTCTTTCGCAGAAGAATATATCTGCGTGAAGCGGGCCCATCAGGTGTAACTCTCTTGAATTAGCAGTGAAAGAGGCTCTTCGGTTAGCCCCTGAATTAGGACCATCGACAAAAACAATCGAGTCTATATCAGTGTCTTTGTAAAAGAGACCTGCGCTAAATTGACTCTTTAACGTGTCTTCTGAATAGTTGAGCAAAGTTTCAATCATTGCTCTGTACGGATGAGTCGCGCTACTCTGTGAAATTAACCTGTCTCCCAGAATAATGTCGCATTGACTGAACATTGTATTCAGCGGGTCATTTATGAGTCCGACGGCAGCATCGTTAGCCAGGTTGCTTCCGTCTTCGTTGGTGATCTTTAGACGGACGTGCAGTAAGGTGTCGTTCAAATCCAGGTATTGTTCTCCATCTCCGGGAATAAAGAACTCGATAGGCCCGGTGTCTGTAATAGCTGACGGTAATATTTCGGTGTAGACCTTATCTTCGATAGATAGTTGAGTCATGGGACGGTGAACAGGTCGAGCTCAGCTCTGATGTAAAAGAGCCATGATTGATTTTTAATGAAAAATACTAATTCAGTTAAATATATCCTTGCTCGCGTCAGACTACCTTCTTCTAGGTTTGCTCCTGCCGACTGATTTCTTATTTTTACGTAACACGAGTATTTGTGAACGCCAAACACGTTTCCCAGGAGGTCTCTTTCTAGCTCGTCTTGACAGAACCATTACGCCTGAACCTTCCTGGTTATTCACACCCCCGTGCGAGCCAGTTATTTTCATCATAGCTTTACCTATGACGTCCGAGGCGATGTTTGTGGCTGCCTTTTTCAGATGCAGTTTTGCTATAGCAAAGTCGGATTTAACTAGGGGTGATACAAAACTAAATAATTTTGAAAATATCAATCCTATTCCTCGACCGTACATAACAGGTGCGCCATAGAAACCGGGTAAAGCACCCCCGACCTGCCTCTGGTAATAGAAGACAAAACGGTGCGGGTTTTCTTGATTCTCGTTACTTTTTTTTTCTTCTCACGTTTTAGCACGCTGCAACGTTGTTGATGCGACTGATTGCACAGCTATGAATGATTCCAGCCGCAATAGTGTGTCTTTATATGCATAATCTGTTTTCACCTGAAGGCCCTGTGTGAGGTCGCTGGTCCGAAATGCAGTTTCGCAATGCACTTTCCATATGTAAATTTCACCGGGGTGTTCTGATCCGTTTTTATTTCAACTTGTATATTTTCAATGTGTTTCTTGGCAACAGGAAGATAGTAAGGGTTCTGAAAGGCTTCCGTGATAATATCTCCAAACACACCCTGGACCTGAACCGTTCGCAATAGCGGTGCGTGAACGTCGCCCACCATCTGTGAGGCAACAACGTCGCTGTAGAAATAAAGATGGTAGAAGCCTGCCTTAAAATCTATAGGATGAGGGGCGTGCCAGTGGTCGAATGTGACCCATTTTCCGGGTTCCATACCAAGAATGTAGGCGATTGGAGCGTAAAAACCTAGGAGGTTCTGAGCTCCGGCCTCGTAGGTGAGTATGTTTGCAGTGCGGTTAACTTTGAAATAAATATCTGAATCTACCTTTCTCAGATGGGCTTCAACCTCTGTGATAAGCTGATTCAAATTAGTGTAGTATCCGCTTCCAATCTGTACGCGCTGGACTTTTTCCTCGCCCGCTTTCCGGCATTCAAAATAAGCCTTTTCTGAGGGGACGTTATGCCATGTGTGAGGGTATGAAACCTCCGTCAAAGCCACTTGCCACTGACCTTGTAAATTAATAGGCTTGGCTAAATCCACGCGGAAACTTGATATGTTATTATCCTTAAAAACGTTGAGGCTGGCGTTGGACGGTAGCGTCAGATAAAATCACTGGTTCTCGGTTAAGCGATCCATGTTGCAATGTCAGCCTCCGGTGAGCCGCGCTTTCTTTTATACATCACGCAGATCATCGTCTCTCACCCAGCTGTTGAATTTCTCCGGCCAATTTTTCCAGCGTACTAAGACCTGCCTGACTCCCCGCACGGTGCGCTTGCCTAATATTTCACCCACTTGATACATTTTGTTTTTTGACATTTTCACCTTTTGAAGCTCCTTAGCGTAAAACGTAAAACGAAGGATTTAGACGGGCTCTCCGTCTAAATCTTTCAGTTTGAATACGGGGGGAGATCGTTGTATCACTTCTGTAACTGTAAAGATTTCATCCGTGAAACTCTGTTCATATTTCTTGTCAAACACTCCACGCACCTTGGAGATTCTGACATGGTCGCCTTGCTTAAACGCCATCTTGAGTTTTGTGCTGCGTTTGGAATTAGTCCCGTACAGATTCTGAAACACCTGAAAAGCGTTACTGGCAGTGACTTCGACAGGGGCCATTTTAATACTAGAATGATAGCTGTGGTTGTAACTTTTGACCAGATCCTGAAGCACATTTAGATATCGGAGAGTGTTGTTTGCGGTAAAATCTCCACATTCTTGATTTTAACGTACGGTTAAACCTCTCAACCACCGACGCTTTTATTTCACTAGCCGTGGAAAAATGTTCAATACTGTTTTTATCCATTAACGCTTTGAATGATTTGTTGAAAAATTCTTTACCGTCGTCAGTTTGAAGTTTCTTTGGAATCTGACTCTCCTTTAAAACGGACTCTTTTGCGACATCGGACGCAATTTTCCTTTTCAAAACCCTGACGTAGGCTCTTTTGGAAAATACATCGATAACGGTTAATAAATAATTGTAACCGTCATTTTCTTTGGACAAACTTTGCATATCACAAAGATCTGCTTGAAACTGTTTCAGAGGCCTGGTGACAAACACTCTATTTCTAAATCTTATTCTTGCGGGCTTATGCAAAGAATAAGCATCTTGTTCTGATAAAAAGTCACGAACCTTTTCAAGCGGTACCTTCTTGCCTGTTTCACTTTCCATAGCTCTCTGTAATCTATCTACTCCGCCGAAAGAACCGGGGTGAACAGGTGTGTAATATACCTGTTTCATTAACTTTTTTTCAGCCATACCTTCCCACACATGTAGTGATGCTAAATGAAGGAAAAGACGCCTGTGTCAGGACTCAGTCAGCAGAGCCATGCTGTTTTGCTGACTCTGCCTCTGTCTGCTTTCTTCCCAGGTGTTTCCAGTTGACTGGTGGGCGGGGCACGCACACCGGGGATTGTTTCAGCAGCGTCTGTCCGCTGCGTGCGTACAGCAGGAGGATGCCAGAGTGTTATCAGTCGTGGTATGACTGCAGGCCACTGTCTCTGTTCTGAGATAGATTCTCCGAAGCTAACTGCTTACCTCTGTGTCTCCCAGGTTCCCTCCCGAGTGCTCTCGTCTCCTTTCTGGAGAATTCTCCCGAGAAACTTCCACTCTCGGGTTCACCTGTTCGCCCCGAGTCTGTCTGGTTCCTCCTGCTGTCCTGGATCACTGGATCGGCGACGCTGCTCGGACCACCCTCCGCCTACACCCTCCGGTCTCTGGAGCACCTGCCGCCATCTACTACAGCACGCTGAGTCCTTACCGTCTTCCCCCGGTCCGGTTGCCGCGTCCGGTGGTAAGCTTACGCACCTCAGATCGTTTCCCCTGTTGCCCTCCTTCGTCTAATCGTCTTTCCTTCCCTTTCAGTGATTTAACGGGTCTGGTCCCGTCGTTCCCTCGTCACCTCCTGAGCGACCGTTACCATCTCCACCATTTAATAAACTGCTTAAACTGATCTCTGCTGCCGAGTGTGTTTCTGCATGTTGGCCAAATATATTAAGCCAAACATGACAGCCTGTAATTGGGTTTTTATATTTTTTATTAACATAATCAGGAAAGAAATTATATTCATTTATTATACCACAAACTAATTGTAAAAAAATAATTTCATATATAAAAAGAAAAGATTTAAAAATAAAACAGATATATTGAAAAGACATTCTTTTTAATATGATGTCACAAACGAATTGCAGAAAACAATAATTTAATATATCACAAATGTATTGTAAAAAAACACTAATTTCATAAGAAGAAAGACATTATTTTAATACGATGTCACTAACTAATTGTAGAAAACACTGATTTAATATTTAAAAAGAAAGACAAGAGAAAACATGCATGCATTGGTTTCAACAACCCCACCAGTACTGCGTGATGGCTTCAAGTTGAGCTTTTATTTCATGGTTTTCTTGAACCAGCTGATCATACGCGTCATCGATCGAATGAAGTAACTTCTCAGATAGCGTCAATTCGTACAAGTAAGCTTGTGCGACAGCGCTCAATGTGCTACTGTCTTGATGGATGTTGCGAGCGGCTAAAAACTGTTGAACAGCATTGATGAAACGCGCGTTATAAAGTACTCGATAGTAATTGCTTTCAAAGAACCCGTCCTCAAGATGTTCATAACATTCATGGTCTCTCAAACTAGGACGGTCATTGTTACATCCGTAGCACTTATCATGCATGTACTTTTCGATCGCTGCGCTCAAAAGATGATACACAGCAGTTTTCACTGCTCTGATAAAGTCGAAGTGGATCCACCAGTCGTTTTCATCCGCCCCAGTGTCAGCCTCTTCTTGGCCCGTCGTAAACTGTGAGTCAGGCTGAGAAGGTTCCGGGGAGGGCGGATCTCCTTGGCCTGAGGGTAGTTGTGAGTCCTGGGATAGCGCCGGGAGGTTGGATCTCCTTGGCTGTCAGGGAGCTTCGTGTCCTCGGGCTCAGAATGATCCTGGTGGGCTGGAAGATTCACAGCTTGTGAATCTCCGTCCTGGGTCGCCGTCTGAGGTGGAAGCCTGGAATTCTTAGTCCATAGAACAAAGTACTCAGGGCAGCCTTTCATGCCTCCGGGGGGCCTGGACCAGTCGATGGTGTTCCTCTTCAGAGCCGTGAGGATACTCTCGCTCCCGCAGTCGCTTAGGGTAGAAGAATCAGAAGTTGGCGAGGATGCGGGTGAAGGAGGGGGGTACAGCTCCGGGGAGAATTTGTCGCCGTCTGGGGACCCGTGCTGCGCTGATGATGAAGCGTTTGAATCGTTTGAAGGACATGGCGGTGGAGTAGGTGAGCTATCCCGCCCGCAGAATGTCAAACTGCTGCCTGCGTCCTTCCTCATGGTTTCAGATGTTAGAAGTCCGGTCAGCGAAGTTGCACGATTCCCGATCACCCTGCCTGGTTGCTTTTTATATACTGAGAAGGGCGTGGTTAACGTTGAAGGGGCGGTATTAGCTGTTGTGAGGGGTGGCTCTAAAAAGAGAGTGCTTTCTGAACCCCCAAAATGTCTTTCCAGTTGTGACAGTCGCAAAACAGCGTTGAAATCCGGTCTGATGTTCCAATCATCTTGTCATGCCACGCATCAAAGGAGATGGCTAGTAAGGTCCTGAACACACCGCAGTCAGAATTATAATAGTCCAGCACGAACATAACAGTCTGTGTTTTATCTTGAGCCTTTCTGAGACTTGCACGGAAAAACCATCGGCCGGTAACCCCCGTCTTTGACTGCCAAGTAGCTGAGAAAATCCTATTTCCAGAATCCTTGTCAATTTCGTTCAGGTTGGTCAGCACCCGCTTGCAGCGCTTAGCGGCGGGTGAATCCTTGATTCCATCCCCGGTTTCTTGACGCGCGTGCTTGGAGCGCCTAGAGACGGGTGAATCCATGATTCCTTCCTCGGTTTCTTGAGGCCCGCGCTTGCATCGCTTAGCGACAGGTGAATCCATGATTTCTTCCTCGGTTTCTTGAGGCCCGCGCTTGCATCACTTAGCGACGGGTGAATCCATGATTCCATCCCCGATTTCTTGATATGTTCGCTTACCATGCTTAGCGACTGCTGAATCCATGACTCCATCCTCGGTTTCTTGACGAGTCCGCTTGCCGCGCTTAGCGCCGGGTGAATCCATGACTCCGTCCCTGCTTTCTTGTCTCGCAGAGGGGCCTGCTGCATTCGACTCTTCAGGGCCTGGTTTGCGAAGCATGATGAGTTTCAGAACAGCCCAATCGTTTGATGTCAGCATGCCCAAGGAGTGGATAGCTTATAGCTTGTCGGCTCCTTCATCCCGCTGATAGAGATACATCTCACCGGATTCATATTTGAAGACGTACCCCCATTTACCGCGGGCTCCATAGGGCTCCAAAGACCATTCTTCTTGCAGAGGTAGAGTTGGAGGCATCTGAGTTCTGCATAAAAACAACGTAGCTTTGTGTGGGGTCTGCTGAGCTCACCAAAAATCGCTCTGATCGTGGCAGATTGTGACAGGTGTCTCAGAAATGATAGGTTCAACGTTGGTTTTCCAGACGCTATGTTGAAAAAAGTATTCAATCACTATCGAGGCTTGAGAAAGGGCCTTATATTATGAGAGCCGGGGCGGGGTGAAGGGGGTGGGCGGGACCTTTGGCTAGTAGTGGGGATGGGTGTGAATTACGGATGTGGGGGATGGGTGTGAATTCCAGAAGTGGGGGATGGGTGCGAATTCAGGGAGGTGGGGGGGGGGGCAGACGGGACATCCGGCGGAAGTCGAAGGCTGGACTTCCGGCTGTCACTTTGGAATGTGGGCGTGATTTTGAGTTTGATGGAAGGGTACTCTATAGTTTTTTAGTCTGAAATGGAGCATACCACAATATCAGGCTAAAAAGTACAGATGACTCACGTTTAAAGTGCACGTGTTGGGGATGTTTCTTTTTCTGATCCTGATTTCTTATGGTTCATCTGTTCACTCTTATGCTTAGTCTGAAAGGTCTACATTTCTTGCCACTACAAGCTAAACATGATGACCTTCAAGTTTATTCTGTGGATCACAGTGACGTGCAGTCAGGGGAGGCAAGTGAGGCCAGGCCTCACTTGTCATCATGGAAAGAAAGAAAATATATAATGATGACAACATAATATAAATTATGATTCACTCAGTCATTTGTAATAAAAGTTATTTTTTTATCTAATTTCCTCATTTTTGATCATATTCTCTTTAAAATCGCAGACATTTCGCTATTTTTCATGTAAATCCTTGGTGGCGCTTGATAGCAAAGCCGGTGAGGCCACAGCGAGCTTGGCCTCCCCTGGGATTGCACAATCCCATGTTAACTGCGCTGTGAATGCATCTTCCTGTCTCTAGATCATAAATTAAATTGTTCAAACAGTTATGAACTGATTTTCCACAATTTAATGTATGTGGATTACGAATTGTGTTTTGGTCATCAAACTGTGTGTAGGTAACATGTTTTCGTGCACTGCTGGGCGATCATAAACAGCAAAGAACTGGTTGTAGGTTGTAGTTCCTTGGCCTCTAGGCAGGGGGCGCTCAAGGGGCACCGCTCGTAATCCCAAAACCGTAGAGTGACAGCAGGTTATGCTAAACAAGTAAAGCATTAAAAAGACTCTAAACATACAGCCGAAACAGGACTGGTCAAGGAAGGCTTTCCTCCCTGGCAGTGAGCTCCATTGAGACTGAGAGACTTTTAAAACTGAAGAAGATAAAGTAGTGATGGCGAGATGAAGCCTCATGAGGCATTGAACCACTCAGCCAACTGGTTCGAGAAAAGGTTCATTTCTTGATGGTTCATGTGCACACAGCACCACCTACTGGCAAGTTGTATAATCACAGCCAGCTGTATTTTAACACGTGTGATGCATTAATTTTTGTCTATTATGGCTCTTGCGAATGACTTCACAGAAGGTGTAGGACGAAATCATTTGTCTACATAAATTTTGTAAACACATGTGTACAATAAAATATTGTTTGAATGTATTCTCTGTGTGTAATTATTCCCAAAATAGGAGTGTCATGTGATATGGCATGTTGTGTAATAATGTTTTTCTGTGACTCTACAAAAATGGCATAGCCTTAATCAGGCAGAGGACAGTGAAAGTGCTTATGGAACTAGGGAGGGGTAATGAATAGGCTGATGCTTGTGTAACTTGGATGATTTCATGCATTTTTATTAAGAAACAACAATTTCTCCACAGTTTTTGGTTTCAAACGATTTCTCTTTTTTGATACTACTTCTCCAGCCTTTGAAAAGACACGCTCACATGGCACAGATGATGCCGGGGTGCATAAATAAATAAGTGCAAGTTTGTACAGATTGGGGTACAGTGACCGATGATTAGCCCAGTACTCCAGGGGGTTCTCCAGCCTGCTTATGTTCGCCTCTGAGAGGTAGCGCTGGACCTCTACGGTGGCATCTGCTGAGACATTTGGAGTCCTCTTTGCCTCCATGACACTAGTGTCCAATCTTTGCCAAAGTCTGCTACCTAAATGGAAACCACAGGTCAGGTTAGTAAGTGTTTTAATAGGAATAAGTAATCTCAAAATGTAATACCAAAGATTACCTCCACTGAATTCTTGAGAGGTGGAAGCCTGGGGAATCTCGTGAGTGTTCTCTTCTAGGTTCCGTCGGATTACGGTGGCACACTCTGAAGTCAAGCGCTTCACTGCTTCAGCAGCTTTTGTGTTGCTGAAAAATGCTATAACTTTAAATCGTGGATCCAGGAGTGTAGCCAGCGACAAGATGCTCATTGACTAGAGCATGTGCAGCTTCTCCCTGAGATGTCTGATGAGCTGCTCTCCTATTTGCACTGCTTCTGCAGGTGCCGACTTGGTGTCCTCCTCCTGAAGGGCATTCTCTATCATCTTCAGGAGGGGGATAACTTTTGATGCCGACACGTGTTGTTCTGCCGAGAGCTCCATGGTGGCGTCATAGAAAGGAGAGAGTAACGAAAGGCACGCTACAACAATATCAAACTCACTGGCAGTTAAAAAGGGAATGTCAGTGTGCAATCCAGCCAATGCCGCTCCTACTGGCTCCCTCAACTCCACCAGACGGTGCAGCATCAAGTAGGTGCTGTTCCATCTTGTTTCCACCTCCTGCATCAGCTTGGTTGCTTGCATGCCCAGCTGAAGCTGCACTTGTGTAAGCTTCTCCTTTAAAGATACAGAAGAGTAGGCCATTAAGTCACTGCAGTAGGAGTACAGACAAACTATTAACATTATATATTGGAATAAAATAAAAGGATACCTTAGTAGTGGTGCTGCTTCTAAAGTAGCCAACCAGCTTCCTTGCTTTGGCCCGGAGGCCAGAGAGCGCAGGTTGGTGGTCAAGCGCCCTCTTCACAATAAGATTGAGGGTGTGAGCAACACAAATGTGGTGGCGAAGCTTCAGGTCTCTCACGCATGCCACCATATTAGGAGCACCATCGGTGACCATGCATGTCACCTTGCCTGAGATTCCCCATTCCTCCATCAGGGAGGCTTTCACACAAGCAATATTTTCAGCAGTGTGAGACTGGGGGAATGCCTGCACTCCCAACAACACCGAGCTCAGCTTTTCATTCTCCTCCACAAAGTGGCATGTCACTGCCAGGTAGGCATCCATGTTGATGGATGTCCACATATCTGATGTAAGGCTAACAGCAGCCACCTTCTCTACTTTAGCCTTAGCGTGCTCCTTAGCAGACTCATATTTGGCCTCCACCATGGCCTTCAGAGCCTAAAGGAAGAGATTATATATATATATATATATATATATATATATATATATATATATATATATACACACACATACATACACACACACATACACACATATACATACACACATACATACATACATACATTTATATATATATATTGCTGAATTGTGACACATACAATAATTTAGTCATTCGTTTCATGTATGGACCCACACATACCTGCTTTGTAGGGAGAACATAACTGGGATCCAGCTTAGACACAAATGTCTTGAATCCAACGTCATCCACAATAGTGAAAGGCTGGGTATCCTTCACTATCATGGAGACTAGAGCTTCATCCAGCTCTGCTTTTCTGGTGGCTGGTTAAAAGGGAATAAATACAGTGTCTGTTACCGATCTTTATTTGCACAACAAGCAAACATCAGCATGCAAAAATTGTGAAAGTGTGTTTTTAATATAGTAATGAAATACCTTGGCTGGGTGAAGCTCCAGTTTCATCCCTATTCTCATACAAGGCACGGTAGTGCCTTAGCATGGATGAGGTGTTATTATTGTACCCCAACTCCTTGGAGCACAATAAACACCTCACCTTTACACAAAATAAGAAACAGTGAAAAATACAGTTCCTCATAAGCAAACCTAATGCATCTGCAAATGTTCAGTTCACCTTACCTTGTTAGGGCTTATCAAATCAAAATGTTCCCACATAGGGGACATCCTCCTCTTTCTCGCCTGCTCCATCCTACTCCTATCCTGTCCTCGCACTCCTAAATCTCCTATGTATCTCTTTCCTAAACTCTCCAAACACCAAACTAACTTTCTCAAACTAAATAACCACTATCCAAACTCTACTATCCAAACTATCCAAACTCTATCCACTCTCTCAACTGACCGCAACTCTCCTACAACAACCCACATTTTGAATGGAGCTTGTGGACTTTTTAAAGCCGTCAAACCCCGCGCAACAATCTGAGCCACTTCCCGAAGCAGTCACGTGGTACAGCCGGCCAGCGAGGCTTCGGACGTCATCGTTTTCGGCTCCTCCCCCAAATGAAGCAAGCCTCGATACGCGTATTGCGGAAACGCCCCCTCCATTACTCGACACACGCCTCGGAGCCTCGGCACATCACGTAACATCACTAAGATAAAGAGAACTTTTACCGGAAAATGACCGATATTTTTGTTCAGAAAGAGCGCCGCATGGATTTCATTTATAAGTAGAGGTAAGACAGCGCTAATTATTCATGTTTTGTTTTTGTAATGAAATGTGCGTAATGTGTGTTATAGTTTTTGAATGTGTTACAAAATGCAGAAATCCATCATAACTCATAAACTGTTACCAATCAAATGACAGATAATTTAGTATTATTTTTTTTCATCAAAGAATCAATATTTTTTCCATGTCTCTTGGTGAATTGATTTGGCTCAATCAGTCTCCTTCAGCACTTTGCAATGAGTCTACTCTGTAGAGTGTATATATTTGTAAATCTCACTCTGATGACGTCAGTGCCTCACCAGCTATGAACCCTACCGCATGTCACTGGTGGATCAAATTGGAAGATTTGGTTGTGGCATAATTGTGGAATCACCTAGACAAAAAACTAATAAATCTAAATGCATTTTTACTATCCAAGCTACAATAGCATCATCCTTCTGCTGCTATGACTATTGCATATGACAACGACTGCTCATTAGTTCCTTTTAAACTTGCATGTCTTCAGTTTTCCTTCAGGATAACCTTTGCTTTAGATGTGAACAGAATTCAAGTCTGTCTTTGTGGGTCTGTATAATTTCCTCAAAAGCAGATTTTCAAAAATCTGATTAAAATGTTTTCATACTAAATGTGATAAATTGGTTTCCAAAGCTCTAGTTGAATAAAACACAGCTGCAGAGCAAAAAAAAAAAACCTCAAAAGCGTATGCTTTTTTTCCTCAAAATGGCATGAAAAACTTTCTGCCGAATATATACTGAAACTACTAAAAGGGGACTGGATCATGCATTGGTCTTGTTCAAGTGTATGGTCCTTCCTGCCTCTTTGTCACATATAGTCAATTACAAATACAGAGAAAAGCATTTTCCTCATTCCAAATTTATTCTAATTTTCTAGTTTGTCACCCTAAAATGTTATGTTATCAAATTTGTTATACTATCAGAGGAATTGCTAAGGGGATTATGAGAGTTTTATTCTCTGGTCTACGCGTGTTTTGTGGCTCTGAAGAAACCTGACAACCGTTGAGGAATCTTTCCCCATGCTATAAGAGTATGGGGTAACTGGGTGGGTTTGGGAGAGACATCCGGTCCATGTATTCCAAGGAGATCAAGACAGCAAAGAGAAACTATAGCAAGGTGGAGAGCATTTTGTGAGCAGAAGCAGCTCCAGTTTGACTCGGAGCTAACTTTTTTCCTCCGTACAGGTGAATAACAGCATGAAATCAAATGTTTGTTTTTGTTGCTGTTACAGTCTTGTTAGACTTGTGTTGCTATGTTGATTTGATTCAATGTAATGCTACAATTGTGGCATGTGGGTTATTTGTTGGAGTTTGACCAGCAATGGGCCGGGCGTTACTGTTGTGAGTGTGGAGTGTATTATCTTTGATCCGTTTTTATACACTTTTATGAAGGTTTAACATGTTTTTATATGCTGTTATATGCTTTTATATGCTTCAAAGTAGAATGTGAGTAGATTAGGGTAAAAAGCACTGTTTGTGAGCAAAGTAGCGGAAGAGAGTCTCAATGCCAGGTCAGCAATTAGCAGAAGAGAAGGTTTCAACAGAAGAGAAAAACAAATCCATAAATGGTAAAGGTAGCTGTTAGGGAGTAGAACCGATACTGTGTGTGTCATTTGCTTGTGTGACTCTGTAAAATCCTCCTTTTTGAAGTTAATAAAACGAGCCTGAACGGGGAAGAGAGTCAGAGTTGCTGCCCGCAGAGGTTGGCAGGTGCATCTCTCCCTTTGCATAGGCGAACCTGAATTCTGCGTCCTGGCTGAGTTTTTACTGCACTCTCGATTAAGTCCTGCACAACGAATTAACGAACCCGGGGAAGCAAGACGGCTTCAACATTTGGGGGCTCGGTCCGGCATTTGGGGTGACAGGCTGAATTGGACATCGGACTGGGACGAACGGATGGGGGACGCAGTGGCCACAACAAAAAAAAAGGTAAGCAGAACCTGTTTTATCGAATCTGCATTTTCGGCTTAGAAAAATATAGGCTAAATTATAATGTGTCCTAACTCCTAGTAGAACCAAGTCTGTTAAATTAATTATTTGGAGTGCATTGGAGCAGTATTGAATAAGTTGTGGTTCAGAGATGTATTGAGAATTTTGAAAAAAAAGAAAAAGAGTCTTGAGCGTGGCGGCTCACTACGAGTTCTCGACGGGGAATCGTGCTTGGTTAGAGGCCCGAGGACCTGAGAAACCTCGTATTCTACATAAAGAGTGAGAACGAGACCAGGCAATACACATTTTATGAATGCGGAGATTTAACGGAGAGTGACTCTGTGAAACTCCGATTACAGACGTATAAAGTTCTGAAATAAAATGACAGAACTCAGAACAGAGTAGAAATTCATAAGTTGTGCGGGATAACACAACAAGAATAAGTCCTGTGAGTTCAAGAAATCTTTTTGTAAGAAACCGTGACCTGCCATAGAAACAGGAAGAATCGGTATAAACCGTGAGCTGGACACACACACACACACAGCGAGACCGGACAGGGAATAAAGATTAAAAAAAAATGAGCTGTGAGCTGGACACACAATCAGCAATAACAGACTAATTTAGCAGAAAACAATGTGAATGATGAGAGAGTGACTGGGGAAGAATGCCAAGCGTGAGCGATTCCCATTGCTGCGGGTTTTTATGCAACATAACATTGTGTAGTGATATAAGTGAACAATATATACAGATTTCATAATGGAGGGTGAATTTGATAGGGAGACCCACGATGACGGGTGGGGACCCGATGTTTTGTGGAAATCAGCAGCAGATCAGTTGGTGTTATTGCGGCAGGTGATAGAAGCAGCTCCAGAGTAAGGACTGGAAATTCGTTGAACAGCAGGACCCTGATAAAATAAAACATTTAGCTACATGGGTAAAAGAATACAATGCAGGTTTAAGGGGTGATTTAACAAACAAAAAATAGCTAAAATTCCAGGAAGCTATTATTAATAAATGAGGAGATTTAAAGGGGAATCCCAGAGAAACAATTTGGGAGTTTTTTGGAAACACGGCGGTTAGGCAAGGAGGTTCCGTTAAGAAAAAAAAAAGTGTCACAGAAGAACATATTGTGTCTGTTAAAATGGGATCATTGTGTTTGAATGAGTAAAGGAGAGACCGCTTGAATCTGCGGAGATTGTGAGTATGTGTGTGCGAATGGGTCTTTGTGTGTAAGTCTGCGTGTGTAGATTTGTGCGTATGAGAGAGCTGAGAATGTGCTGGAGCGTAAGAGATTTACGGTGGAAAGTTACTGTGCGGAGTTTAGTTTACTCTTGAGGTACAAGTAAAAGTGTTCATCATGGAGGGAACATTTGATCAGGATATTAGTGAAAATCAATAAGATTGTGCAGCATGGAAATCAGTGAGAGGACAGATCGATGTATTTATTGCTTTTGTTGCGCAGGAAAGCGTTCTGAGTGCAAACAACAGTTGGTCAAGGCAGTTTAATTAGAGAAAAAAAAAGGTTGTATTACGGTTAAGATTTGGTTAAATGTTTAGTAAAACAGTATGTTAAACGTAAAAGACGGGTTAGAAGTCGGGAAACGTTGCTGGATTTTTGGCAGAGAATTAAACATTTGTTTGAGACATCAAAAAAAACAGAACTGCATCGCAGGACGTACATTTTAAACACGCCCTCTCCGGACTTTATCCAGTCCTGGACGTGTTGGGCGGAGAGTTAACAGTTCCTGGTGACACCCCCAGGAACAACACATTATTAGAAACGCCCACCAACCATGCGCGTCATCTGTTACTACACCTACAGCGCCAACCTCACTGAAAACAGCCGAGGATTGGTCACTGGTAGTTGGTATGTCCCGCCTGCGGCTCAGTGCGCAGCCCACCCCTCCAGGGGCAGACTTTCTGTCTCTGCATTTGACAAACTGAGGGACCGCTCAGGAGTATATGTGTATGAGAGAGAGTAAAAAATAAATGAACAATAAAACTCGTGATTTTATCTAAATGTAAAATGTATTAATGTATATGTAAATGCTTAATACCATTTATATCTTTTAGGAGTTAAAAAATATTTCAGCATGAAATATTTATTTATTTACACATTTGTTTATACATTGTGTAAACAACAGGGCGTTATGATTTGCGATTTAGCCCATTATTAGCTAGAATTTATCATTTTATGGCACCAGGATGTTGTCATTCCAATTCTGAAAAGTGCTTCAAAAAATAATTTTTTTTTTTGCACAAGCATAATTTTAACTAGTGTCATTTTTTGCAAAATTGCATATTAAAATGGCCAAATGGGTTTTTACACTTTCAGAAATAAAAAGATAAAATACAAGATTAATTGAAATTAAAAATATTAATAGTTTGAAAGCCCTAGTTTAGAGATAATACACCAGACTTATATCTGATTTTTAAAAAATAATTTAAAGGACAGATCTTAAAGTATTTATTTTGTGTAGACACATTCTTAAAGTCCCACTAAAGTGCAGATGCTCTTGTTACAAAATAATTTAGGAGCAGAGAAATATGTTCCTTATTAGTAATGCAGCTGTAAGGCCCTCTTCTGCTGCAAATGACATTGAAAAAGATGCTCGAATGTTCCAAATGCCAGATGAACTTTATAATTTCTAACTTGGAAGATGCAGTTATACAGCATTTTCCCTTAACACCCCAGCAGTGGTTCCTAAATTTGATTGGGACCCACAACAACAGTGATGTTAAAGAAATGTGAATGTAATCATTTTCTTTTTTTTAAGGAATGTTCTACTGTTTTAACTTCACACAGGAAGAAACAGATGTTTCTCCCAGACAAGGAATGTCTTGCTTTATATGTTAATCCTACACCTCTTTGTGTCCAAATCCCATGTTGTAAAACCCCCTTTGTCTTTTCTTTTGTTTCTTAACCCCCATGTTGTGAACTCCTGACTCCTCCTGCCCCTTCTTTGATGTCTGATAATAAAGGAAAAGAGACAGAGATCCTATGTTGCCCACCAGCTATCGTCCCGTATCCTTAATCAACGTGGATATTAAAATAATATGTAAAGCTTTTGCAAAACGATTAGATAAAGTCACTCCTTTCATAATCCACCCAGACCAAACTGGCTTTATCAGAGGAAGGCAGTCATCCACAAATACACGCAGATTACTTAATTTAATAGATTATTCCTACAGTACAAATAATAAAACTATTATAATGTCTTTAGATGCAGAAAAAGCATTTGATAGAGTAAATTGGAATTTTTTATTCGCTACTCTGCATAAATTTGGTTTTGGCAATTTTTTTATAAATTGGTTAAAAATTTTATACAGCTCTCCTACAGCCTGTGTCAGGACAAATAATCAAACATCTTCCAGCTTTTGTCTCCAGAGGGGCACTCGGCAAGGATGCCCACTTTCCCCCTCACTTTTTGCCATTTTTATTGAACCTCTAGCAGCAACAATTAGACAAACAAAGGTTATTAAAGGTATAAAATGCATGAATATAGAGCATAAGATTAGTCTTTATGCTGATGATGTATTACTCTATCTTCAGCACTCAAACTCTTCCCTTTCTCAAGTAATTAGATTACTAGAATCCTTCTCAAAGGTTTCTGATTACTCTATAAACTGGTCTAAATCTACGGTACTGCCAATTAATTGCTCTTTCCAAAACCCCCTAGATTTACATTTGCGCTCAGGAAACATCACATATTTGGGTATCACTGTGTCGTCTAAACTTGCGGATTTAGTAAAATCTAATCACATCCCACTTTTAAAAAAGATAGAAGATGACCTGGATAGATGGAAATCGCTTCCAATTTCACTCATGGGTAGGGTAGCTTCCATTAAAATGATGGTCTTACCTAGAATTAATTACTTATTTTCAATGATCCCCAATAAACCATCATCTGACTGGTTTAAATCTCTAGACTCCTCAATCTCTAAATTTCTTTGGAAAGATAAACCGCCCCGTATCAGCTTAAAGACGCTACAGAAAACTAAAGACAGAGGTGGACTAGATCTGCCTAACTTCCATAAGTACTACTTGGCAAATAGACTACAATATATCACTAAATGGATAAAGCATAATCCTTTAGACGAACCCTGGATATATATAGAACAGAAAATATGCAATAATATCATGATTTCAGATTTGCCGTTTATTAGCTCAAATATAAAACGGCATACATGCTTTAAAAATATCAATATCAGCTCTACTCTGACAGCATGGTGGGAGTTTCTTAAAATGACAAAGTCGTCACTTATCCCATGCAGTCGTACACCCATCTGGAACAACCCTAACATCCTACAAAATAATAATATGATAAACTTTACATACTGGAAGAATAAAGGTATTGAATATCTGGAACATTTACTTGATGGAACCGAGTTCATAAATTTTTCCAAACTAAATATGCAATATGGCATTAGTAAAAATAAATATTTGGAATATGAACAACTTAAATCTATAATTAGAAAAAAATTTAAGCATATTAAAGGTGGTTTACAAATTCCAAGTAATATATTAGAGTTCCTAGATTTAAACCCCCCCAAACTACTGTCTAAATCATACAGGACACTGACTAAAATAGATGATTCAATATCTCTTCCTATTATGAAATGGGAAGAGGATCTATCAGTCAGCTGTGAACAAAACTTCTGGGCTCAGATATGTCTAAGAACTTTCAAATTGACTAGAAACACCAACTTACAACTAATACAATACAAAATCCTTCACAGAGTACACTACACAGGACAAAGATTATTCAAGATGGGTCTGGCACAATCTAATATCTGTCCACACTGCATTGGCAATCATCCTGATAATTATATTCATGCGTTATGGTTATGCACACCAGTCCAGAGGTTCTGGACACAGATATGTAAGGACTTATCAAAGTGCTTGAGCTGTAAAATTACACCTTCCCCATCAGTTTGCTTGCTTGGTAATTTTGAGGAAAGCCCTCTGGGGAATAAAATTGTTTACATGGTTTTCACTGCACTATGTATCGCAAAGAAAACTATCCTCATGAATTGGAAAAGTAAGGAGAATCTCAGTATCAATCAGTATAGAGATCTTTTGTTGGATCATATTAATCTTGAGACAGCATCTGCATCCACATCTGTTCGATCTCTTTGGGCTCCTTTGATTAGCACTATCACTTAGTGGAATGGGGGGCGGTGGGTTGATTCCTGCAGGGCGCAGTGGCTGGGTGGAGGGGTTCCTGGGACTCTGGGGGCACTTGGAGTGGGGCGCTTGGTGGGTCTGACTCCGGGGTCTGTTGCCCCCATCTGGGAGGAGCTTGGGAGGCCTACAGGTGGCCCACAGCACCGCTTGCGGCGCTCTTGGGGAGCCGCGCGGTGACGGACGTGGGTTACTGACCTGGTAGCTGTGCTGTCGCTGGGTGGGTCCTGGGTGGGTCTGGGGGCCTGGGGTCCCTGGGGCGCGCCACCCTCGGGCGGGGGCCCCGGCGGGGCCTCGGGGGTTCCGGTTCCGGGGGGTGTGCCGCTTGGGGTCTGGGCCGGCGTGCGCCCGGGTGTCCGCCCCTGCACGGGGCCTCTGGCGCGCTGGGGGGCCTCGGGGCCTGTTGGTAGGGGGGCATGGTCATTAACATCTCAGGGCAGATGCTCTTCCCCTTCTTTGGGTTGGCATTCTGCTAGTGGGGGGAGGGGAGGGAGGGGGAGTAGTGACTTACCCAGCTAGGATGTCTAGTGTCAAATGTATGGTGAGATGTTTGAATGTTAGTGTTGGGGAGGGGTTAAATCTACGGGGGGTGGGGGGGGGGTTTGGTGGACGTTCTGGTGGGCTTGTGTCCGGCCCCCTGTCCCGGTCCTGGTCCGTGTAGTCTCCCGGTGCGGGTTTCACCTGGGGGGTGGGGTTTGGGATGGCTCGTGCGGGCTGGCTGGCCAGGGTCCCCCATCTTATTAACTTATTTTTTAATTTATTTATTTATATATATATATTATTATTATTATTAATTTTTTTGGGGGGGGGGGGTTAAATACAGTAGGCATGGGGGGTGGGCTGGGGGAGGTAGAGGTGTTGGTCCTGGTGGGTGGTTGGCTGGCGGGCCCTGCGGCCTCTCCCCGGCCCCCGGGCTATAGTGGTGGCGCTGGAGGGGCCCCTTTCTCCGGGTGGAGCTTTCGGGGAGCGGGGGTGCCTATTGGAGTCAGTAGGGGAGCTGGCTCCCTGGGTTGGCTCCCCAGTCCTTTGCTCCCCATCCCCGGACTCCTCCCTCTGCCTGCTCCATCACGCCGCCACACATGTAGGTCCTTGGGGAGAGGGCGTTACTGGAGGTTGCCACCTTTTGGTGACGTCCCTCTCCCCAATTTTATCATGCATTTTAGACACTTTCACTCCAAACATTTTCACAACGCACATTCATGTAGGCCATGATATGGGGGGGTGGGGGGAAGACGTCTGAAGGGGGGGGGGCTTATGTTGTGTGAGCCTCGCCCCGGGCGGCTCCCTTCACCCCCTCTCGCATTTAGACATTGAGGATTCTGGGTAGTTGCTTTGAGAGGGGGCGCTGGCACCAGCTTTCTTCCGGAGGGGGGGTGGGCTGTGCCGTGCACCCCCTTCGGTGCTCCCAGTTTTAAACACACCTGAGATCAACATGCAACAACACAACATCTGAGCGGGCGTAGGGAGGATCGGGGGTCTTTTGCACACCCCCGATCTCCGATCACGGCACGGAGTCTGGGGCCTGGAGGAGGTGCGGGCCACTGGGTCCGGGGTCTTGGCGGGGGGCTGCTGCGGCTAGCCAGCGGCTTACCGGATCTGGGGCTGGCGCCTCTGCTCTCCCCAGGAAGGGATGGGGGGCAGGGGTGGCTAGGGTAAGGTCGGAGTGGGAGGGGGTTTATTAGGTATATAGTGGGTGAGGGGGGGCTCTGGTCGGATGGCCCGTACGGGTCATGTCGGCCCCCCCTCTTTGGGGGGCCTGGTCCGGGGGGCGTTTGGTCCGGGGGCGGGGCCGGGGGTCGGGCACAGGCAGTCGTATTGTTGAATTGTGGTGACCACCCCCCACTTGGGATTTTTGGATGTGAATGCTATGTGGGAATGGGTGTACAGCGTCCCTTTTTTTTTTTGTTTTGTTTTGTGTGTCTGTGTCTATCTGGCCCCCCGGGGGCGGCTGGGGCCCCTGCCGCGGGGGCGGGGCGCCCCTGGGGCCTCTGGCCCCCAGGGCCCATGGCCGGGACCACTTCAGCGCGGCCGGCTGCCGGCGGAGCCCACGGGCTCGTCCCCGCGGCTCTTGGGGGCGTCGGCATTGCGGTGGCTGGGGGATTTCCTCGGGGTCGTCTCTCCTCTTTCCTCGGGGGGGGGGGGGTTGCAGATTTCCTGTGGAGGCCCCTCTCGGGCGCACTGCTTTGGGGGCCCCTTTGGGAGTCCGGGGTTACAGGTCCCCTGACTCCTGCCTCTGTGCTCAGGGAAGGTGGGTCTTCGGTTCTCCACAATCACTATCAATATATTTCCTTCTGGATAATTTTCACCTAAACTAGTGCACTTTCACAAACTCCTACAGGTGCTGGGTCCCAGGTATTAAATGTTCACTTATATACAGAAAGGCTATAATTTATTTATTTACTTTCTTTTACTTTCTTTTTTAGGTATCACATTACACATGTCAGCTTAAATAATAATACATATGATTTAGCAATGGTATCAAGGTGTTACACGATTGTATCTGTTGCTTTATGTCTGTTGGTTGTGCTGTTGTTTTTGTGTCTCTTTCCAGGTGATGGAGCAGACAGAGGACGTTTTATCATTCTCTTCCTTCTATCTCTTCTTTCTTTCACCCTTTTCTTTTTTTTCTCTTCTTGTTTTTCTTTTACTCTCCTACTTTCCCATTGTAGTGTCCATATAATTTGAAATTCTCCCTGCAGGAATCACAATAAAGCTATTTACACACACAAATCAAGCGGAGCATTATGGCGAAAGCTGTTTGCTCCACTTGTGAAAGTAAAATCTGTCGAGCTCTATTTGGCATTAAGATATTTTTATTGCCACATTGCTAGACAGGACACTGGAAAAAAAAAAAAAAAAAAAAAAAAAAAAAGAGACAGAGGTAGCCAGCGCAGATGGAGCCGAGACTGTGATGAAAACGGCCTCACGTTTCTGGCCCTCTGCCCTCTTTCTTTGAGAAGAGTCTAAATTTGTGTTTGTGTTGGTTTTCTTTCCAGGATAAAAGGGTTATTAAACTTAACTCCATCAAGTGAATTATTTAGAGAAGTAGTGTTAAAAGGTGTATCCTCTTCAGTATTACAGCTGATGAAACTAAATCGTTATAGGCCTGATTGTGATTATGCTTGCTGGGACAAAACATTTGGTACATCATTTTCCAATGTGGCTCAGGATGGGGAGAGGAAGAGAAAATAAAAAATAAAAAAAGGTATTACAAGATCCGTTATTTAAATTGCAATTACAGGGAACAAAACAGAAAGTGAGTAAAATAAAAAGTGAACATGTGATGTTTCACCAGTTGGATCTTCAACCCTGAAGGTGTCACCTCAGTTTCATTAACTCAAAGGAGGAGGCTTGCCTATTGCCTCCTTTTCTCTATTCTTTATATATTTACAGGTCTGTTGGTCCTGGATGTGGAAGCAGATGGCAGTTTGGTGGTCAGTGTAGCATCGAGTATTGAACACAGTGCGTGATAGATGAGTGTTTGGAGCTGATATAGTGGACATGTTAAAGCACCCATCGACATGCAATTGTGATTGTCCTGGACATTGGACAACTGTGGGCTGTTTCACCCCACCAGCAGGTCAGCCTGGTGTGGAGCAACCAAATCCTGGCATGACCTCACCTCCACAAGGTCAGTACCCCTGCAAGGGGATAACTGTTCTGATGGACAATATTTACACGCATGTCGAGCAGCATAAGCACTGCAGACTCCAAGCTGTCAGGGGAAAAGACTGCCTGAACTTTTGGTGGACACTGGAGCCACATATAGGCCTCTGGGTTGTGGACTAAGACTGTCACTGAATATGATACTGAGAGAAGAAACAGTGTCTGCCGTTGTGACCTGAGGGGGAGAAAGAATTGCTAACATCTATAGAGGACTGTGAACAGAGCCTGCTACAACTGGTGTTCTCTCCAGCTATGGAAGATGCAATGTCTGGGTTCCTGCTCTTCCTCCCACCTGACCCACCACACGTCACTCTGTTCTATGACAGGAACCACACAGACTGGTATCAAGATTCTTTAAGGCAAAACACAGACAGTCATTTCTAGGAATATGTATTTGGCACCTGAGTGTTTGGCAGCTGCTACTGCTGAACAATTTATAACGATATATGATGTCAGATGAAACAATTTCTCATATTTCTCTTTCTTTCCATGTTGAGCACCAGGTAAAATAATTAGGGGCATGGTTAAACGTTCCCTTCAGGCAACTGATTGGGCTCGTACCAGCGTGCAGGTTTGCTGTTTTGAAAATATACTAATACCTTTTAAATTGTCTGTGATGTAACTGATAAGTTTATTTTAAACATGAGTTTGAAATGTTACCATGGCGAACGTACTGATCATCATTAAGCAGCAGAAGGTCCACGGAGGAACAACCAATGTGTCCTCCAGCAACAAGCAAAGCGTTCTAACAAACCCAAACTACAGGGCGTGAATGACACGTTATCATTTAGAAACTAAATGGCTGCTGTCACAACTATATTGTGGGTACGTTGATCTCACGCAACCTTTGAGGGACCTCGAGAAGATATCAGGTATGATAAACTTGAATAATATTTTGATTTGGATTCAGGATACGAGGAAGTGTTTTTTCCTACTTCACCAAAGATTAGCCTTTGCAGTTGAATTGACACTCTTTGACGACTTTTTACTGTTCTCTGTTGATGTTTCTGGAACAAAACTAGTTTTGTTTCCAAAAGGGGGAGTGAGGATAGTGTTATGAAAATAGAAAAACAGGGGCAACATAATGCAGATAAGTCTGATTCTATTAGTGTGAGTAGCTGGTGTCTAGGATGGGAAAGGTGAAAGCAGAATTAAATAATTCTTGATTTTACAGACATGGAGATCCCTTTCAGAGGTTTTTAAGTACTTGTTTGTTGGTGTGTGTGGATGCATTCAATGGATGGCCAGAAGCATGGCCTACCAAAAAAGAAGACAGCAAAACTGTGGTGAAATGTTTAATCGATCATTACATTCCAAGACATGGTTTTCCTATGAAAAAAAGATTAGACAATGGCACTGTCAGGACTCAGTCAGCAGAGCTGTGTAGCTTGCTACTGGTTCTGCTGCTCTTGACTTTTTTCTCCACAGGTGTTCGGTGTTGACCAGTGGGCGGAGCCCACACACCTGCGGATGGTTGAGCAGCACTGACTGCTGCATTTAAGCAGCTCACAGACAGCGGGAAGATGCCAGAGTCTTACCGTGGTGGTATGCAACCAGTCGTGGCCTCTAGCTTTATGATCTCGAGCAAAGAAACTAAATGTTCTTACCTCTGTGTTTCCCAGGTTCCTCTGTTCGTTCCGAAATCCACCTCCAGTGTCAGTCACCTCCAAGTCCTCCTCTCGTGCCAGCTCCTCTGGGTTCATCTCGAAAAAGTTCCTCATTCTGGGATCCTACTCCCTCCGGACATCTACTGGTGACTCCCTCTGCTCTGGACCCCTGGACATCTCGGTGCTGCTCGGACCCACTTCTGCCTTCGCTCACTGGTCTCTCGGACACCTGTGGCCCCGCCACCAAGCAAGCGCTGAGTCCACACCTCCTCCTCCCCGGTCCGACTTCCAAACCCAGTGGTAAGCTTACGTCCAGCAGCACATTACCCTCGTCCCCTCCGTTTGTTAATTCCTTCTCCCATTTCCTCAGATTGGTCCGGTCATACATCCACTTGGTTCCCGTCCCGACTCAACTCCACTCAGACTGTACTCTTTCCGTGGTCCTAGTGAAAATAAAACTTTTTCTTACTACCTGTTCTCCCGAGTGTTTTCTGCATGTGGGCGAAACATATCAAGCCAAACATGACAGAAGAACACTCTGGCCAAACAGCCACAACAGATACACTCAGTCGAACACAACAGGACCAGATTAGGGGTTTAGAAGCTGCGGTAGTGGGCTTACAAGGGCAGCTGCAGGGTTTAGCTTCCCAGCTAAATCAGCTAGTGAGTATGGCTAGTGCTACTCAACAACCAGCCACTTCCGCGTCCTCGAGCCCTCCCCCTGAATCTACTTCAGCTACTACGTCCCCGTCTGTTGCGGAGCCCTCTTCGCTATCTCCGGAAAGATTCTCTGGAGAGGCTAGAGAATGTGGTGGTTTTCTTTTTCAATGTTCCCTTGTGTTTAATCGCTCCCCGCGTACTTATGCCCATGACAATGCTAAGATTTCGTACATTTTACGGCTTTTAACGGGCCGTGCGCTGAGGTGGGCGGAGTCCCGCTTTCCAGACTGTCAACAGTTTGGTTGTTCTTTCACTGATTTTATCTCGGAGTTTAAGACAGTTTTCGCGGCCGAATCAGATGAGGCTCAGGATTCCCAACGGCTGCTTACCTTACGTCAGCGGGGCAGACGAGTAGCGGATTTTGCTATCGAATTCCGTACTGTGGCTGCGGCTGCCGGCTGGGAACAGCGAGCATTAAGATCAGTGTTTTTTCAATCTTTAGATGAGTCCCTTAAGGACGAACTCGCACGTGTTGAACAGCCCAATACTTTGAATGAATACATCGCTCTGGCGGTCAGATTGGACAACCGCTTACGGGCGCGCAGTAAGAGCCGCCCCGAGCGACCGCCAGTTTTTCGGCCGGCTCTTAGTGAGCGCACCCCCACCAGACCCGCTGTAGCACCTCCTTCACCACCGGAACCTATGCAATTGGGCCGTGTCCGACTTACACCTGATGAAAGGCAGCAACGTATGAGCTCTCGGCTTTGCCTTTATTGTGCCTCACCTGCACATTTCATTAAGGACTGTCCCGATCGGCCAAAAGAGCCAGTCCGCCGGTTGTAGAGGAGAAACCTGCGGACCAACATCAGTTTTCTCCTCCATGCCTCTGTTTTTCTGCAGTTATCGTCTCAGGCCGAGAGACGTTCAAGATGTCAGTATTAATTGATTCTGGTTGCGATTTCAACCTAATAGATCAGACATTTGTTCAACAAGCCGAGATTGAGACGATTGCACTTTGTTCACCCCTCCAGGTTTCTGCCCTGGATGAGGGAGATCTTCCGAAAATTACTCACAAAACTATCCCTTTAGAACTCGTGGTGTCAGGCAACCACCGTGAACGTCTTTCGTTCCTCGTTTTCCCTGTAAAACAGGCACCCGTAGTCCTAGGTTTCCCGTGGCTTCAACATTATAACCCTTTGATAAATTGGGCCGGCCGCAGGGTCGAGACCTGGTCACCTAGTTGTCACGCTAGTTGTTTACAGTCAGCTGTTCCCTCGCCTCAGATACCCGCTCTGCCCTGCGCCCAGGTAGATCCCGAAGTTTTGAAAGAAGTGCCCAAACAATATCACGACCTGGGGCAGGTTTTTAGCAAGGAGCGGGCTAGTTCCCTTCCCCCGCACCGTCCCTATGACTGTGCAATTGATCTCCTGCCAGGTGCCCCGTTGCAATCCAGTCGCCTGTACAACATTTCCCAGAGCGAACGCCAGGCATTAGAAAAATATGTTAAGGAGTCCCTAGCTGCGGGGCTTATACGCACCTCCTCTTCCCCATTAGGGGCAGGGTTTTTCTTTGTGGGCAAAAAGGACGGTTCCCTTAGGCCCTGCATAGACTACCGTGGTTTAAACGCCATCACTGTTAAAAATAAGTATCCTCTTCCCCTCCTCTCCTCCGCGTTAGAACCAGTACAATCAGCCACCATTTTCACTAAGCTGGACTTATGTAATGCTTACCACTTGGTGCGGATCCGCCGGGGAGATGAGTGGAAGACAGCATTCAAGACCCCACTTGGACATTTCGAGTACCAGGTCATGCCGTTCGGCCTGTGCAACGCCCCTGCCATTTTCTAAGCCCTGGTCAACGACGTCCTGCAAGATTTCCTCAACGTCTTCGTTTACCTAGATGACATCCTGATCTATTCCCGTGACCTCTCCGATCATTACAAGCACGTCCGATTAGTCCTCCAACGCCTCCTCGAGAACAAACTCTTCGTCAAAGCAGAGAAGTGTGAGTTTCATAAGACCTCCGTCACCTTCCTTGGACTCATCCTGGAGGGAGGTCAAGTGCGATCTGACCCCGAGAAGATCCGTGCCGTTCTTGACTGGCCTGAACCCGTTTCCAGAAAGGACCTCCAGCGCTTCTTGGGCTTTGCCAACTTCTATAGACGATTCATACGTGGGTACAGTCAGATCGCCGCCCCCCTTCATGCACTCACCTCCACCAAGATCCCATTTATCTGGTCTACCGACGCCCACTCTGCCTTCGTCAACCTCAAGAACCGGTTCTCCCAGGCACCCATCCTTATCTATCCAGACCCCTCTAAGCAGTACATTGTGGAGATTGATGCCTCCGACACCGGTGTGGGAGCCGTCCTCTCCCAGGTGTCCGATGCTGACCAGAAGCTCCATCCGTGCGCTTTCTTCTCCAGGCGTTTGTCCCCGGCGGAGAGAAATTACGACGTCGGGGACAGGGAGCTGTTGGCCATCAAGCTCGCCCTGGAGGAGTGGCGTCACTGGTTGGAGGGGTCCGAGCAGCCGGTCCTAATCTGGACAGACCATAAGAACCTGGAATACATTCAAACCGCCAGAAGATTAAATCCCCGTCAAGCCCGCTGGTCTCTGTTTTTCTCCCGTTTCAACCTCACCATCTCTTATCGCCCGGGCTCCAAGAACGTCAAGCCTGACGCCCTGTCCCGGCTGTACTCCTGCCCCGACTCAGAGAAGGAACCAGAAGCCATCATATCCCCTTCCTGCGTGCTTGGTGCTCTCCGGTGGGAGATTCAAGACCTCATCACCCGTGCCCTACCAACTGATCCAGATCCCGGAACCGGTCCACCGAATCGTACCTACGTCCCTTCCACCGTAAGATCTCAAGTTATTCAATGGGTCCACTCTGAAAAGTTCTCTGCACATCCCGGAATCCATCGCACTCAGACTCTCCTGGCCCGTAGTTTCTGGTGGCCCACATTGTTTCAAGACGTCAAGCAGTTTGTCCTCTCCTGTCCCGTGTGTGCCCAGAACAAACCATCCAACAGACCTCCCGCCGGCCTCCTTCAGCCCTTACCAGTCCCTGAGCGTCCCTGGTCCCACATTGCCCTAGACTTCGTTACCGGACTCCCCTCCTCTCAAGGCATGTCAGTCATTCTCACTGTAGTCGATCGATTCTCCAAGGCCTGTCACCTCATTCCACTCCGTAAGCTTCCCTCCGCTCTCGTCACGGCCCAGCTCCTGGTTAAACATGTCTTTCGACTCCATGGTATACCTCGTGAGATCCTGTCTGACCGTGGTCCCCAGTTTACATCTCGGGTGTGGAAAGAGTTTGCCGCGGCCCTTGGGGCCCGGTATACTCTGACCTCAGGATACCATCCACAGACCAACGGTCAGACAGAGAGGATGAACCAGGAGCTGGAGACCGCCCTCCGTTGCCTCACATCCAAGAACCCCACCGAATGGAGCAAGTACCTCCCTTGGATCGAGTATGCTCACAATAGCCACGTATCCACTGCCACCGGTCACTCACCTTTTGAGATCTCCCTAGGTTACCAACCCCCACTCCTACCCGAGGACAACAACAGGATCACCGTTCCCTCTGTGCAAGACCACATCACCCGTTGCCGTCAAGTCTGGACCCAAGCCAACCAAGCCCTCCAAGATACTGCAGAGCAGAATCGCCGATTCGCTGACCAGAGGCGGGTCCCAGCCCCCACCTACCACCCTGGTCAGCGAGTCTGGTTGTCCACCCGAGACCTCCCCTCCCGAGCAGCCGCACGAAAGTTGTCTCCCCGATTCACTGGCCCTTATGAGATCACATCAGTCATCAGCCCCACCACTGTTCGTCTTCGTCTCCCATCCCACTCTCGTGTGCACCCAACCTTCCATGTCTCTCAGATCAAACCCGTCGTTTCTAGTCCCTTGTGCCCTCCGGCCGAACCCCCTCCACCCACCCAGGACCACCAGGGACGCCTGATCCAGAGGATCGTGGCCTCCCGTCCACGGGGTAGAGGTACTCAGTACCTCGTGGATTGGGTTGGTCATGGTCCGGAGGATAGGTCTTGGCTCCCCGGCTCCTCCATCCTGGACCAATCACTTATTGATGCCTTCATCGCCTCCCATCCCTCGACTTCCTCCTCTGTGTCGCCAGGTGGCGACCCTTGAGGGGGGGGTGGTGTCAGGACTCAGTCAGCAGAGCTGTGTAGCTTGCTACCGGTTCTGCTGCTCTTGTCTTTTTTCTCCACAGGTGTTCGGTGCTGACCAGTGGGCGGAGCCCACACACCTGCGGATGGTTGAGCAGCACTGACTGCTGCATTTAAGCAGCTCACAGACAGCGGGAAGATGCCAGAGTGTTACCGTCGTGGTATGCAACCAGTCGTGGCCTCTAGCTTTATGATCTCAAGCAAAGAAACTAAATGTTCTTACCTCTGTGTTTCCCAGGTTCCTCTGTTCGTTCCGAAATCCACCTCCAGTGTCAGTCACCTCCAAGTCCTCCTCGTGTCTCGAGCTGGCACGAGAGGTTCCTCATTCTGGGATTCTGGGATCCTACTCCCTCCGGACATCTACTGGTGACTCCCGCTGCTCTGGACCCCTGGACATCTCGGTGCTGCTCGGACCTACTTCTGCCTTCGCTCACTGGTCTCTCGGACACCTGTGGCCCCGCCACCAAGCAAGCGCTGAGTCCACACCTCCTCCTCCCCGGTCCGACTTCCAAACCCAGTGGTAAGCTTACGTCCAGCAGCACATTCCCCTCGTCCCCTCCGTTTGTTAATTCCTTCTCCCATTTCCTCAGATTGGTCCAGTCATACATCCACTTGGTTCCCGTCCCGACTCAACTCCACTCAGACTGTACTCTTTCCGTGGTCCTAGTGAAAATAAAACTTTTTCTTACTACCTGTTCTCCCGAGTGTTTTCTGCATGTGGGCGAAACATATCAAGCCAAACATGACAGGCACACATTTCAAAAATCAAGAGCTACAGGAAGTTGAACGCGTATTGGGGCTGAAACATTATCATCCTCAGTCACAGGGAAAAGTGGAAAGGATGAATCAAACACTCAAAACCAAATATGCAAAAATCTGTGCACAGACAAAAATGGATTGGGTTGACGCTTTACCATTAGCACTGATGTCAGTCAGAAGTTCTGTAATTCAGAGATGGGGACTGACACCACATGAGTTACACACAGAAAGACCTTTTCCAGGTCCACACACCAGGTTACCATGTCAACCTATGAATGACACATCAATGTCACACCGTGACATTACAGTGCTCTCCACTGTAATGTTACAGTGCTCTCCACAGTCTTGTTTCAGCCTTCACCAAACAGGTTCCACCACAGGGTGCCAAAGGAAACACCGAGACCAGTGCTGAACCAGAGTGGGTCCTCCTAAAAGTCATCAAAAGAAAGTGGTCAGAACGAAGGTGGACCGGTCCATACCAAGTGTTGGAACACACCTCACACGCGGTCAGGCTGAAGGGAAAAGGCGACACCTGGTACGACTGGAGCCAGTGCGCAGCAGCAGAGGAACCTCAGTGGTCTCAAAGGCAGGTGCAGCAGGTTCTGAAAGAAAATACAACAACAGAAGAGGAAAAGTCAGTTTCTGAACCCTCTACCCAACAAGGGGAAGAATAAACCCCGTAGAGTGGTTAATAGGCTGAAGGGTAGTCTACCCCTACAGCCTGAAGAGGAGGGAAGACAACAAAGAAGAAGAGGCAGAAGAAAGGTCATTTTCCTGACCTTAAAGCAGTGAGTTGCTCTCCTGCTTCAGGGGGACAGAAGAGGCGGAAGAGTGGTCACTTTTGGACCACAGGGCAGTGAGTTGCTCTCCTGCTCCAGGAAAGAAGAGAAACAAAGACTGAACTAAAAAAAATTATCTTAAAAAAAATTAATCTTAATTTGTAATTTTAACTTTACTCATTAATCATTTAAATATTTGCAACAAAGTAAAATGTGGGCAGGAAGAATTGTAACCAACCCCCCTAAGGGTTGGGTTGCAGGAGGTTTATTATTATTAGTTGTTATTGTTACAGGGATATTGTGGTATTTTTGCAACCTTCCATTCCAAACACGTCCAGCTGATCCACCTAAAAAGACCACAAAACATGCTATTACAGCAGCATCCAATGACTGGTGCTCAAAACGATATGGCGGAGTGGAATTAAATTACACTCTGGGGGTGACAACCACCTTCCAGGTCGACTTATGTGCAGTTAACTCGTAAAAGGAGGAGACACATCATGAAGAGAAGTACCCCTAATTTCAATCTGGTGGAAGGATCCCCCACCTACATGGATGCCATAGGCGTCCTCCGAGGGGTTCCAGATGAATATAAACTCGTAGACCAAGTAGCAGCAGGGTTTGAAAACATACCCTTGATAGCGGCCATTTTTCTAATAACTGCCAACAAAAACGTAGATCGTATCAATTACATTCATTACAACGTGCTCAGATTGGCAAACCTCACCAGGGATGCAGTAGAAGGCCTGGCTGAGCAGTTAGGACCAACATCCCTGATGGTGGTACAAAATCTCATGGCTTTGGACATGTTACTAGCTGAAAAAGGGGGTATTTGTGCTATGTTTATAGACATGTGTTGTACATTTATCCCCAACAATACAGCGCCTGATGGATCAGTAACAAAAGCATTAGAAGGATTGCGTACGCTCTCAGAAACCATGCAAGAGCACTCGGGAATCTCTAATCCGCTTGAGGAGTGGATGACTGGTGTGTTTGGCAAGTGGAAAGGTCTGATTATGTCTCTTTTGTATCTCTCTTGCAATATTTGTAGCAATATTGATTACATGTGGTTGTTGTTGCATTCCATGCATTCGCTCATTGACAGTCCGCCTCATATCCTCCACCATTGAGAAACAGGACCCCAGAGTTATGATACCTTTGTTAGTCACAGCACCTGAGGAGGAGAACGAGGACACTGGGTTTGAGCTGATGCATGTATAAGATTTAACTTGCAATCAAGATTATTATTAAACCCCTAGGATGTTAATTGTTTTAAGTCAGAGCTGTTATTAGTGAGCTATAAGAGGGTCAAACGCATTCGGACAAGAGGTTCTGGTCTGAAAACATTTGGGATTAGGCTCCTAATATGAGGGATTTTCTTTTACTTTTTATTTAACTCATCTAATATACATATATAGATATGTTTTGGAGAAGTATTACTGTTTTTTGGGAAAATATGTGTTTTTCTTTTGTTAATTATTACCATTAGAATACAATCAAGTATTTACCAAAGGTGTCATAACAAACCAGTAAATTTAGGGTTTTCTACTGCAATAGTATATGGGTGAACTCTTAAAAGAGTTCAAAAGGGGGAAATTGTGGAATGTATTAACTTTGATACGTTTTTCTACACTTTTATGAAGTTTTAGCATGTTTTTATATGCTGTTATATGCTTTTATATGCTTCAAAGTAGAATGTGAGTAGATTAGGGTAAAAAGCGCTGTTTGTGAGCAAAGTAGCAGAAGAGAGTCTCAAGGCCAGGTCAGCAATTAGCAGAAGAGAAGGTTTCAACAGAAGAGAAAAACAAATCCATAAATGGTAAATGTAGCTGTTAGGGAGTAGAACCGATACTGTGTGCGTCATTTGCTTGTGTGACTCTGTAAAATCCTACTTTTTGAAGTTAATAAAACGAGCCTGAACGGGGAAGAGAGTCAGAGTTGCTGCCCGCAGAGGTTGGCAGGTGCATCTCTCCCTTTGCAAAAGCGAACCTGTATTCTGCATCCTGGCTGCGTTTTTACTGCACTCTCGATTAAGTCCTGCACAACGAATTAACGAACCCGGGGAAGCAAGACGGCTTCAACATGAGGCAAGTAGCCAGTAGCCCAGCTAACACAGCTAGCATTGTTTAATGCAGTCCAGCGGGCTTGTCAGCTACCCATGATGTTCACATATATTCAGTGCATTCTTTTTTGACAGAAAGTGTAAACATTAATCTAATAACTGGTGGTACTTACATTTTGGAGGTAGTGAGAGGCATGGCTTGCCACGCATCTTGTTTTGGTCTACAGACAGTGTTCAACAGCCCACCTAGTGGTGAGATTTTGCTAGTTTCTCCTTTAAACTTACTTTCATAAACTGTATAAAAGTAAATATAAATAAGGATTACCTTTATCTCTCATAGTCTGGGATTGATATGGCTACAGTTTTATTGCTTTAGACCAGTTAGGATTACCAAAATAAATTCTCTTTGCTTAATGTCAGAAAAGTGGGTGGAGTTTACGTTCATTCCCTTGTTATTTTGTACAATTGTTTTTAAGCTTTCTGACTTGTGTCAGGAATTTTGTGGTCAGGCATGCTTTACTAAAGAGTTGTCAGGAATTTTGATCCAGTCATCCTGGCAGAACTGATGTAACTGGGTCAGCTTTGTACGCTGCTTTGCTCTCACTCACCTTTTAGGCTTTGCCCGCCAATTCTGAAGACCCATTATCTCCATGCTGTTGGTGATGTCTGGAGAAGTTGCCTCAATTTTTCCTTATTCCACCTTTTGAAGTACACCCATTTTAGCAAATCACCTCCATGACATGTTTCTGCCACCCCTTATTTCAGAGTTGAACAGGACATCTCAGGATATGCCTTGGAAAATCAAGGTCATTCTCCCTGGACTGATTTGTAAACTGCAATCAAGCTTTTATGTTGCTTTTGCAGTGATTACCTCATTCTCTCTAGGTGGCCTTTTGCTTCATGCTGGTTTCACTGCCCCATAACTGCTTTCGTGGACAGTTGTGGACAGCAGAGTTTGCTGTTAAAAGAACGCCAGGGCTTGAATCACCCTTTCAACTATTGTCCTAATATCAGCTGTTTGGGCTGATATTCACCCGACAACACATAACAGATCAAGGGTTATTTATTAAACATTCAATAACATAAAACCGTGCATAATGGCACAACATTATTCCCAGGATACAGTTTGAATATTTAAATTAAAAGGAAAAAAAATATTTGAATTTAGATTTAGAGAAGCACATTAACTATTAAACTGAGCCTCGGGGTAAAGGCTGCAGATCAAATGATGAGAAAAAAACTCCCATCTGGGTCAACATCCAAATTGTAAGGCTTAGTTATGCAGGGATCAAAAAGCTCTCACTTTCAAAGTGCACATTTTTTTTATGTGGTCCATTGTGTGAAGAAGAAACGATGAGCAATCAAAGCAATATGTATTCAGAGAAAAGGACCAATATTAACTACATTAGACATTTGCTTCACTTTCTTGTGTTGGTGGATGAACAGTGAGTTTATCATACCTTAAATAGGCAATTTTGCCTCTCTGTTAAGCGGCCCTCATTTCTGGAAGCAGAACTCTGAATTTCTGTTGCACAGCTTCAAAAAAGTTTTCATTGATGAAAATCCCAGAGCCCTTCATGTTCTTTGTTTATCTAAGTACAACAAATTTTTATTTCAGTGATTAAAATCTGAGAATGGGCTCCCGGTCCTGTGGGCCCATTGCAGCTCAATGTTAACATGATCCAACTGCAGTTTGTCACTGAAGAGCTTTCCAAACTTCTCCTCACATCCATTTGTCCCTCTTGATAATCAGTCTGAAAGTAATCATGCTTGTACTGATTGTGTCCACATCAGCTCTAATTCCACAGAAGATTTTAGACCAGGCTGAGCATGACTTCTTTAGATCATAAAGGCCTATTTTTTTTTTAATTTTTAGCCTCACCCTGAGACCATAGGCTTGCTGTGAGAGGTCATCAATCCTCCCGTTTGAATCTGGACTGAACTTTTGAAGCTTTTTTCCTATTGTCCGAGTAAAGTCCATTAAAAATCCTTCTGGTGTTCCAGTAGATTGTACAATTGAGTAATGGGATTCTATTTGTCAGTGGTGATGCTGGAGGCTTTGGGGGGGACCCCAAATATGGTCCTTTAGGCTTACTAGGCCAAAGCAAAGTCAGAAACTCCAACCAACGGAACCAGTAGTATCCAAACTACTTAACCCTTCAAGGTCTAAGGCCTTTTTGGGGCAACTATCCACCTGGATGTTTTTAATTTAGTTGTGGTGTTATAACACCATCTCAAAAGTTTCAGTCAACCGGTATACATCCTTTTTTCATGAATAAGCTGAATGTTCATAATATAAAAACTGTGGAGTTCTCATAAGAATGTAATAAAAGATACAGAACCAGAAACACAAAGAAGAATTTTAGGCGGAATTTATCCGTACAAAGTTTTATTAATAAACACACATCAAACACTAATGAACAAGCTGAAAGACACCTGAAATATGGTCTACTTGGACAATATGCAATTTTTCTTCATTTGTAGCATATCTACAAATGTTTTTATTCTCCAAAAGAAAAAAGCACTCTTTTTTATGCAAGTCTCTACCTAATACTGATGGTAGTCAAAAAAAAGTGTTCCTATCAGACACAAGGGGACATCACAAAAATGATTTTCTAGGGTGTGGACTGCTGCTTCTTGTGCTAGGTCAAACAGAGCACACACTTCCACCTCCCATAGGATGCCTGTAGTGTCAGCATCTTTCTGCATAGGTGACTCTGATTATGGAGCGGTCCGGTCAGCCTCTGCATCACAGCGGCGGTCATCTGTCAAACACCAGACCGCACAGGACCACAATCAGTTTAGCAAACAGTATAAAACATATCAAGACTACTTAAAACTACGTTAACACCAAGCTAATAGAGCAGCAACTGCATCATTACTCATACTCATTCAAATATTCATATCACACATTCCTTCTAGTTTGCCTGTGCTAGCAATGTAATGTATGTTTCAATGTATGTTTCAATGACAATCAGTGTTGGGCACGTTACTTTGAAAAAGTAATTAGTTATAGTTACTAGTTACTTCTCCCAAAAAGTAACTGAGTTACTAACTGAGTTACTCAACTATAAAAGTAACTAGTTACCAGTAAAAGTAACTATTGCGTTACTTTTTCGTTTCTGGCTTTTTTATTTATTTATTTACAACTTTTTTGCTGCTATGTCCTTTCAATGCACCCCCCCCCCCCACACACACACGCACACATATACTCCCCCTTTTGTGTTGAACAGTGAAGTGTGGTGAAAACAGCTTTAATTCTCCATCACATAACTTTCATATTGCGCATGCATTGACTTTTTCAACAATTCTCTTTTGCGGTTTTCAGCAGCACTAGCGTTGTTTCTTATGGTTTAATATCGTCCATATAGCTTATATAAAGATTTCTAATTCTACTCGCAGTTACATGCGCACTTCCAAGCTTATTCCCTGTCATTGCTATGGTGAATCACGTTCACTTGCGTTCCAGTGATCAGGCTTTTTTTCATGCTCACTTTCAATGGTTGATCTGGTGCTGTGTTTAGTTACCTGACTGATATCATCTGTTCTGAAATTGGACATGCTGAGTATGACAAAGGGAGGAAGAACTACTCAGAGTAGCAGCTTTCTACTCAGTGTAGATCATCTGTTTTTTCTGAAACGGCGCTCAGAACAAAGACGCACAGCGCAACCTGCCCAACCATAAATGCGTCAATCAGCGGTGCGTTCCGAGCAGCACCTGGCGCTCACAGAGCGGGGCCGTACACCATCACACCAGAGTTGCAAAATGGTTAAAAAAATTGGTTTATTATTATTTTGTTTACATTTCAGCTTGGATTGTATTTACTGCGCAGCATAGCTTTGCTGTGCGCGCTGAATCCAGATGCTGTGCGCGAATGCACACGCGCGCAGTTCAGAGGGAACAGTTTGGCGCGTCAGTCAGTTCGAAACAGTTCCTGTATCGGTCACGTAGCGCATACGCGCATCGACACAGGTTTTGCTCTACGAGCTCGACTCATGCGCCGACGCATCGGTGTTGCCGGACCCATCACTACTGAGAGGTTATCTCATCCTCCCTTCTCTCATGACAACATGCGCACGAGTCCTATCATGAAGTGAAAAAAAAAGTTAATTGTGCGACTTGAGTAACGTGCAGTAACGGGGTGTCGGCAATGATAACGGCGTTATAGTGACAGTCAAAGTAATTAGTTAGATTACTCGTTACTGAAAAAAGTAACGCCGTTAGTAACGCCGTTTATTTCAACGCCGTTATTCCCATCACTGATGACAATAAAGATGATATTACTATATTATATTATACCAATTGTAAGGTTACACAGTCAAGATATAACAGCAATAGTTTGGGTTCTATAAGAGAAAAATATGGGTTTTCATTTTTAGTCACCATGTTATACATTTGTAAATGTCACCGTTCCAAACTAAATATTTAATTACACAGCTAAATGTTTAGATTGTAAACTATATATTAAGATACAAACCAAACATTTAGTTTTCAAATTAAATATTGAACTCCAAATTAAATGTTTAGTTTACAAACTAGACGTTTACTTTGGAGCTAAATATTAAGCTTTTTACTTAAATATTAAACTTGGAACTGTGACTTATTTATAAATTTATGAATAACAACAATATGAATAATGAACCCTGCCTTTTATGTCATATGACAGGCTAAATATATTTTGCTGTAAATCTTTCATTGTATAACTTTACAAACGGAACCCCAAAAACCTACCAGCAGGGATGAAAAATATTCAGATAATAATTGACAGACAGAACAAAGCTAAAAGACGGCTGTCTTAATGTGAAAGCATATGTTTTATCAAGAGCGAAACAAACGTAAACACTGTACACTTCCCAAGCTTACCTGTCTGCTCTTCTCTTGACGTCTCCACTGAGATTTTAATGGAACTTCGTAGCCCGGCCACTTTTCTGGCATCGTGTAGTCTTCTGTCGGTCTTTTGTCCACGAAATTAAAAGAACAAACATACCATTGTTTCGGTATATTCTTCAGATTTACAACTTTTAGCCACAGGCGGAGGGATATCTCATTCTTCGGCTGGGGGTGAAGAAAGTAGGGCGCCTGGTATCCACAGCTCTTGTATGCGGTTGATGATTAAAACACTTCTGCTCCACGTAAACCTTTCTTTTACACCCGTTATCATGACAGCCTCTAACCGGACAAACGATCCCGGCCTTCCATGAAATCATAACGACAAGTAATTTGGTACAAGTAGCTGCATGACGCATCGGAAGTCTCGCAGGGAAAACCATCACTCAACTGTGTCCGTATTTCCGTTGAAAATAAGGTGGATACTAGCGAGCATAAAGTAAAACTTGATCCATTCCCGTAAATTTGCCATTTTAGTTCCCGAGTAGATGACGCACATGCTTCTTCTTCGTCTTCAATGAGTCAGACTAAAAGCATACTAGCGCCACCATCTGGATAAATTATCACGTTTTTACAAGATAATTATCATGTTTTTACAAGATAATTATCACGTTTATACAAGATAATTATCATGTTTATACAAGATAAGCAACAAAAAAAATATTTTGTCCAATGACAGCAATACGCTTCCGTACAAATGTGTGAAAAAGAAAGCAACAAAGAAGCTTCTAGTAAAACCTAAAAAAAAGTTTATCCAAAGAAAAATCTACTACTAGAAATTTGACTTTTACATGGTCTATCCATATGACATTGTATTTATGTCCACAATGCTTGGATAAACTCTGTTTAGAGGGGAACCAAACATTTTCTAATAGATAAAAATGAAACACAAGAGCATAATACATCACTGTTTTATGCAGATTTACTGTGAATGTATATATTCTACTTTATTTGTTGTATATAACAATTAGGTTACTTACTGTTCAACTGGATCCAGACGCACAAGGTAATCCAGCCATTTGTCTCTCTCGGACTAGGCAAGGCAAGGCAAGGCAAATTTATTTGTATAGCACAATTCAGTACAGAGACGATGCAAAGTGCTTTACATGATTAAAATACAGGAAAAGAAAACAGAAAATGTAGAAACAAAATAGAACATCAATAAACAGTTGGACTAAAAAAAGTTGAACTAATGCTGTTTCAGTAGAACAGTTTAACTAGAACAGTCAAAAACAGTCTTAAACAAATGTGTTTTTAATCTTGATTTAAAAGAACTAAGGTTTTCCGCACTTTTACAGTTTTCTGGAAGTTTGTTCCAGATAAGTGGAGCGTAGGAACTAAATGCTGCTTCTCCTTGTTTAGTTCTGGTTCTAGGTACGCAGAGAAGGCTGGAGCCAGAAGACCTTAGTGCTCTGGAGGGTTGATACACTGATAACAAGTCTGTGATGTATTTAGGTGCTAAGCCATTCAGGGATTTATAGACTAACAGAAGGATTTTAAAGTCTATTCTCTGAGATACAGGGAGCCAGTGTAAGGACTTTAGAAACGGGGTGATGTGCTCTACTTTCTTAGTCTTAGTGAGGACGCGGGCAGCAGCGTTCTGGATCAGCTGCAGTCTCTCTTTATAGATGTCATAGTGAACCTGGAGTCTCGTCTTTGTCCACCTGCGTTCAGCTTTTCGACACTCCCTTTTTTCACCTCTAACTGCTGGAGCATTTCTCCAAGGAGATGTTTTCTTCCCGGAAAGAACTTTCACTTTAACTGGAGCAATGCAGTCAATGATGTCTGAGACTTTAGAATGAAAGTTATCTACTTTCATTTCCATACGCGCCGTTTACATCATAATTCAGTTCGAGTCGGCAGATCTTCTGTTCCATAACAGCTATCTTCTGTAGAAGCGTGTCAAAGTCCACTGTGGTGAAGGTAGGCATCTTTCCAAAATCAAAATCAAAAATAAATAAAAGAAAATAAATAAAATAACTAAATCCAACGTTCTGTGGTTTTGGCTAAGAGATAAAAAGGAGATAAAAAGTAAAAAAGTAAAAGGCAGGAAAATGCAAGCAAGCAGGGAGCAGCAGGGAGCAGAGAAAAAAGCGTCCGACTAGTGCGTCTTCTACTTAAGGATGTTTCTGTATTAGTTGATCACAGAGGCTGTGATATAATTTCCGGTTCAGCGAGTACTTTCGTGAAGTCAAATAAATCTATCCAGTAAATATATCACAATCTGAACAATTATGCACAATAAACCTTCATAAAGGCCGTTCTTTTGCTGATTTGATCTCATTTATAGCCTTTTATGGGGTCTTACAAATTCCTGATAGCAAGCTTGTCGTGTAATACTCTTTGAACGCGTAGTCTGTGATCGGAGAACCGTACGCTGCATTACAAAGGTGCATGCTAGCATTGGACACTGATATTCACCCGCTTGCTACACGGGTTAGGGAGAACAAACAACTATGTCAATGGTATCAGCGGAAATGCTAAGATCTCACGTTTCAGATGCAAAAAAAGTATGTTGATATCTGTTATGGATCAAAAGTTACATGTGAAAATGTACAACATACTGTCATGTTTGGCTTTATATGTTTGGCCTACATGCAGAATCACACTCGGAAGCAAAGATCAGATTCAAAGGTTTATTGTCAGAGGTGGAAAGGACGGACGCTCGGGGCTGACAAGGGCACGTCGGATCGGGATCCGTAAACAACTGTAAGGGAAAGGGAGACGGTCAGATTGTGGAGGACAACCGAGGAAACGATCTGGGAGGCGTAAGCGGCAACCGGACTGGGGAGGGACGATTTGGACTCAGCTTGTTGGTGGCAGGAGATCCAGAGACCGGAGGGCGTAGGCAGAGGTAGGTCCGAGCAGCGCCGCCAATCCAGAGATCCAGGACAGCAGAAGAAACCAGACAGGCTCGAGGTAAGAGGGGAACTCGAGAGGTTGACTCAGTGCGAAGGTAATGCTCGGGAGGAATCCTTCAGGATGATAACGTGAGCACTCGGGAGGGAACCTGGGAGACACAAAGGTAGTGGTTAGCGCGGAGGAGATTTTCGAGAGAGAGAGAGAGAGAGAGAGAGAGAGAGAGAATAGTGGCCTGTAGTCATACATCGACTGATAACACTCTGGCATTCTTCTGCTGTCCGCACGCCGTTGTTATAGCGCGGCGAGACGCTGATGAACCAATCCCCGGTGTGCGCGCCCCGCCCACCAGTCAACTAGAAACACCTGCGGAGAAAACAGAGGCAGAGCCAGCAAGCAGCATGGCTCTGCTGACTGAGTCCTGACACATACTCTCTGAGGTCGTATACAACCTCATGGACCTCCAAGTGTTAAATTGTCCACACTTTACTGTGTGTTCTTTTATTCTTCCTCTTTCCACCAACAATAGAAAATGTAGATTTTTACTTAGGAATCCTCAGATTATTGTTGGTATGAAGGGAAGCCACAGGTCAATACAATACCAGCAGCAGACATTTTGAAACAGGTAAGGAATGGACACAAATGAAAAGAACACTTCAGATGCTTCAAAAATCTAAAATTAATACAACTATCTTGTCCATGCAGATGCCTGACTGGAACTACATGTGTTCCATTATACCCTTTGTTTTGAATTCTTTCAGATTACTGTTGGAAAATACAGCAGAAAACCATCAGGGCCAAATGTTTTATCGGTGTTAAATGCGTAGAAATTATTTATTCTAAATTATTTCCAGCCTTGCTTTGCTTGATTTGTGATCCAATAAAAGTAAACTATTTCATATTGTTGCTTTAAAAATGTCTATTCCATGTCTCATTTTTCCGAATACTTCAGGGATGAGCACAGCTTGCTTTTCTGTTTTATTTAATGTAAGCCACTTAGTTAAAGAGAATCAATTTTACTTTGAGAAAATTGATAAATTACATTCAGTATCGAAGCATCTTTCAGTCCAATTTGTACACACAGCAGCAGTCATGTTGCTCAACAGGGCAGAAAGAGCATAAAATCAAAACCACTGAAAGCATAAAACAGATTTTCTATGCTAATTTTATGGTAATACCATCCCCCAACTGGCTCGGTGTGCTTACCAGTGAGATTCTTTCCTAAACTAGCAGTTATTCACCATAAATGCTAAGTCAAACCGTGGAAGTGTGTGCAGAATAAATACCAGCAGATTTCCGGGTAATGGGGAACTCTCAGTCCTATTGCTCCTCATCTATCATGCAAAAAAACGCTGAGCATCCACTTCTTAGACACAGGTCTTGTGGACAGAGCTATCCAGCACTGCATCCTTTCATTTGTCTCCCCCAGCAGCCTGAGGGAATGAAAGTGACAGTAAAAAATCATGTTGAACCAGGGAAGCAGCTGGGCCAGCCTAAACTCCCATAAATAAATGACTGGCCCAGTAAAGAGCGTAAGGAGGAGACATTTTGACTCTTCAAGCACTGCAAACCTAAGGACACACAATTTGTGGTCTGTGCATCTTTCTTATTTGCTGCAAGCTGCTAGTCGCTGCTTTTTTGCTTCAACATTGTGTCAGTAGATTCAGGCACACCTCACCAAGGATAACTTGATTGTATCTCTGCTCTAATGACTCACTGGGTGCACATGAGCTGGTGTAAATGACCATGAAATTGAGACATTAGGCCTGTGGTGGACGAGAGGAAAAGAGTTGCGTCATCACAGGAACACATGAATTCAGGACACCTCAACTAAGCCAATTTCCCAGGTGTCCTCTATACATACAGTGGCTTCGAAAAGTTGTTTTCCCCCTAAGGATCTTTGCTATTTTTGCTTTTTTGTCCCACCTAAATGTTTCAGATGATTAAATTACACTCAACAAAAAATAAACTCAAAGATCTAAAACTTTTTCCACATACACAATATTCAAATATTGTTCACAAATCAGTCTAAATCTGTGATAGTGAGCACTTCTCCTTTGGTGAGATAATCCATCCCACCTCACAGGTGTGCCATATCAAGATGCTGATTAGACACCATGATTAGTGCACAGGTGTGCCTTAGACTGCCCACAATAAAAGGCCACTCTGAAAGGTGCAGTTTTATCACACAGCACAATGCCACAGATGTTGCAAGATTTGAGGGAGCGTGCAATTGGCATGCTGACAGCAGGAATGTCAACCAGAGCTGTTGCTCATGTATTGAAGCTTCCCTGAGACGGTTTCTGACAGTTTGTGCAGAAATTCTTTGGTTATGTAAACCGATTGTTTCAGCAGCTGTCCGAGTGGCTGGTCTCAGGCGATCTTGGAGGTGAACATGCTGGATGTGGAGGTCCTGGGCTGGTGTGGTTACACGTGGTCTGCGGTTGTGAGGCTGGTTGGATGTACTGCCGAATTCTCTGAAACGCCTTTGGAGACGGCTTATGGTAGAGAAATCAACATTCAATACACGAGCAACAGCTCTGGTTGACATTCCTGCTGTCAGCATGCCAATTGCACGCTCCCTCAAATCTTGCGACATCTGTGGCATTGTGCTGTGTGATAAAACTGCACCTTTCAGAGTGGCCTTTTATTGTGGGCAGTCTAAGGCACACCTGTGCACTAATCATGGTGTCTAATCAGCATCTTGATATGGCACACCTGTGAGGTGGGATGGATTATCTCACCAAAGGAGAAGTGCTCACTATCACAGATTTAGACTGGTTTGTGAACAATATTTGAGGGAAATGGTGATATTGTGTATGTGGAAAAAGATTTAGATCTTTGAGTTCATCTCATAAAAAATGGGAGCAAAACCAAAAGTGTTGCGTTTATATTTTTGTTGAGTGTAAATAAAGAAAACCTTAGTACATGTAAAAAGCTTTTTTAAAATGAGGATAACATTTATTAGTGGGAAAAAAGCCAATCCAAACCCACCGGGCTCTATGTGAAAAAGCAGTTCCACCTGTGGAATGTATTAACTTTGTTCATTTTTATACACTTTTATGAAGGTTCAATATAATTTTATATGCTTTTATATGCTTTAAGGCCGCGTACGATTGGTCAGAGGAATAGAATGTGAATAGATTAGGGTAAGATGCACTGTTGCTGAGCAAGGTAGCAGAAGAGAGAGTCTCAAGGCCAAGTCAGCAATTAGCAGAAGAGAAGGTTTCAACGGAAGAGAAGAACAAATCCATAAAAGGTAAAAGTAGCTGTTAGGGAGTAGAAACCGATACTGTGTACGTCATTTGCTTGTGTGACTCTGTGAAATCATCCTTTGAAGTTAATAAAACTAACCTGAACGGGGAGAGAGACCCAGAGTTTCTGCCCGCAGAGGCTGGCTGGTGCATCTCTCCCTTCGCAAAGGTGAAACTGAATACTGTGTCCTGGCTGAGTCTTTGTTTTCAAAATCAGAATCAAGTTTAATCGCCAAGTAGGTTTGCACTTACAAGGAATTTGACTTGGTGTTGATGGTGCAGACAGAAAATAGGAATAAGAAGACAGTAAAATAAAAAGTAAAAAGGATATATATACAGAAGCAATATCCACTCAGTAAACTGTGCATTAATGTAACGCAGAAGCTTGTAAGTCCTCAACGGGGGAGAGAGACAGTGTCCAGTTTCACGGGCGGCTCTTGGCCTTGTTCATAAGGCCGGTAGCAGATGGGAAAAAAACTGTTCTTGTGGCGTGAGGTTGTGGTCCTGAATGATGGAGGAGTAGAACTGCACCATCATTGTCCTTGGCAGGTTGAATTTCTTCAGCACACTCCACAGTGTCAATGGTAGAGTCACAGAGGGTGATGGGGGTAGCTGGGGCTGAATTCTTCCTGAAGTCCACAACCATCTCCACTGTTTTTACAGCGTTGAGCTCCAGGTTGTTCTCCCTGCACCAGGTCCCCACCTGTAGGCGGACTCGTCACCATCAGAGATAAGTCCGATGAGAGTGGTGTCGTCCGCGAACTTCAGGAGCTTGACAGACTGATGACTGGAGGTGCAGCTGTTGGTGTACAGGGAGAAGACAGAGGGGAAAGAACACAGCCCTGGGGGGAACCAGTGCGGATGAGCTGTGAGTCAGAGTCATGTTTTCCCAGCTTCACGTGCTGCTTCCTGTCAGACAGGAAGTCTGTAATCCACCTGCAGGTGGAGTCGGGCAAATTCAGCTGGGAGAGCTTCTCCTGAAGCAGAGCTGGGATGATTGTATTGAAGACAGAGCTGAAATCCACAAACAGGATCCTAGCGTAGGTTCCCGCAGAGTCCAGGTGCTGGAGGATGTGGTGGAGGGCCAGGTTGACAGCGTCGTCTGCAGACCTGTTGGCTCTGTAGGCAAACTGTAGGGGGTCCAGGGGAGGATTGGTGATTTCTTTAAGGTGTGAAAGCACAAGGCGCTCAAAGGACTTCATAACCACAGAGGTCAGAGTGACGGGTCTAAAGTCATTAAGTCCTGTGGTCCTTGGCTTCTTTGGGACATGGATAATGATGGAGGATTTGAAGCAGGCTGGCACGTGACATGTCGCCAGTGAGGTGTTAAAAATGTCTGTGAACACTGGAGACAGCTGGTCAGCACAGTGCTTCAAGGTGGATGGAGAGACAGAGTCTGGTCCAGCAGCTTTCCTGGGGTTCTGTCTTCTGAAGAGTTTGTTAACATCTCTCTCATGAATGGAAAGAGTTGCCACTGAGGAGGAGGTGGAGGTGATCTGTTGGGTGGTGTCGTGGGGGGTGGTTGCAGGACTGTCCCTTTGTCTGTCGAAACGACAGTAGAAGTTGTTCAGGTCGTTTGCTAACTGTCGATCGTTCATGGAGAGGGGGGTTTTAGGCTTGTAGTTTGTTATCTGCCTGAGCCCTTTCCAGACAGAAGCAGAGTCGTTGGCTGAAAACTGGTTTTTCAGCTTCTCAGAGTACACACGTTTAGCTTCTTTCACTGCCCTACTAAACTTGTATTTTGCATCTCTGAATCTGCATTTGTCCCCACTTCTGAAGGCATCTTCTTTGGCCTTCTGAGTTTGGCTGTGAATCAGGGTTTATCATTGTTGTAACTCACCCTGGTTTGTGATGGAACACAGCAGTCCTCACAGAAGCTGATATATGATGTCACAGCCTCTGTGAACTCATCTAGGCTGGTGGTTGCAGCCCTGAAAGTGTCCCAGTCCGTAGAATCCAAACACGCCTGAAGATCTTCTACAGCCTCACTGGTCCACATCTTTGATGTTTTCACTACAGGTTTGCAGAGTTTTAGTTTCTGCCTGTAAGCAGGAATCAGGTAAACTATGACGTGGTTAGACTGGCCCAGTGCAGCACGAGGGACGGCGTGATAAGCATCTCTGACTGTGGTGTAACAGTGATCCAGAATGCTCTCCTCTCTGGTCGGGCATTTAATAAACTGTTTATATTTAGGAAGTTCACGAGTAAGGTTTCCTTTGTTAAAGTCACCAAGGACAATAACTAAAGAGTCCGGATTTCTCTGCTCCACATTTAGAATCTGGTCTGCGAGCATGCGCTGTGCGACCTGCACGTTTGCGTTGGGCGCGATGTAAACACCGACCAGAATGAATGAAGCAAACTCGCGGGGTGAATAAAAAGGCTTACAGTTTATGATGAAGGATTCCAGGTCAGGAGAACAGTAATGCTGGATCACTGCTACATCGTTGCTCCAGTCGTTGTTGATGTAAAAACAGATTCCTCCACCCTTCGCCTTGCCGGAGAGATGTGTGTCGCGGTCGGCTCTGTGAAGTTGGAAGCCGTCCAGCTGCAGCGCGGCTTAAGTCCTGCACAACGAATCAACGAACCCGGAGAAGCAAGACGGCTTCAACACACCCTTGTTGAATCTTAAAATAACTTTGATGAACTATATTTTTGAACAACCCAATTTTATTTCACTATCCACATCCGATTTTGATTACTGCAAGGCTGGTAGAATCAAGACATTACCTAAACAGAAGCTGCCTGAGAACACGAAGCAAATGAAACAATCTCAAACTGCAACCCTGATCGAATGAAATTCAAGAATAAAAGAGGAAAAAAGCTGTTGATGGAAAAATGGAACAGTGTTGAAGGTTCGCACCAGTAGCTGACCTACCATGATTATTCCAAGAGCACATTGAGAACTAATCCAGGATGTTACAGAAGAACCCAGGACACTATCGAATGCTCCACATGCCTCACTACCTATGTTTCTATCCAATACGCATGCAAATTTTGAGCCAAATCTTAAATTGTTGCAAAAAATAAAATAAAAAAGAAAATGCATATAAGGCATGTTTACATCCACTGGTTTGGAGCGAATTACCCAGGCTACACAAAGTATGATTTCATCAGAAGTTGACGTGACGCATAACTGTAATAAACAGGAAGTACAGGTCGCAAACTAGCATGGATCAAACATCTGAGAAAAATTGAGAAAGGTTTCCAGGAAGGTGTTGCTATTGTTGCTATCATGTCAACTAGTACTGGAGATATCACATGCTGTACTGAGACATAGGGAAAAAATGCCTTTCAGTGCACATTTCAAGCATAAACTCACTTGGGTTGTGGGGCAGAACAATGACCACAAGCACAACAAAAGATCACCCCCTGAATATGGAGGACCAATCCTGCCATAATTAAAAATACACACATAAATAAATGAAGGACTTAATAATATAAAATGGCTTGAAAAAGTAGCTAATAATATGAATTTGTGTGCCATTAAATGTGGCAAAATAATAAAAAGAAGATATTTATTCAAAAATTGATCAATTATTCATCAAAAAATATATAATTTAACTTACACTTTTATTTCTACTTTTCTTCTTGCTTTTATGCTGACTTATTTTTAACCCACTTGTTTTCTGTTATACGTTTTTATTGAAGTCTTTATTTTGTCTTTGTGTATTTATTTCAAGCGGGTTTTTTTGGTTCCGTATTTCCACTGCAACCTTTTTTATTGTTTGATATTTATTTATACCAACATTTTTAAAATATGTTTTTATTTTTGTTTCATTCTTATTTACAACACAACATTTTTAAAGCATGTTTTTACTCCACCATAAATATTTCTATTTTATTTTAACCTTCTATTTCTGAAACAATCATTTATTTCTACCTCTAACATTTCTAACTGTTTTTTTACCCAACGTATTTTTGCCTGCCCTTTTTATTTCCGTCTGTATTTCCACTTCGTGTATTTCTACTTGGTCCGTCTGACTGCAGCTGTTAATGTCAAAACGATGCCGGGGAGGGAGGGGGCGGCGTCACCGGCAAAGCTTCACAACTATTGGACAAGGGCTGGCTCCCCGGAAACGACCCTCATCAGAGCAGACGACAGGCCGCTTTCCCAGAATACACCGCGGCCGCAGCTTGATTCTGGACCACTGAGCTCTCAAGGTGGTAAGTTAAAAATTACCTTTTCTGCTGCTGCTGCTGTTCTTTAAGAGTACGTTTTCAGATCGTTTGAGACGACAACATTATACTTTTAAGCTTTCCTATATGGCCCGTTTACAGAGTTAGTGTGTAATTAAAAAAATGTCCAACGTTGAGAGGACCAGTGATCCGCAGAACCTCTCAGCCTAGATTGTGTGAAGTACCGCTGGTTCTGATGGAGCTTTTGTTGTTTTAATTCAGCAAAACGTTCATTTGTTTTGTGTTTATCTGACTGACTTGTGTTGCTTTGCAAGCCCATCTGTGTCAACTGGTAGGCATTTTAAGATTGACAGCCATTTCATACTTTTATCTTTAAGAAAAAAAACAATGAGAATGGTATTAAACAAGTGATAAGGTTGAAATTGTGTCAATTTCTTTATAAATCATTAAAATGAAAACACAATGTTAACATATTATTAACAGTATGGCAGTAGGGTTAAGCTACTTTGTTGTACCTACTGACCACAGCATTGATAATTAAGAAAGTAAGTCATTTTTATGTCTGTCCACCTTTACTGTGATTAATCTATAAATTGTGTGCAGTCAGTTCATTCTCTTAGCGAAATGGCAAAAATAATCAATACATCTTACGATGAGAATCTTTATACCACAGAAGGGAAGCCATTTGTTACATTTACTATAATTGACTAGTTTTACAGGACTATACATTTTATTTTTTCTTTCTTGAGAACTATATTAATTTGCATGTTAACCAGGTATAGTTTTATGATGTAAAAAGGTGAGAAATTAAAAACCAATTATGGTAACATTTGGCATTTTTTATTTTCAGGAAGAAACACCAACAAAATATGTTAGGAAAAACACCTCTGTGCCAATCCTCCAAATCTATTTTTAATGAAGGGGACCTGAAACCAGCCTTCAGGCTAAACAGGGCCACCATCGTCCTCCTCCTTCAGCTGCTGCCCATCCAGAAGGTCCATGGATGGCCACGGGAGATAGAGGTGCTGGTGACCCTCTACTGGCTGGCCTGCAGTGCATCCTATAGGGAAACAGCCGACATGCCCTTGTGTGCCAGGTGGTGCACAGAGCTGTAAACTCCCTGATGGATATCATTCTAAAAATAATTTTCTTCCCAAAAAGACAACATTTGGAGGGAGTAGGGGCTGGTTTTGCCCGCCTTGTCGGGAACGAGGCCTTCAAAGCAGCAGTCGGTGCCATTGCTGGGTGCCATGTGTGAATTGTTCCACCTGCAGAGCCACAAAAGAAATGTTAATTAAACAGAAGACTCTTCCCCTCAATCATCCTGGCAGCCCAGCTGCATGTTTAAGTGAACATGCCTACATCTGACCTAACCTAGATCAGTTGTAGTCATGTACACATGCTGCTTTCATTTTTTTCCACTACCTGAAAAAACACATTAAATAATCCGTAAATTAATTTCCATTCCTAGTATTTATCAATTGTATCTTTGTAGGTGTTTGTCCAAGGTGTTTATAAAAGTAAATTTTTTGTTTTAAATCATATGTTAATTGTTTTGAACATGTTACATCTTAACTCTGTTCCATAGTTAACTCATTTGTTTAAAATAAATGTCTTTTTATACACTGTTACTATTGTTTTCTTTCCCCTCTCAATTCTTCGTGTCCTCACTCAAAAGAAACTCACTTAGATAGGGAAAAACATGTATAGATTTTGAATCTTGAAGTCAAGCTGAGACCAGATCAAGTCAAATGGTTTGTCATTTTAGTTAATCTGTACAATATCCTTCAACCCTGAGCTTTCTCTGCTAATACTAGAAATGTGGTGTGAATAATACATGTGAGCTAATATTATGCAAGTGCACCACTTCTTTTTGGCCTGCTTTGGTGTGACCCGCAGGCCAGAGGTTCTCACAAAATCACTAATTGAATAGAAAAGAAGTTTATTGTCACAAGAGCTGAATATAAACACTTAGGTAAAAATTACTTACTTTAGGAGGAGTTCTTCCTGCCAGTAAATAAGCCTTCATTGGGAACATGGCAGTTGATGAGGGCCTGGGTTCCTTCTGTGGCCCCTGAGAGAGACATAGGAGACACCTTATGTCAAATTTTAATCCGATTTTGATGGATTAAAAAGGGGCGGGGCGATTAAAAAGGGGCGGGGCTTATTTTTTAATTGACCTTTAGATGACGCAATAATTAATCGATATAAAATTTATATTAAACGATATCAAATTTATATTAAACGATATAAAGTTTATATTAAACGATATAAAATTTATATTAAACGATATAAAGATTTATTCTTATCTTAAGCAATAATTAATCGATATCAAATTTATATTAAATGATATCAAATTTATATTAAATGATATCAAATTTATATTAATCGATATAAAATTTATATTAATTGATATCAAATTTATGTAAAAATTTAATTAATCGAGTTGACGGATAAATAATCCATCAACTTGCCGGATGTCCCGCCTCCATTTCCGGTCCCCCCGCCGGAAGTCCCGCCTATATGACATTATTAATATAAACCATTAATTTTACTATATTGATTATTTTAATTCATTTATTCGCATCCAATTATTTAATTCATTTATATACATCCAATTATTTTAATTCATTTATTAACATTTCAAGTATTTAATTTGTACACATTCAATTATTTAATTTATCTTATATACGCTCATTTTTGACGCTCAGCAGCAGCATAGCAGTCATACTTACGTAATCTTTGCTGAATACCTATCATACGGAGCAAAAAACCTCCCGCACCGTTTGCGCAGAAATATTCCAGAGGACCCTTTAAGAAAACCTATTCGTCTTTAGTCCTCCCTCCAAACTAAATGCATTTACAGCGGTGTCTGTTGGATCACGAACTCAGGAGATCTGTTAGGGGGGAAGAGCTTCGTCAAAAGAGCACGCGTGTGGGTTTTGGACGATGCAAATCAGTTATTTCGCAGTGCCCGCAGCTCTGAAGCTGACCAGCGCACAACACCTTTTTTAGACATAGGTAATAAGCAGAAGCAGGAAACAAATCAGTTATCTAGCTGAACAGACGCAGCTCGGCGTATCCTGTATCTTGATACACGTAACAACGGTTTCAGATTATGTCACTAAAACTCAACACTCTTGGTAAACGCAACCTCTCAGAGACCTGTATAAAAATGCCCCATCCAGTGCAATGCATTCACGGGATGAAAGCTCATCATGTCAGAAGCAGCACGGGTCGTAACTAATGCTCAGATTCACGCCGACTCTCACAACGCTGGAACTGCACAAGCTCAACAAGAGAATTCTGAAAAATAAGTGGTTTGTGTGTTCTTCCTTGCATAAATATCCAGATATTATTTCTCAATAAACTATACATTATACTTTTAATACTAATAAACTGTATTTGTAAAGCACTTTTCAGTTCTGCCTCACAGAGGTTAAAAAAAAATATAGATGAATTACAGTAATTTATGAGGAATGGCTGAAAAACAGTTGTGGAGTTTAATGAAGAAACTGCATTAAATATGAAAACTTAACACGACCTATGATCATGAAAAAGCTAAATGTTTTGACAGGGTCTGCAATAATGACACAATTTAAAAGACATAATATGGACCCAAGATGTTGATTATGTTAATTAACTTCCATGAAAACTGAACTTAGTTATCTGCTGCAGGTAAGATATCAGGGGCTTCTCATTTTACCTCTCTGTTGATTAATATGACACATATAACACTTTACATACTAAAACACAGAGCTTTCTTTTTTAACAGAATCAAATATTCTTTCTGAATTTTTACAACATTTTTGGCATTTGAGTAAAACGTTTAACCCTGGCTGAACAGAAGTTGGGTTTTATTATCGATATGTCCATAAATTCTAAAACAAGACGATTATAAAACTGGTGCAGTTTCAAAAGCTTTTACAGTTGGATTTGTCTTTGTCTAGTCTTTGAAACACAGTTTGTAAAGTTTAGTACACCATGTTTTTCAAACCTAAGGTTTTAGTGCTCTGTTGTGTGGAGACGTATGAGGTACTAAAATGCCCCATTTCTTAATTCTATAGCGTAGTCTTTGCTGTTCCAATATGTTATATGTGCGTGAAACCTGCAGAAAGGTTTATTGTCCTCTTTATAAATAAAACGTTTTGCTTTGGATATTAGTGTTACAGCAGCATGCAGCTTTGAGTAAGCTCAGACAGGCTTTCTGCCCTTCCTCTGTGAATGTTTTTGTGTTTCACGGGCAAAATCTAAAAAAGTTTTACCATATTCCATTTTTTACACGTGTAATTCTGCGATTCCATACACATATTCCACATTGTGGTGTGGGCTTGGATCAACTCGCCGTTCATTCTGCTTCCAAACTAAAAAATATATATATATTGAACTTGATTGTTTGTGCGAGAGCCTCACATTTAGATACATGTATTACGCTTAGCTTTTATTTACAACACCAAGCATCTATCCATGTAGTTGGTCAGAAAAAAAAGAGAAAAAACACGCAAAACAGTAATGGAACATCTTACACAGTTTGTGAGAATCAACTTCACATATCTGCATCTAGAGTGCAGAGATTGGTCCTTGTCTTTGCCCTCTCTGACAACTGAACAACCAGCCCCATCTGCTTCCTTTAATGTCACTCCAAATTAGCCCTAGTGCTTAGCAGCAAGTGTCAAGACAGACTTTCATGCTTGCTTAGTATGAGGGATTGCTGCAAAGCCACGGACAATGCAGACAATCAACCGGTTCCCCCTTTTTTTGACCAATCTGTATAATCTGATTGATTTTGACTTTGTAAAGTGCCTTGAGATGGCATGTTTCATGAATTGGCGCTATATAAATAAAATAAAAAATTAAAAAAAAGCACTAAAGACTCAGCCCAGATTGATGCATCAGGACAGATACTAGAAGTCAGGTTAAAAAATGAAGCAAGAAAATTGGGGCTATCCGCTAATGAATTACATCTACAAGGATATCTTTGTAGAACCTTCTTCATATGGAGGATATTTAAAACAGATGTGTTTTAAATATAACACTACGCAGGGCTTGAGGAAGAATAATGGCAGAAATGTACCATACAACCTTATCTCACTGGTTAAGTCACTCTGACCACCAGCAAACAAACTCGCACAACATCAAGCACAAGACAGAGTCACAGACTTTACCCCCCCCCCCCGTTTTTAAGCTAATTGTTCAAAACTATTCCTATGTGTTTTATTTTAAGCATTTACATACTTTTATGATGGAGAGTTTTTACAAAATCCTTGCATACCTGTAAAATCCCTTAAAATCTTGTCATTTAATTCCAGAGAGACAGGTAGAACAATGATTCATGGTTAGTCTGCATGCATTAACTTTTGCTGTATGTACTTTCTTAACCATTTGGAATGATGAAGACAAATTGCCAAACTTACCAGCCACGGTTCACTCCTCTAGATAACAGACATAGGACAGCATAATGATTTAAAACATCCCTTCCTTTACAGCTCCTGTACAGTTTAAGAAAATCACAATTTTCTTAAATGTAATGTACGGAGCCCATCAGGCCTGACTTGCTGAACATTCATTCCTGTTTTATCTATTGACCTGCAACGTTAACGGTAGTAGGCATTGTACAATATTTTTACTGGGACATTACAGTCATGTTTAACTTTTTCATATTTAGGCATCGACTGATCATTTGGCAACTGTGAGTGCCCCCCAAGTACTATTATTATTACCAGGATGAATTAAAGTTTTGAAAATATTTGCAGTTTTAAGAAATCCAGCATGTTGGCATCGGAGAAGAATGTGTATGACATAGTGCAAGAATGTTATATTAGGAGCTTTTTCTGTGAGCATCCCATGGATTTCCTATGTTATTGAAACAAAATGTGGATGCACAATTGCACCGCAGGGTATAGCAAACCTTTTTCCAATTAATTAATGCCCCTGAGTAAGAAAATAGTTATTCACAAAATAAGTCACACACCCTTATCAGGCCAAGTATTTAGCATGACGAGGCAAATTGCTCTTCATTTATGCACACATAGTGACTGCATAGGGTACCTGCATAGATCCTATGCAACATTTGCATAGGATCTCTATATGTTTTGTAGGGGTAAATGTGCAGCGTACAGGTCGACTTTGATATACGGATGCATTAAACTTGAACTTTTTTATAGTGTTACTTCATACGTTATAAAAATGCAAGGCAGGCAAACAACAGGGCAAAGACTTTTAAAAAAACCATCCACCCTTTGTCAAAAACAAAAGTATCTCACAAAATATTGATTCTAAATAAGACAGGTAAACCTTCCATGATTCTTCTAGGTTGTACAAATATAGATATTTCTTGTTAAACCATCAGACTGACGGCAACAGAAGCAACGGCACTGATGAAAGAAATGTTGAAATTTGGGGAATTCGCACAAATGTTGAAAAATGGGGAATTCGCACATTGCTATTGTGGTTTTTAGAGGGGTTGGGAAGTGAATTGTGAATTATAGTTGCAATCTCAAAAACTGTTGATATCTTTCCATGAGAGCATCCAAATCTGTGATTAAATGTATGTTTGTGCCATTTAGCAATAAAACCAGACTTCTGGTGTCTGAAGTAGCCTATTTCTTTATGGGTTTTTTAAGACCTGTCTTTGTATCCTTCAGGCTTTGGCTACAGTGAACTCTATGTACTGCTATACATCTATTGCCAGACTAAGGACTTGCCAGACTTGTTAACTTTCCAGCTTATAATAATTAACTGCATTAAATAACATGAATGAACAAAAGGGTTTTTGCAATTCCAGATTTCAAAACCGAGATTTCGAAACATTGTTTTGCCAGGCAGTTCTTTGCAGCTTCCGTAATACAGTCGCATTTATAGAACTCCAAAAGCAATTGTAAGTTGGCTAGCATTCATGTGTTATCAGTTGCATCTGTGTACAATATACACAAAGAAAAGTGGTTAAAAATTCCATTCCTGTTCATCTTAGCTTTTACAAAAGAGTTTATGTCTTGTCACAGAGATTTGATTTAAGTTAGTTGAAACATTATAAAATTTACGTATACATGTTTATGGTATATAAATTAAACTGTGCGTATTTGTAGTGCATGTATTTGTAGTTACACTGCATAAAACAGAAAAATTCAGCCAGCAGTAAGATTAAAACAATAGATTATGCTGTGGTAAAGCTTAGAAATGCTTTCGTAAAAGCGGCGGAGTTCAGCTTTCAAAAAAAAGACAGAAAAACAAAGACGGATGACTAATATATGAATTACTTCTGGTGTTAAAAATGGCAGGGATGTTTTTTTCACCTTCTCTTGTCCCACCTTGCTCATTATCTTATCTGTTAGGCATTGACAACATTTAATTAAAATATTTTCACTTGCAAACTTGTTTCTGATATAAATTTGTCTTTGGATGAATGCACACACAAAACAGAGTTATTTTCTGATAGTTTATTGAAAGAGAGATGATTAGTCGATGAGGAAATCAGAATGAGAAGAGAAATGTAGATGACATGCAGGGTTGCTGTAGTACATGGGTAGCAGGAGATCCAGGCAATGAAGCAGTGAGCAAAACTTGAGGTACGGATGAAGTCACAAAATCCAACAGCTAACAGAGGCCTATTGAAGCTCAGAGGACGGCAGGAAAATCCAGCGGCTGAAACAGGGAACAAACCAGCAGTGTTGTATAGTAACGAAGTAAAAATACTTCACTACTGTACTTAAGTATATTTTGGAGTACTTTATACTTTTCTCGAGTATAAAATTTTTTGATAACTTTTACTTCACTATATTTCTGAACTTAATTGCATACTTTTACTCCAATACATTTTCAATGTTTGATTTAGTTACTCGTTACAAAAAGAGAGAGAGAGACTCAGGCACGCAAGTGTATTGACCCCACCTACTGATTGACTGCGACAAAGTTGGGATGTGCCTGGGCTTGTTCATCACCACCAACAGGATAAGAAGCTGGTTCAGTGGTAGGGCAGGTTAAATTAACCTTGTGGTATAGATAAAGCATCTAATAGCAGAGAGTCCTCATTTTCTTAACTAACCTGCTGGTGTATCTATTAGGAGGTTTACCACTTCCTGTAGGTTGGCTGGACCTGGTTTATCAATTAACCGTGTGCTTAGTATACACCCCCTGGTCTAAAATTTGCCTGCACTTGGTTGTGTACAATTTTAAAGCGCATAGCACTGACCTTACTTGAAGAAAGTTTAGACAGTTTTCTGTCTAAACTTGGTCTAAATTTCTCCTGCACAAGGCTGTTTATATTATTTCAAGTGAATTTGACTTTTAAAGTTTACCAAAAATGTCATTCAAACTGCATTTGCTTTGTTTTACTTATACTTTTTATTACATTACTTGAGTACGTCTATTTTTACAGTAATTTTCATACTTAAGTACAAGACATTTCAGAGACTTTTACTCAAGTAATATTTCAGTCAGTGACTTGGACTTTTACCAAAGTCATATTTTGGAGAGGTACCTATACTTTTACTTGGAGTTCTTACTAATTAGTGCCCAACAGGTGTGACAGATTGCTGAGGGAGTGGAGGGTGAGCTGCTTCTTCTTCTTCTTTTTTTTTTACTGGTGTCTTGCAATTAAATGGAACATTATCGCCACCTACTTGATCTTTAGTTACTTTTCCTTAAATCCTTAGGTTTAGTCTAGTTTGTTGTAGATAAGATGACATGATCTTAAGCACCATCTTTCCGTATTCATTTGAGAAGATATTTGTAATGTTCAGTTGTTTGATTCCTTCTTGTTCCAGTCCATTCCTCAGAGCCATTCTTTGATTTGAGTATTTAATACACTCAAACAGAACATGTTCCACAGTTTCTGGAATGCTGAAACTATGGATGCTTCCCAATAATATGTAGTGAGCCTCGTGTGGCCTAGTCTAATTCTGCTAAACATCCCCCGTTCTCTCCTGCTCTTCCCCAGAGGCTCTTCTTCCTCCACATTTTGCTGTATCTTATGTAAATGTCTTTCTTTATTTCCATTATCCCATAATTTTTGCCACTGTACCTTAATTTTGCTTCGTATGTAGGATCATAAGTAGGACCTTATTTATCGCCAACCCCTTCTTAGCTAAAGAATCTGTCATCTCATTCCCTTCAATGCCACTATGTGCTGGAATCCATAAAAACTGAACATCGATTTCCAGACTACGTACTCGGTATAATGATAAACTTTCTAACATAATATCCTCCCTACATTTAGATGACACACTTTTGAGACTAGCCAATGCTGCGCTTGAATCTAAACATATTCTCATGGGTTTGACTTCCTCTATCCATTGCAATGCTAGCATGATTGCCGTCAGTTAATCTTTTAAACACTTTAACTTTTAATTCAGGAATGTCAAAAGCACAGCTTGTTTTTTCATTCTCTGGATTTTTTTACCCATCCGTGAATACATGTACATAATACCCATATGTCTCATGTATCAAAGTGTTCACATAAGCTTGTACACGTAACGTGTTATTGCTTGAACTAATCTTTTATAACAAAGAAAGATCAAAACTAGATTGAGGTAGTAACCATGATGGTATAGCTGGCATTAAGGCAGTTAGACTAACGGCCCAACTATTGATTCCTAACTCCTCAACTATCTGAATAATTCCCTTACCAAATACCTCCTTTTTAATTTTGCTACTTTCAATTTGTATTATTTTTGTTAGATGTGTTTCTTTTTGACTTTGTAAATTAGTCCAATAATTTACCCTCAACCGTTTCCTTCTAAGACTTAATGGCAAAAACCTCCGCCTGAAGAGCCGATATTGGAGTTGATTTTACTAACCCTAACTCTTATGTCCAACCTTTTTAAAGATGAACTAGCAGCTGAATCAAAAACTATACAACCGTAATCTAGAACTGATCTAACTAATGCAATATATAAATTTTTTTAACGCCATACGATCAGCTCCCCATACACCTTCTGTTAAACACCTCATGATATTCAATACTTAGTATTGAATAGTTTCCACGTAAGCAAACTATCAAACCCCAAGAGTTTAAAAAACTTTTATCCTTTTTAGTCTGCCCCGTCATCTGCAAAAAGTGATTTTCCTATGTCAGGTTTAACCTTCTTATAAACATCGTTTATCATAATAGAACTGGACTAATGACGCTCCCTTGAGGGGTGCTGTTTTCAACTAAAAATGAATCAGAAATATAATTACCCGCACAAACCTGGAGGGTGAGCTGAGTGAGAGGAGGAACTGAAAAAAACAGGAAAAAAAACGGACCAAAAACTAAACCATGACAGTTTCTACCAAGTTTTATTTTCATTTTAGAAAAGAAATAAACCGTTGCAAAAGTTCTTCAACTTTTAACATGTTCATACTTAGAAGTATTTGCTATATTAAAATGTCTCATGAACTACTAACAAAATTATCATAATTTGCATAAAAATGACAAGTAGTCGGTATTAGAAAAAAAAAGATATGTAGTGTTTTCAGACGTCAAGCGATGAAAGGAAATATATTTAACCTATATTCATAATTAACAATGCTAATGTTCTGCAACAGGAAGAGTTCTGAAATCAACATTGAAAACACAGCTGTCACGTGTCCTGTCATGTTCTCCGTCCCACTTTCACATCTCTCTAGTAAAAGGCAAGTTGTGCTTCAATTAGACTAAATAAAGGTTTAATATCTGATACCCTAATGTGGTTGTGGGACGGGATGGTACATGTAGAGATGCTGATTTTAAGACTTTGCACCAGTCTCTGTTTATATCAAGTTATTTTTTCTTTTAAAACTTTCACTTTAAAAAGCTATTAAATAAACACCCCTTCAAACTTAAGTTTTCATTAGATATCATGTTGAGCAAAACAGTATTCCATTATGTCATTCTGCTCTTTGTAGAGTAACGCTGGAAGTGGAACGATGGAGTCGGGATTTTTTAGAATTTTTAGGGATAAGCTCTTTAGGGAGACAATAGAAAATGAGCTGCGGATAAAAGCTGTTATTAATTAATTTATTTTACCGGGTTTTGCATAGGTGCATGCCGGCTTCTCTTTTGTAACTCTGCCGAGTGAGATGGAGAACAGGCACAAGGGCAGAAGCGCCGCTGAGGACGTGTGTTGTGATTATAATATCTGTGGATGTTATCTTAGTTGTGCACACCGCCTCCACAGGATTGCCTAGTAGGCAATGGCCCAAGGCAGGAGTGCCTTAACTATTTCCTGGGGCCATTTGAAGCCCTTGAAAAGAATTTCTCTTCAACCTCGATTCAAGAATGGCACAAATTTAGCTCGAAACCAAAACTCAAAACTAGAGGTAGATGGACACAGATTACGTACAACTCTGTTCTCTTGTACAGCAGGTAAAACTGAAACAGAAAATACTATTTTGAAAATAAAAAATACAATTTTGCAGCCCGTGAGTAATTTCCATTTGACCATTTTGCCTGGTGGGGTGAAAAAGTTTAGACACCACCAATCTAAGGGGAGGGTGGTAACTCAGAAAGCTGCTTAACATATAACAAATACACGGTGCTCCTGGCCATTTGGAGTTTCAAAACACTGTTACATTAACAAGAATGATGAGTGGTGCCATGTTAGTTCCCACGTCATGGCTGTAAATGTTTTTGCAGACAGATGTTTTTTTCTAGTTGAAAGAAAAGTGTAGAAGGAATGCGGTTGGGTTTTATATATTTTTTTATTAACATTCATTTATTATATCACATTGTAGAAAACAGTCATTTCATATATCACAAACTCATTGTAAAAAACACATTAATATATCACAAACTCAATGTAAAAAAACACTCATTTCATATATCACAAACTAATTGTAGAAAAAGTTCATTTCATATTTAGAGAAAGATTCATTTTAATACGATGTCATAAAGTAATTGTAGAAAACACTCATTTAATATATGACAAACTCATTGTAAAAAACACTACTTTCATATATCACAAACTCATTGTAAAAACACTAATTTCATATATCACAAACTAATTGTAGAAAAAGTTCATTTCATATTTAGAGAAAGATTCATTTTAATACGATGTCATAAAGTAATTGTAGAAAACATTTAATTTAATATATGACAAACTTAATGTAAAAAACACTCATTTCATATATCACAAACTCAATGTAAAAAAAACACCACTAATTTCATATATCACAAACTAATTGTAGAAAACAATCATTTCATATATATTAAAGAAAGATATGAGAAAACATACATGCACTGGTTTTCAGCATCCCCTCCAGTACTGCAAGGCTGCTTCAAGCTGATCTCTGAATTCAGAGCTTTCTTGAACGACCTGACCACACACCTCGTTGATGGGGTCATGCACCTGCTTGACCAGCGTCAATTCGTACAGATAGGCCTGTGCGATGGCGTTGACTGTGTCGTTGTCTTGGTGGATGTTGCGAGCGGCTAAAAACTGTTGAATGGCTCCGATGAAACGTGCGTTACAAAGCACTGGCATTACACGGTAGTAATTACTTTCAAAGAACCCGTCCTCAAGCTGCTCGAAACATTCATGGTCTCTCTGACTTGGACGATCATTGATGCATCCGTAGCAATTATCACACATGTACTTGTTGATCGCTGCGCTCAAAAGATGATGCACCACAGTTTTCACCGCTCTGATGAAGCCGAAGCGAATCCAGCCGTCGTTTTCATCCGCCCCGCTGTCACCATCTGGTTGCCCGGAGGGAATTTGCGAGTCCTCGGGCTGAGAAGCTTCCAGGGAGGCCGCATCTCCTTGGCCGGAGGGAAGTTGTGAATCTTCCTCCTGGGTCTCTAACAGAGACGGCATGGCTGGAAGCCTGGCTGGAAGCGCAGAATTCTTATCCCTAAAAACAAAGTACTCGTGGCGTACTTGCACACCTCCGCGGGCACTGGCCCAGTCCTCGATAATAATAATTGAACTTTATTGATCTCACAATGGAGAAATTCACCTCTGCATCTTAACCCATCCCCTTGGGGAGCAGTGGGCTGCCACTGTGCGGCGCCTGGGGAGCAATTGGGGGTTAAGGGTCTTGCTCAGGGACCCAGAATGGCAGCTTGTGGGTGTTGAACTCAGAACCTCTGGGACTGAAGCTCTGTGCTCTAACCACTAGGCCACCACTCCCCTACAATATAGGGGATATGCTTCTGCAGCGATGTGAGGAGACTCTCGCTGTCGCTGTCGCTTTGGGGATAAGACGATTCAGGGGTTGGCGAGGGTGGGTGGTACGGCCCCGGGAAGAATTTGTTGCTGTCCGGGGAGCCGTGCTGCGGTGATGCTGAAGCGGTTGAACCGGCTGAAGGAGACGGCGGTGGAGTAGGAGCACTGCTATCCATGTAGTTCTTCATGGTCTCAGATGTTAGAAGTCTGGTCAGTGAAGTTGCACGGAGTCCCGGAGGTTTTTTTATAGGGGCGGTATCGGCTGTTGTGAGAGGGTTGGTCTAAAAAGTCAGCGCTTTCTTAACCGCCAAAATGTCTCTCCAGTTGCGACATTCATGAAACAGCGTTGAAATCCGATCTCCTATTGCAGCCATCTTGTCACGCCACGCATCAAAGGGAATGGTTAACAGAGTTCTGAACACGCCACAGTCTGAATTATAATAGTCAAGCACAAAAATAACCGTTTTATCTTGAGCCTGTCTCAGACTTGCACGGAAAAACCATCGGCCGGTAACCCCCGTCTTTGATCGCCATGTTGCCGTCAAGATCTTATGTGTTGAATCTGTGTCAGTTTCATTCAGGAGGGTCTGCACCCGCTTGCAGCGCTTAGTGGCGGGTGAATCCATGATCCCGTCCTCAGTTTCTTGATTCACAGCGGTGTCTGCTGCGTTCGAATCTTGAGGGTTTAGTCTGCGGAGCATGACGAGTCTCAGAACAGCCCAATCGTTTGAGGTTAGCATGCACAAGGAGTGGATAGTCTGCAGCTTGTCGGCTCCTTCATCCAGCTGATACAGACACATATCGCCGGTTTCGTACTTGAAGACGTATCCCCATCTACCGCGAACTCCATAGGGTTCCAAAGACCATTCTTCTTGCAGAGGTAAGGCCGGAGGCATCTGAGTTCTGCATAGAGACAGCGTAGCCTTGCGAGGGGTCTGCTGAGCTTGCCCTACACCGCTCTCATAGTTGTAGATCGTGACGGGTGTGTCAGAAATAATAGATTGGAGTTTGGTTGTTTCGGACGCCATGTTGAAAAGGATTCAATCGCTATCGAGGCTTGAGAAAGGGCCTTATACAATGAGAGAAGCAATCGGGGCGGGGTGAGGGGGTGGGCGGGACTTCCGCTTTCTGGAAGTGGGGGAGGGGTGTGAATTTCGGAAGTGGGGGATGGGTCCGGAAATGGGTGGGGGATGGGTGTGAAATCCGGAAGTGGGGGATGGGTCCGGAAATGGGTGGGGGATGGGTGTGAAATCCGGAAGTGGGGGATGGGTCCGGAAATGGGTGGGGGATGGGTGTGAAATCCGGAAGTGGGGGATGGGGCCATCGACTCGATCAATTGGTATAAATGAATTAAATAATTGGATGTATATAAGATAAATTAAATAATTGATTGTGTACAAATTAAATACTTGAAATGTGAATAAATGAATTAAAATAATTGGATGTATATAAATGAATTAAATAATTGGATGCGAATAAAGGAATTAAATAATCAATATAGTAAAATTAATGGTTTATATTAATAATGTCATATAGGCGGGACTTCCGGCGGGGGGACCGGAAATGGAGGCGGGACATCCGGCAAGTTGATGGATTATTTATCCGTCAACTCGATTAATTAAATTTTGACATAAATTTGATATCAATTAATATAAATTTTATATCGATTAATATAAATTTGATATCATTTAATATAAATTTTATATCATTTAATATAAATTTTATATCGATTAATTATTGCTTAAGATAAGAATAAATCTTTATATCGTTTAATATAAATTTTATATCATTTAATATAAACTTTATATCGTTTAATATAAATTTGATATCGTTTAATATAAATTTTATATCGATTAATTATTGCGTCATCTAAGGGTCAATTAAAAAATAAGCCCCGCCCCTTTTTAATCGCCCCGCCCCTTTTTAATCCATCAAAATCGGATTAAAATTTGACATAAGGTGTCTCCTATGTCTCTCTCCCCTGTTTAAAATATAAATGTCAATTAAGGAAATACTTCATAATAGAAGACGAACAGACAATAGATCCCATGTTAAACCTAAAAGCAAGCCCATTTTACGACTGCTTCTGCTATGTATAATTAACATGACAGTCGAAGACCGAACATATTTTGTAACCTATATAATAGCTGATAACTAACTGCTTCTTCTGCTTATTCGTTTTGTCCTGAATGCTGCTGTCGTCCCTGGGAGACATTTATAATTTATTCCAGCAAGTATTGAGTTAATAAAGCAACACAAATCAGTCAGATAAACATAAAACAAATGAACGTTTTGCACAAACAGATACTTCGATATATACACATTTTAGCTTTTAACTTTTTCCAGTGTCTAAACAGAATATCCATCTCATGTGTATGAATCAATGCTACTCTTTTACTCCAAAACAGAAAATGGTGTACTGTCCCTTTAACACTGTCTCTGTCTCGCTTCACACAAGCAAAAGGTTTGCTAGCATTAGCATTAGTTAGCTTTTCATGAACACGTCCCGTTTCAACCCAATGCTCTTCAACAACTCAATACTGTAACTTGTTAATCGCCCCTCAGTTTTGTCAGCTCTTACTGATACGTTAAATACCGCTTCTAAATACATTAATACTGACCTGGAGTATAGAACAGACGAGACACACAAGTTGAGCTCCTTTTAGCACCGACCGAAAGATTTAATCTTCTTCTGTGTGCTCGCTCCTGTTTATGCCATCAGGTTGACTAGCGCCCCAAGTGGTCGTATGTGTAATTGCACTCAATGACCGGGACAACACAAAGAACTTATTAACTCGGTAAATTAGGGATACATATATATATATATATATATATATATATATATATATATATATATATATATATATATATATATATATATATATATAATGTTGGGGTGCCTATTTTCATGCTTCTTTCCATTTAATCGTAACTTGTTTAGCCCCACTACACACTAACTCACACTAACACACTAAACGGGCCATATAGGAAAGCTTAAAAGTATAATGTTGTCGCCTCAAACGATCTGAAAACGTACTCTTAAAGAACAGCAGCAGCAGCAACAGAAAAGGTAATTTTTAACTTAACACCTTGAGAGCTCAGTGGTCCAGAATCAAGCTGCGGCCGCGGTGTATTCTGGGAAAGCGGCCTGTCGTCTGCTCTGATGAGGGTCGTTTCCGGGGAGCCAGCCCTTGTCCAATAGTTGTGAAGCTTTGCCGGTGACGCCGCCCCCTCCCTCCCCGGCATCGTTTTGACATTAACAGCTGCAGTCAGACGGACCAAGTAGAAATACACGAAGTGGAAATACACGAAGTGGAAATACAGAAGGAAAAAAAAGGGCAGGCAAAAATACGTTGGGTAAAAAAACAGTTAGAAATGTTAGAGGTAGAAATAAATGATTGTTTCAGAAATAGAAGGTTAAAATAAAATAGAAATATTTATGGTGGAGTAAAAACATGCTTTAAAAATGTTGCTTTAAAAACACGGAGTAGAAATATACTAAGTGGAAATACAGAAGGAAATAAAAAGGGCAGACAAAAGTACGTTGGGTAAAAAAACAGTTAGAAATGTTAGAGGCAGAAATAAATTATTGTTTCAGAAATAAGAGGATGTTAAAATAAAAGGAAAGGAAATATTTATGGTGGAGTAAAAACAGGCTTTAAAAATGTTGTGTTGTAAATAAGAATGAAACAAAAATAAAAACATATTTTAAAAATGTTGGTGTAAATAAATATCAAACAATAAAAAAGGTTGCAGTGGAAATACGGAACCAAAAAAACCCGCTTGAAATAAATACACAAAGACCAAATAAAGACTTAAAAACGTATAACAGAAAACAAGTGGGTTAAAAATAAGTCAGCATAAAAACAAGAAGAAAAGTAAAAATAAAAGTGTAAGTTGAATTATATATTTTTTGATGAATAATTGATCAATTGTTGAATAAATATCTTCTTTTTATTATTTTGCCGCATTTAATTGCACACAAATTCATATTATTAGCTACTTTTTCAAGCCATTTTATATTATTAAGTCCTTCATTTATTTCTGTGTGTATTTTTAATTATGGCAGGATTGGTCCTCCATACCTGAATAGCTCAAAACAGAAACAGAATAGAGATTTTGGAGTGGCCTACTCAAAGGTCAGAATTGTGGTCAGATGGTAATGCTCTTCCAATCAATTTATCCCATGTGACTTAATCAGTCTCGCTCTCTCTCTACTCCAAACAGATTAAGGTTTAAGGCAGGGGTGTCAAACTCATTTTGGTTTAGGGGCCGCATACAGCTTAATCTGATCTCAAGAGGGCCACACGAGTAAACTCATTGCAAGATTAAATAGAATTTATGAAAGTGGACTTCTTGTTGATTTTTATATTAAATGAATTTCACTTTTACACAATATATTCTGAATAACCTCAGCGTTTTTAAGAAAAGTATGTGCAATTTCAATAATACTTTTACTCAGTTAAACATTTACTTAAGTGCATTATGCATAACAACTGATCACAGTGATTGTACAATGTTGAAAAACATTTATTCACATTTTTTGGAACTTAAAAACACTGTCCTGCATGACAAAATACATCAAACAGATAAAAATTAAGAAATGATTTAAAATCAATTTTCCACATCTGAAGCTCAGTGCTACCATTTGCTGATTAAAACACAGCACCCCTCGTGGACAATATAGGAACTGCAGATTTTCAATTAAACGAAGTACACGTTTTTTTCAATAATTGTTTTATCATTCTCTTCCTTTTATATCCTCTTTCTTTCACCTTTTCTTTTTTTCTTCTTGTTCTTCATTTCCTCTCCTACTTTCCCATTGTAGTGTCCATATCATTCGAGATATTCCCTGCATGAATCATAATAAAACTATTCACATTCATAAATCAAGCAGAGCACTATGGCAAAAGCAGTACTGCTCCACTTGTGAAAGTCAAATCTGATGAGCTCTTTTTGGCATTAAGACAACAATTCATATTGCCACATTACCAGACAATTATTTTTTTTGAATAATGATAATGCATTTAGCCACCGGGCTGGACTAAATTGTTCGGCGGGCCGGATCCGGCCCGCGGGCCGTATGTTTGACACCCCTGGTTTAAGGTTTGGGTAAGGTCTGAAAAAGTTTGGAATAGTATGGAATTGAATTTAAGTTAATCCAGGTGTAGAAAGGTTGTAAATTCGTGACCTCAAAAAATGCAATAAAAAGTCTTTCTCATTGCTCTGCTGTATAGCAGCTCGAAATCTTTTTTTTTTTTGGCTTTTCCCTTTCAGGGGTCACCACAACGACTCCTCAGTCTCCACCTAACCCTGTCTCCTGCCTCTTCTCTCACAAGTTACATTCATGACCTCCTTTACACCACCCACAAACCTCCTCTTTGATTTTCATCTAGAGGACTTTATTGTGTAAAATGTAAGCAAGGACATCTATGTGCATTTCGTTGGTGGTAATGAAGAACTAGCACTTGAATGTCCAGACCTACCGTCAGCAACTGCAACGTCTGTGCAGGTATGTCTATTTGGCCTTTTCTCAGCGGAATGAAAACATCATCATACAATCGATGTGGGACGTGTATGTAAACTTAATGTTGCATAGTCCACCTATTATCAGCGACTTTGGGCTTGTTTCTCTCTAAAATTGCTTGCAACATTCATAAGCCAGCTGTTGCTGGTTTTTGGGCTTGTTTTAGAATGTGAAGTCGCTTTTTGGGAAGAGAACCCCTATTTCCGGTTACTGCACCAAGCAACAAGAGCTAATAGCCAGGCTGATATGTACCACCAGTGTCTCACTTCTTAGCTGAACTCTTTCTCTGTACATGCTCCTTTACTTCCCTACTTAGGGTGAGCACCGTTTTTCTGTACATTTCGGAGGATTTTTGGGCCTTTTTTGAAAATTCCTGGGGGGCTAACCAAAGGTCACAGGGTCACGGGGCGTGGCTTAAAAAATAGTTCTATCCCTCGTTACCCTTATGACCTACCCTAACGATTTTTCACGCTGACCCTTGACCCTGTGCAGCCCCTCAAAGAGGTCAAAGTTCACAAAAAACCATTGGTTAGGTGACCCCATACGGCAATCTTCGTTGTAATACCGATACCTGCCACCAGATGGCATAGTGTTTCTGAATCCACCCAAATGACATTTTTTGCCATCTGAGTGTCCTCTACAATGGCATGTCCTGCCATCCGGGGTCATCTGAATAACATGAAGTGGTAATGTGCCATCTGGGATTATCTGAATGAACTTAAATGACAAGATGTCATCTGGGATCATCTGAATGACCCTAAATGACAAGATGCCATCTGGGGGTAATTCATGACTCAACTAACCCTCCAAAATGGCAAGAAGACTAGCCTGAGGAGAGGGCGTCAGGCTTGGCCTCCAGCAGCAGGTTCTCCCGCTGTCCTGCTGGAGCTCAACCATACCATAGGAACATATACTTAGTCTCCACGCTTCTAAGCACCTGCCATCTTGGATCACCTGCATATGGACCAAAATGACAGTGCACTTGCCATCTGGCTATCATTGTCAATATGATATGCGCCATATGAGGATACTTTGCAGCCATACCAGGGGCACGAAGGTCTTTCAGCCATACCAGGGGCACGAGGACTTTGCCGTTTGTGTTATTTGGTTATAATAGTGGGGGGGTGCTTAAGAGTGGGTACCCCGGTTCGGATGGAGGTTCAGGTTACCTGCCATTTTAGAGACATCTGCAATGGCAGGGTACTTGTCAGCCAGGCATCATTGTCAATAGGACATGCCATATGGTGACATTACATTGTCATAACACGGGCATCCATGGAGCTTCTCTGCCCAGGAATAGAGCACCCTGGCCCACATGACTCATGCCATATGGGGACAGTACGTTGCCATACCATGGGGATCCATGGAGCTTCTCTACCCAGAAACAGAGCACCCTAGCTGGGCATCGACTTCCATGGATCAGCCCCTGGTTCTGCTGGACCACCAGGGCCAAGCAGAACCAGGGACATCCATGGAGCTTCTCTACCCAGGAACAGAGCACCTTGGCCCGCATGGAGGTGTGCTGACATCCCCTTGGACCTCCAGAGAACCAGGAGGATCCATGGACTTAGACTGGAAGCCCCACACTGGTCCTGCATAGAACCAAGGGCACCCATGGAGCTTCTCTAGCCAGGACTAGGTCACCCATAGCCCGAATGGAGGTGGGCTGAGTACCCCCTTGGACCTCCAGATAACCAGGGGGGCCCATGGAGCTTCTCTACCCAGAAACAGCGCACCCTAGCTGGGCATCGACTTCCATGGATCAGCCCCTGGTTCTGCTGGACCACCAGGGCCCAGCAGAACCAGGGACATCCATGGAGCTTCTCTACCCAGGAATAGAGCACCTTGGCCCGCATGGAGGTGGGCTGAGGTAAGTACCTATCATGCCATTTAGGACTATCTATGAACATTTCTAATTGGTAGGTACTTCAGGGGTGAGTGCCTTTAATGTAGGATAATGTGTGCCTGCTCCTAAATGACAGGAGGGTAAGTACCTATCATTGAAGGGCAGGCACACATGGGCCTATGTTGAAGGCACTCACCCCTTAAATACCTGCCAATTGGGATTGATCTGTGAATATACCCATCACCTCACCAAACTACACATGCCACTCCATGGCAGAAAGTCAGGTTGATATAATGAAGGGAGACATTTCTTAAACAACAATATTTACATTTATTTACAAAAACACAGTTAAACACCATTATCATGAACCATTTTCAACAACAAGAACAAGAACAGGAACCATTATACAACAAAACATCCAACATAGCAAACCAATTCAACCTTAAAATTCAAAAAAAACAAAATAAAACTATTTTACTTCTTTTGTTTCGCACCCCGCGGTCGAAGCACATGCCTCTGCGGTGTGCTCCGCCGCAGGCGCTTCCGCAGCCTGTACAGCATTAATGGGCTGCACTTTGGGATGTTACGAAGTCCTTTTATGCCTCTTGTCCTCGGTGTCCACGGGGACTCTGCCTGGGACTCCGAGGACTCTGCATGGCCCTCCGGGGACTCTGGCTGGCCATCCGGGGACTCTGGCTGGCCCTCCGGGGACTCTGGCTGGCCCTCCGGGGACTCTGGCCGGCCCTCCGGGGACTCTGGCTGGTCCTCCGGGGACTCTGCCTGGCCCTCCGGGGACTCTGCCTGGCCCTCCGGGGACTCTGCCTGGCCCTCCGGGGACTCTGCCTGGCCCTCCGGGGACTCTGCCTGGGCCTCCGGGGACTCCTGGCTTGTGGAACCAACCCTGGGTGCTAATCTCTGAAATATAACAAGGACAAGGATGTTTAAATGTCTGCCATTTCAGATCACAGGTGGCATGTACTTCACATATGCCATGTAGGATCATGTGTGCCAGCTCCTAAATGACAGGAAGGTAAGTACCTGTCATTTAAGAGTAGGCACACATGATCCTACACGGCAGAGATAAAGTACCTGTCATTTCGGAGCAGGCACATGTTTTAAAATTAAAAGACTTACCCTCTTCTTCTTCACAGGACCCTCGCCTTCTCCCTCGTCGCTGGAAGACTTTGGGGTAACAGGCTCCGCCACTTCCCCGGGACCTGAGACTGACGGTTCCGTAGCCTCCTGAAAGCTTTTACGCAGCTCAGACAGCTGTTCAGCTGTCTGGTGCATGGCGTAGAATTTCTCGGCTGTGGCGGTATCGTGGCACATGGTTTTGCTGACCTTCGTCCGGGTTCCCGGGGACAATGCATCTCTAGCCTTTAAAGATAATAGAATGTGTCACATACTTCACTTTAATTTAAAGTTTTCACAGTAAAAAACTGATATGATTACTTACATATGTTGCTATTGAGGTTCTGAAGTCCGTAAATGTGGGGGAACCTGAGAACCCCATTTCTGCCCATGCGCTCTGGAGGTGGTGTTGTAGGTTCTGGATCTTCTGGTAGTTCTCGTTGAAAAAAACCAGGTCAGTGGATGGCTGAAGGGTTTCCCTTATTTGGAGCCACTGCTCCAGCCATCCAAACTCCTCCACTGTGAGGTACACTTGGGCCGGCCCAAAAGCCCGATTAGTCTTGTGCTCCTTTACCTGTAGTTCCAAAGGAGAGGGTAAGTTGCCTGCCATGCAGGGTCATCTGTGAATTATCCTAAATAACAGCTTCATGTCTGCCATTTAAGATTATCTGTAAACGGTCTTAAATGGCAGGCACAACATCATTATACTTACATTTATGACAAAGCCCCGGTCTGCCATCCTGGCGTCAACTCGTGCCTCGTCCACTTCGGCCAGGGTCATATTGGTCAATACGCCGGTTCTATGGCCATATATACTGGCGAGGTATACGCTAAAGTAGCCATAGAACCGGCGTATGTTGAGTGAGCTGGGGTCAGTCTGGATGGTGTCTGCAAAAACATAAATTAAGACTCAGGTAAGTGACTAAATAAGTGACTGCCATTTAAGATTATCTGTAAATGGTAAAGTCTTACCGAGCAGTTTGGGGATTTTCCGGGACGCCTGCCTCTGACACCTCCTGAGGTCCTCCTTGGAAATCACCCTTCCAATCTTTTGCTTTTTGACATTTATCTGGCGGTTGTTGATGTCTCTCCTAAGCTTTTTAATATCAGCGGACACTGCTCTTAGGAGGCCAATCACTGCCTTTTTCGGGACACGCGAGGTGTTTGGTGGCGTGTCCCGAAAGTAGCCCACAAACTCCATCACATTCAGGAGGTAATTCCTAGTGGTGTTTTCTGCCTTCCCCTCTCTGAGGAGCTTCGCCGGCCACCTGTTCAGAAAGAAATGTTCTAACTTCAACATGAACACATACATAAACAAACATACATCAGAGGGATACTTACCGGTTAACTCGATCAATGTCCTGCAGAAATGTCCAATTGGGGAGTACTGTCCTTCCCTTGTTGATAAATCTAAGGAAGGACATTACCCGTCCCAATTTGGACGTCTGATTTTCCACATGTTTTGTGGATCCGATGGCCCCCCTCAAGTATAGCCAGTACTCCTCCATGTACTCCACTGAATAAAAAAAGGTTACAAAAATAACTTGTATAGTTTATAAAACAGAAAAAAACGTTAACAAGCAGTGACATTACTTACGGATGGGTGCGGGAAAATCTTTGAATCCCCTCAATGGGAATCGTGATTTTGCAGCCTTCTTTGGCTCCTCAGAGGATGAGTCTTCATCCTCATCCTCTGGGGGATCCACTTGTTCAGACGACCCCTGGTCTGACTCTACAGACCCCCCACCGCTCGTCTTTTGGGGGGCCTGCTAAAGGTTAAAGGGTAAGGTTTAGCATTCTGCCATTTAAGATTATCTATGAATGATCCTACATGGTAGAAATGGAGCTGCCATTTAAGATCATCTGTGAATGACCGTAAATGGTAGAAATGAAGCTGCCATTTAAGATAATCTGTAAATGATCTTAGATGGTAGAAATGGAGCTGCCATTTAAGATCATCTGTGAATGACCGTAAATGGTAGAAATGAAGCTGCCATTTAAGATAATCTGTAAATGATCTTAGATGGTAGAATATATGAAATAATTTTACATACCGTAGTGAATGCATGGAGTTTAGCTTTTGCCTTTTTTATCCACTTCTCCTTGGTCCAGAGCTGCTTCCAAAGCCTCCTGTTTTCTTCTGCCATTTTAGAGCAGCTGGAGCAGGTGGGGGTATCCGGCTTGGACACCTCAGTTCCTGGCTGAGTGTCATCCTGTCCGAGGTCCAGGCCTGAGACCAGAGGAGGGCTGGGGTCAGTAGCCCTGATGGCCCTCAAGGCATCCATGGTCACCTGTTTTTTTAGTTTTTTTATAATTTCCTGGAGTTCTCCATCGTCCACCTCGGGGTGGCCGGTGTCCAGGTGCCTATCTACCCTGCTCTTTGAATAGCCACATGGCAGAATGGGACAGGGCAAGTGGCGGTAATTTACCCTCCCTGTCCCATAGTTAATCAAAATTCTTTTTTCCTTTTTATTCAGGATGGAGTGCCGGCTCTCCAGATGTTTGCCTAAATAGTTATATGGATTTTGGCATATTGGGCAAATTCCCGGGGATTTTGGCGGTGTCATTGTGTGTTAAACCTGAAAGGACAAATTACACAAATGAGTGCCTGCAATGCAGGAGAAGGAATGCTTGACACTACACTACATGGCATCCGCAAGGGGCACACGTGCCCTTAAATATCTCCATAAATAAGCCCATTTTAATGCTATTGAGCCATGAAAAACAACTTACCGTGTCTCACTGTTGAGGACCATGTGCTAAATGCTCCGGCGTTGCTCTTTTATAGAGCAGGTGCTTAATTGGGGTTTCCCACCCTCAAAAGCATGGGGTGCATGCTACGGGGTTTCCTTCGATCAAAAGCACGTGCTTAATTGGGGGTTTCCCACCCTCAAAAGCACGGGTTTTATGATATGGGGTTTCCTTCAATCAAAAGCAGGGGGTTGCCATTTGGCTGCAATGCTCTGAGATGGCAGACTGAGCTACCAGGTTTTTCCTTTTGAAATAGTCCATGTCATTTGGGATTATCTGTGAATCCTCTCGGATTGCACCTACATAAGCCGCCATCTGGGATCATCCCAGAATTGTCCTAAATTGCAGAGTACTTTGATTTGCCATCCAGGTATCCCTTTCAATAAGATTTGTCCCCAGCATGGGGTGGATAGGGATTTAACAGGGGTAGCCCAGGAAGATACAAGGGTCTGGAGGGATCCTGGGGCCTTACACCAAAAAACCCCTTCCGCAGTTTTATAGGAACTGAGTTTTTGTGAAGACCATTGCCATCTGGGTTCATCGGCAAATCCTCCTAAATAGCAAAATGCCATCTTGGAGCTCTGGGCTGGAGGATTGGTAGGCTGCATCTTGGTGGAGATTAAGCCGGGGATGGAGGCCCTTCCTGGGTGAGAGGGACTGGGAAGGGCCCCGGGTCTGGAGCTCCAGGGTGGGTGTTGGTTAAGGTTAGGCCAGGGATGGAGGCTCTTCCTGGGTGAGAGGGACTGGGAAGAGCCCCGGGTCTGGAGCTCCAGGGTGGGTGTTGGTTAAGGTTAGGCCAGGGATGGAGGCTCTTCCTGGGTGAGAGGGACTGGGAAGAGCCCCGGGTCTGGAGCTCCAGGGTGGGTGTTGGTTAAGGTTAGGCCAGGGATGGAGGCTCTTCCTGGGTGAGAGGGACTGGGAAGAGCCCCGGGTCTGGAGCTCCAGGGTGGGTGTTGGTTAAGGTTAGGCCAGGAATGAAGACTCTTCCTGGGTGAGATGGACCGGGAAGGGCCCTGGGTCTGGAGCTCCAGGATGGAGGGTTAGTAGGCTGGGTATTGGTTGAGATTAGGCCAGGGATGGAGGCTCTTCCTGGGTGAGAGGGACAGGGAAGGGCCCTGGGTCTGGAGCTCCAGGCTGGAGGATTAGTAGGTGGTGATGGGGCCAGGGAGGGCCTCTGGCTTTGGCTCCAGCAGCAGGTCGTTCCCCTGCACTTCCGGAGCTCAACCAACACTTTGAAGCCATACCAGGGGCACGGGCACTTAGTCTCCAAAGGCATACCCTTAACTACCTGCCATTTTGGAGATATTCGCAGTGGCAGGGCACTTGTCATCCAGGCATCATTGTCAATAGGACATGCCATATGGTGACATTACGTCACCATACCAGGGGCACGAAAGTCTTCCAGCCATACCAGGGGCACGAACACTTTGCCGTCTGGGATTATTTGGTTATAACACAGGGGGGTGCTTAAGAGTGGGTACCCCGGTTCGGATGGAGGTTCAGGTGCTCCAGCCGGGGTCCATGGTGGCATGGATGAACCAAGGTGGCATGGCTTTGCCCGGGCCTTGATGCTGGTGGCTGGGTGGGATGGAGGTTCAGGTTATGGAGGTGTTCCAGCCGGGGGTCCATGGTGGCATGGACGATCCAAGGTGGCATGGTTTTGCCCGGGCCTGGTTGCTGGTGGCTGGGTGGGATGGAGGTGTTCCAGCTGGGGGTCCATGGTGGCAAGGGTGATCCAAGGTGGCATGGTTTTGCCCAGGCCTGGATTCTGGTGGCTGGGTGGGATGGGTCATCACTGTACTGTACTCGAGACACACTGGACCTCCAGACAACCAGGGGTAGACATCCACCGTCACTACCCAGGACTGGAGAGCCCTAGGCCCGCATGGAGGTGGACTGACCACCCCCTTGGACCTCCAGAGAACCGCCCTACTGGTTCTCTAGAGGTCAAGAGTGGGGCTCCAGTCTGACCCCCAGAGGCCCTTGATTGTACCCCGGTCAACCCCCTTGAACTTCTCCCCAAACTTCAAGGTCAAACTAAGGGGGCAGCCTTTTGTAGTCAATCATGTGGTTCCAGTAGACTAATGGTGGGAACAGCAGAAGCTAAAACTAAAGAATATGCCTGTAGCATCTGTACCCAGGGATGGTGCACCCTGGCCCGCATGGAGGTGGGCTGAGCACCCCCTTGGACCTCCAGAGAACCAGGGGCCACATGGAGCATCTGTACCCAGGGATGGTGCACCCTGGCTGGGCAACGACTTCCATGGATCAGCCCTTGGTTCTGCTGGACCACCATGGCCCAGCAGAACCAGGGGGCACCCATGGAGGATCTGTACCCAGGGATGGTGCACCCTGGCCCGCATGGAGGTGGGCTGAGCACCCCCATGGACCTCCAGAGGACCAAGACATTGATAATTGTTTTCCAGCTTCTACATATCCTTGATGGCCATAGTGGTTAGAGACACTGCCTCCCAACTAGGAGACCAGGGTTCGACACCACCCTTGGCTGTCAAGGGTTCTGTTGAGTATACCTGTCTCATGAGAGACATAACAAGGATACGTCCCATCGCATCACGTGACCCCTGTAGTCGAGTGGTTAATTCTCCCGCCTCTCATGTGGGAGAACAGGGTTCCAATCCTGGAGATGACAACACTTTTCCCTTTTTAATATATGGACAGTCGAAGATATAATTACTATGAGCCATTGCATCAGCATGGTCCCCAGCAGCCAAGCGGTTAACGTTCCTGGCTCGAAGTGGATACGGTCCTGGTTCGAATCTCGTCCAAACAAGTACTGGTCTTCCTTGCAGTAAGAACGTTGACTACTAGACTACTGGAACCCTTTTATTTGTTTATAAATAGGGTTATTGCCATTTTGGATCACCAGCCAACGAAACCCTAGTGGCAAGCCACCACAAGATATAAGCACTATGAGCCATTGTATAAGCATGGTTCCGGTAGCCTAGTGGTCTGAGCCCCGGCGTGTGTCCCCAGCGACCGGGGTTCGATTCCCGGCCTATCGGAACCTTTTTTTTTTTTTCGTCTTTACTTCATTTAATCCTCCAGAGAAACAGGGGGGGAAATGGAGCTATTTTAGCCGGGAATTGAGCACCCAGGCCCGCATGGAAGTGGTCTGACCTCGCCCCAAAGTGGGCTGGAATCCATGATATAAGGACTATGAGCCATTGTATTAGTGGTGGTTCCGGCAGTCGAGTGGTTAAGGTTCCCGATTTGAGCTGGATGCTGATCTGGTTCGAATCTCGGCCAAACAAATACTGTGCAACTCTGCAGTTGAATTTGGCAGTGAGAACCAATGACTACTAGACTACTGGAACCATTTTATTTATTTTTTCTGGGGAAAAAAAAAGATAGATCATAGCCTGCCTTTAAAATTAGAACCGATGGATGTCCCTGTTGGAGAAGTGGTCGAGGCAAATGACTCCCAAGCGAGAGATCCGGGTTCGATTCCCACTATGCCTCACGATCCAGTCCAGCATTGGGTGTCCTTCTGGGGATATCTTTTGTCACATCAGTGGCTATTTTTCATGAGTTGGATGAGGTTTATGGCTCCGGTAGTCTAGCGCTCCTTATGGATGCACGGATGCAAGCAGAACCAGGGGGCCACATGGACCTTTTTTACCCAGGAAAGGAGCACCCTAGGCCCGCAGGAACTGCCATGGAGCAGCCCCTGGTTCTCCACAACCAACATCCATGACTGGGCCCGCAGCCCCTCCTCCACACACACACACTTCCAATGGACCACCAGCACTCAGACTCAGAAAATAGCATGAAGACCCGTTGCCATTTTGGATCACCAGCCAATGTCGTGAAGTGGCATACCGCTCCTCCCCCCCCCACACACACACACACACACACACTCCCAATGGACCACCAGCACTCAGACTTAGAAAATAGCATGAAGACCCGTTGCCATTTAGGATCACCAGCCAATGTCGTGAAGTGGCATACCGCCCCTCCCCCACACACACACACACACACACACACACACACACTCCCAATGGACCACCAGCACTCAGACTTAGAAAATAGCATGAAGACCCGTTGCCATTTAGGATCACCAGCCAATGTCGTGAAGTGGCATACCGCCCCTCCCCCACACACACACTCCCAATGGACCACATGGTTATCCAGGGGGTAACCATGGAACTTTTCCACCCAGGAAAGGAGAACCTTAGGCCCGCAAGAACTTCCATGGAGCAGCCCCTGGTTCTCCAGTACCAACATCCATGACTGGGCCTGCCGCCTCTCCCCACACCCCCCCAAGGGACCACCAGTACTCAAACACTATTAAAATGGAAATGATACCTAGATGACATACAATAATCCCTTGTGGCCGGCCGCCCCTCCCCCCCCCACACACACACACACACACACTCCCAATGGACCACATGGTTATCCAGGGGGTAACCATGGAACTTTTCCACCCAGGAAAGGAGCACCCTAGGCCCGCAAGAACTTCCATGGAGCAGCCCCTGGTTCTCCAGTACCAACATCCATGACTGGGCCTGCCGCCTCTCCCCACACCCCCCCAAGGGACCACCAGTACTCAAAATCTATTAAAATGGAAATGATACCTATATGACATACAATAATCCCTTGTGGCCGGCCGCCCCTCCCCCACACACTCCCAATGGACCATCAGAACTCTAACACTTAGGGACTACAATTAAAATGGACATGTTACCTAGTTGACACACAATAATCCCTCGTTGCATGCTTAACATGTACATAATAACCAAATGGCAAACAATAATCCCTTGTGGCATGCTCTCTGAAAACAAGGCCATGTTTTAATTTATGATACAAGAGCTCCACCTAGTGGATTTTGCATATATTGCACTTAATACCGAAATGACGTAAATGGTCCCGCATGGCAGTATTCAAAATGATACCGAAAAGGCCCAGGGGGCTCTCGCAGCCCCTAGGGTGTATTGAACGGCATGGCGTCATCATAATGAATTGAAACGCTCTGCCATCTCGGATCCTCACCCTAACCTCATTCCACCCTCATGTGTCATGATTTTTGGTCTATGTCAGGGGTGTCCAAACTTTTTGGCATGTGGGCCAAAATTCTCAAGTCAAAAGTTCCCGAGGGCCAAAAATAATAACAATGAAAAATAACCCAAAAATCATGTAGTGAATTTTTTATATGATAATTTTAATTAAACAAATTATCCAGATTTTCTGAAGGAAAATGATGTTAAATCGTTGGAGAGCCAAAGTTAAAAATGGGGTTTGCACATTTGCTTTATTAAAAGCAAATTATGTTAGACGAAATTGATAAAAAAAGAAAAAAAGAAAACTGAATTCTTTTTGGTCCAGCAATAGGAGAGCAGGATTTAGGCCAGTATTACTTGGAAAAACTTGCTGTGTTTAGCTCATTTTGAGAAATGATTTAAAAAAAAAAACAGCTTTTAATGCACCAAAGTTTGCATCTGAGTTAAAGTCCCTCAGACAGATGTGGTCGTATTTACTATGAAATTAAATAGAATGTAAAAAGTGTGGTTATTGAAAGATGAATACATTGTGTTGTACCCAACGTTTTCTGTTGTAAGATCGCCACCTATCTGTATTCATTTTACCCTAATAAAAATAAAACGATTCCATCTCCATCAGCCAAATCTTTGCAGTAGACTAAATCTTTCTTGAAATGCAGTTGGGGGGGCCAATCAAAGTCAGTCCAGGGGCCACAAATGGCCCCCGGGCCGCACTTTGGACATGCCTGGTCTATGTGGACCAAAATGGCAACTGGAACAAAGGAGACATATCACAGAGACATATTTTAATAAAGAAACTGAAAAACTTACAGGCCACAAAGAAATGCACAGGAGCCAGGGCGGTAGCAACAGTAAAATCATCCCAGAGAAAACAGAAACAAGGAACTTAAATAATGCAGAGATGTGATGAGCGACATGGAAATCAGATGAGTACAATCAACCGAATGCAAAGCAGCTGGGGAAAGGATCTAAGCAGGACACTGAGGAAAGTACACGAATAGACAGAATGGAACCAGGGAAGATCTAAATACAAACACAATTGAGAAACCAAAACACAAACAGCTGTGAATCAGGAAACCAAGTCTTCATTTCAACTTTACTTCCAGAAGACAACCCAGGTATTCTTCTACCCATCTCCCTGATAGCATTAGTTGTAGTCGTCCAGTCATATGGAAGCACTTCCTGGCCATCGAGAGCGTGTTTCCACACATCCCTGAAAGCCACACAACTTTCTTTTTTATTCAGCTTCCACCACTTTGTTCTCTGCTCTGCCTTTGTCCTTTTCATCTTTCACACCATCAAAGTCATTCTACACTCCACCATCCTGTGCTGTCTGGCAACAATCTCACTTCCTTTAGATTATATTGTCTATACAAGATGTAATCAACCCGTGTGCTCCTAGGTCAGCTCTTCTTAAGCCGGGCATACACTGTACGAGTTTTTCAGTCGTGATACTTATATACATCTCAAACTGTGCGACGGAACCGCGGGGTTTAAAAAGTTCACCGCTCACGATCTGTGCGGCGCGACGCTCGGACACGACCGGAGTGCTCCTACTGTACGTCGTGCCCCCTCTGGGACAGCTCGCTGTGGTGGCAGAGGCAGGCGAGCGACGGTGGGTGACAGGGACCCAGAGCAGGGGGTCGAGCCCAGCTCTGGCGAGGCCCGCAGGAGGCACCGGGCGTCGGGGGAACGGAGGGGAGAGAGGAGGGACGAGACGCACCGGCACGGCAGGTCGCCCGGGCGGAGGTCGCTTCAGGGACGCTTCAGGGACGCCCACTCCCCTCCCTCCCCTGGCGGGGACGGAGAGGAGGGGAGGGCGCCCCCTCGTAGCTCTGCTTGAACAGCAGGATGCGCTCATGAAAACCTCACGACAGCCGACTGAATTTCAAACATTTTTGATTTTCACAGACCGTCCGATTCCTGATCGGGAGGTAGTCGTGAGAAGCCAGTCCCCCCTCCTCCCCCCCTGTACGATCAAGCTGAAATTCGGCCCGATTCAAAAAGTGCTCGCACGACTGAAGAATCGGCCCGAAAAGGGCAAAAACTCATACAGTGTACGCCCGGCTTAAGGCACCCTGTGTTTCTACCTCTTCTGGAAAAAAAGTATTCACTGAACTCATTCCCATTCTCTTTGCTAAGTCTACCACCATCTGTCCATCTGCATTCCTGTTCTGGATACTAAACCTGCTAATTATTTCCTCATCACCTCTGTTCCCATTACCAATGTGTCCATTGAAATCTACACTAATCACTACTCTCTCATCTCTGGGGACATTCTGCATCACTTCATCCAACTCATTCCAGAACTTCTTCTCTAACTCATACATTCCCTGTGGGGCATAACCAATAGCAACACTGAACATCACACCTTCAATTTCTAGCTTCAGACGACTCATCCTATCTGATTATTTTTTATGCCTAGATCATTCATGACAAATTCTTCCATCAAGATAACTCCAAGACCATTTCTGTTTACATCCACACCATGGTAGAACACTATGAGCCCTGTTCCTAAGGCTCTAGCCTTGCTACCTTTCCAACTGATCTCCTGAGCACACACTATGTCCATCTTCCTCCTCTGCATCATGTCAGACAACTCTAGCTTTTCCTGTCATGGTCATGACATCTCAAGTCCCCTAGTCTCAGTTCTTGGCTCTTCATCTTCATCTTCTCTCTCTGACTACAGATGTTACCTTTGTTGTTCATTGCTGACACACAGTAGCCCAGTTTATATTGGTTCCCTGTTGGCAATCAGCACCAATGGTCACTGTTAACCCTGGCCTTGACCGATCCAATATGGACATAATTTTCTTGATTCACTTGGTAGTTGTGGTCAAAGATTTCTGCCAGATGTGCTTCCTGACGCAACCCTCTTCATTTATCTGGGCTTGGGATGGGCACAAATAGCACACTGGACCCTTTGCCCCCTTTGTGTAATGTATAGGAGTCGGACCCAAAGAACACCCCGAAACAGGTCAGTGACGTTTAGAGACTTGTTTATTTAGAGGGAGGAGGAGTGTGGCTCCCGTGCTGCTAGCGCTAAACCGTCCGGCAGTCTTCTGGAGGGAAGGGAACAGGTTAGTGATCAGCGGAGTTTGACGAGACAGATCAGAAAAGCTGGATCACTAACCTGACCGAGAGCTGGCTTGTCCGGGTAAACGGCTCTGGGGAAAACTGAGGCTGGCAAGCAGAGCCCGAATGGGACAATCCAGGGGCGTGAATCCAGGGGCAGTCCGGGTCCGTTAACGGGGAAACCTGAGATCCAACGGCAGTACAACAGGGGTATCCAAGATCGGGTTCCGGTTCGGTCCAGGTTCGGTGCTCGGGGAGACAGTCCAGGGGGGAAGGGATTCCAAACAGACAGGATCAGAGAGGGCTTCGTCAGATTCGGAAATCAGGAAGCAGATCAGGTCGGGTAACGGACAGGCAAACAGGCTGATTTTCAGAAAGAGCGCTGGAAAGTTCACAACAGCTGGCTTGAGACGATCTGGCACTGGAGACTGACAAGGACGGGCCTTTTGTGCAGCTGGAGACAGGTGGAGCCAGTGAAGGTTGATTGCGGAGAGGTGGAGAGTGAGCAGGTGTGATGATAGAGAGCAGGGTCAGCTCCAGTGCCAAAATCTGTCACGGCGGAGCAAAAGGACCCAGAATTCAACCAGACAGAGGGTGCTTTGTTTTGTTTATTCAAACGGAAAAGACAGATGCGCGCTGTGGGACTGTCGTCAGCATCCTTGGCCGGGAGGTCTGGAGAGAGGAGCAGCAGGTGAGTTATTTCGCCAACACTTCGAGGCTGTTGTGTGAAAGGGAAAATAACCACTGACCTCTTAGAATGCGGGAGACGTGAGAAAACAAAGGAGGGCCGGCGATCGTGGGTAGGCGGACCCGCCGGAGATGGTCGTTCAGCTCGGGGGAGAAGCCTTTGACAATCACTGGTTGCTCGAGGGGCGAGCCGATGTTCGGATCCGTTAGGGATCGTGGGCAGAGGGTTCAGAGGGGATGTCCAGTTGTCGTGTTCCGACGTCCAGTCCAGGGTCAGATCCAGGTCAGAGGTCCGGGGAAGGTCAGAGGGGAAATCCAAGGTGAAGTTGAGGTCCAGTTCCAGGTCGGTACACAGATTGGCTAGGCAAAACAGGCAGGGGTCAGGCAGGCTCAGAAAACGGGAAAACAGATTGGGTCAGGAAACAGGCAGTCAGGTACTCAAGAAAATAACGCTGGATTTGTCTAACCAAGTGGCTCGAAAAAATATGGCACTCGTCTCTGGTTAGGAGGGAGATTAAATAGTGACAGGAACAGGTGAATGAGGTGAGTGGTGATGAGAGAAAGGCGGAGCTATCCAGGTGTGTTGGGTGATAAATCAAACCAATGTGAGTGCCACGATCATGACAGAGCCCCCCCCCCTCAAGGGCGGATTCCAGACGCCCTCTTGGGCTGGTTGGGATGGGCCTTGTGGAAGTCACTGATAAGCCTCTTGTCAATAATGAATCTGGATGGGATCCATGAACGCTCTTCTGGCCCGTAACCCTCCCAATCGACGAGATACTGGATGCCTCTGCCCCTCCTTCTAGATTTGATGATGCGCCTTACCGTGTAGACGGGATCACGACGATCAGTCGGGGGGGTGGAGGGGGTCTGGAGGAGGGCACGAATCTTGACGTCTTAACAGGTTTGACCCGGGACACGTGAAAAGTGGGATGAATCTTCATAGTGCGTGGTAGTTGAAGACGGACAGCTACTGGATTAACCACCTTAGAGACCGGGAACGGACCAATGAACTGTGGTGCCAGCTTTTTGCACTCCACCCTTAAGGGAAGGTCTCTGGTGGACAACCAAACCCTCTGTCCCACCTTATACTGGGGTGCTGGGATCCGATGATGGTTGGCGGCCTGTGTCTGAACCTGTGACATGTGACCCACGGTCCCTCTCGCCTTCCTCCATGCACGTTGGCACCTCAGGGCAGATAAACGGGCAGATGGCACTCTAGACTCCCTCTCCTGAATGGTAAACACCGGTGGCTGAAAACCGTAAACAACATAAAAAGGAGAGAGACCCGTGGTGCTAGATGGTGTGGAATTGATTGCATGCTCGACCCAGGGTAGATTCTGTGCCCACTTAGTGGGGTCAGAATCGCACAAGATGCGAAGCTTCGTCTCGACCTCTTGATTGACCCTCTCGGTCTGGCCATCTGTCTGAGGGTGGAAGCCAGAAGAAAGGCTGACAGAGATGCCCAACATTGAACAGAATTCCCGCCAATACCGGGCTACAAACTGGGGACCCCTGTCAGAAACTATATCAGTCGGTAACCCATGGAGTCGAAACACTTCTCTGGTAAGAATGTTGCCCATCTCCTTGGCTGAGGGAAGCTTAGGCAATGGAACCAGGTGGACCATTTTAGAAAACCTGTCCACTACTGTGAAAATAACAGAGTTACCCTCTGAGACAGGCAAACCAGTAATAAAGTCCATAGAGATGTTGGACCAGGGCCGAGACGGCAGAGGGAGAGGTCGGAGTAAGCCGGAGGGACGACGGCGGGAAGCCTTGGCCTGGTTGCACTGTGTGCAGGCCGCAATAAAATCCTTGACATCCGCTGACAAGGAGGGCCACCAGAACTGAGACTGAATAGCCTTGATGGTCTTAGTCACTCCTGGATGGCAGAACAGACGGGAACAGTGACAAAAGTTAAGAACCCTCTCAACCAGGGCGTCCGGAACATACAGACGGTCCCTAGGGCAGGTCTCAGGGATAGATTCATTGACGAGGGCGTTCCTAACCTCCCTCTCCAGGCCTAGCATGGTGATGGAGCATCTCACTGACTCCGGGAGGATAAACTTCTCTGTACCACCGGAACTCTCCTCACCCACCTCGTACATCCTGGAGAGGGCGTCAGGCTTGACGTTCTTGGTCCCAGGCCTGAAAGAAAGTGAGAAATTGAATCGCCCAAAGAATAAGGCCCACCGGACCTGTCGGGAATTTAACCTTTTAGCTGTTCTCAGGTACTCGAGGTTCTTATGGTCTGTCCATACTAAAAAAGGGAGCTTTGACCCCTCCAACCAGTGTCTCCACTCCTCCAAGGCGAGTTTCACAGCTAGAAGTTCTCGGTTCCCCACATCGTAATTTCGTTCTGCCTCGGATAGTTTCTTGGAAAAATAGGCACAAGGATAAATCCGACCATCACTAGCCTCCTGACTCAAAATGGCCCCCACACCATTACTTGAGGCATCTACCTCCACAATAAATTGTCTTTCAGGATCAGGGGCTATTAGTACTGGCGCCGATGTGAAAAGGTTCTTGAGTCTCTCAAAAGCCTTGTCCGCTTGGTCGTTCCACAAAAACTTCACCTTACATGAGGTTAGTGTATGGAGGGGAGCAGCAATTTGACTATAACTCCGAATTAACCTTCTGTAAAAGTTATCGAAGCCTAAGAACCTCTGAAGCTGTTTCCTATCGGTAGGGGTTGGCCACTCAGTCACTGCCTGAACCTTGGCTGGGTCCATAGAAATCAGGTCTGGGGAAACAATAAACCCCAGAAAGGACAGGGTGGAGACATGAAACTCGCACTTCTCAGCTTTTACAAACAACTGATTTTGGAGCAGTCGGAGGAGAACTGAACGGACGTGTTGTTTATGGGTTGTTAGATCCTTTGAGTAGATAAAAATGTCGTCCAAATAGACAAAAAAAACTGACCAATCATGTCCCTGAGAACCTCATTTACTAGGTTCTGGAAGACCGCAGGAGCGTTAGTTAACCCAAACGGCATCACTAAGTACTCGTAGTGGCCAGTAGGGGTGTTGAACACCGTCTTCCATTCATCCCCCTCCTTTATACGGACCAAGTGGTACGCATTTCGCAGATCCAGCTTGGTAAACACTCTAGCCCCCTGTGTCTGCTCAAAGGCTGTATTGATGAGAGGGATCGGATAACGATTCTTGACTGAAATCCCATTAAGTCCCCTATAATCTATGCAGGGTCTGAGGGAACCGTCCTTCTTGCTTACAAAGAAAAAACCCGCGCCTGCTGGAGATGATGAAGGGCGAATAATTCCTGCCTTAAGCGATTCGCTTATGTACTTCTGCATTGCCTGTGACTCTAGCAAGGACAACGAGTAAAGTCGACCTCTGGGAGGAGTAGCCCCTGGTAATAAGTCAATGCTGCAATCGAAAGGATGGTGAGGAGGTAGGGCCGTGGCTTTAGACTTGTTAAACACCTCCTTTAGATCATGATAACAGGACGGAACCTTAGCTAGGTCAGGATACACCTCCTCAACGTCATTCTCAGGGGGCTGGAGGGATTGAGCGGAGAGTAAACAAGACCCAGAACAGGAGGATGCCCACCCTAGCATCTCGACCCTCTGCCAATCGATTTGGGGATTATGTTTCTTAAGCCACGTAACACCTAAAATGATGGGAACCTGTGGAGAATCGATAATCAGAAAAGTGAGGGTTTCTCTGTGATTACCTCCAATGAGAAGTTCGACGGGTTCCGTGACGAGATGAGAACGATTCAGTTGATGTCCATCCAGTGCAAGCACCGTATGAGGGGAAGATCCTGAGTGAAGCTTAATGTTCAACCTCCTGGCGAGTCCTTCATCCATAAATTCAGTATCAGCTCCGGAGTCGACAAAAACAGAGAGGTTATGAGACTTGGCTGAAGTTGTAAGAATCGCTGGAAGCATGAGTTTTGAGGAGGCAAATAATCTTGTATGGCTCAGTAGGTACCTCCCCCGTTCTACCAAGCCTGATCTTTTACCCGACAGTCTCTCACTCGGTGACCCTGTCCCCCACAATACAGACAGAGATTTAGCTGATGCCTGCGTTGACGCTCCTCCTTTGAGATGCTGGTTCTCCCCAGCTGCATTGGTTCAGGGTCAGACCTGCTGGCAGGAGGAGGATTAGTCACGGGCACAGATGAAAACAATCTGGAAACTGATGGACCTTCAACACGCCCCTCTCTACGTCGTTCCATTAGGCGGAGATCGATCCTAGTCGCCAGTTCTTTTAGCTCCTTCAGGGACTGGGGATAATCACGAGTAGAGAGCTCGTCCTTGATCCTCCCATTAAGCCCAGCCATAAACACATCTATCCTAGCATCTTCATTCCACCGACTCCGCAGCTAAAAGATGGAAATCGATAATATATTGAGCTACGGATTTATCCCCCTGCTTCAGGGCTAAAAGCCCCCTGGACGACTCTCTACAGGGCAACAATGGGCTGAAAACACGGATAAGTTCTCTGGAGAATGCTGGATAAGAATAGCAAATGCAGGAATTACTCTGCCATTCTGAAGCTCCCCACAACTTTGCCTTGCCGGCTAATAGGGAAATAACATAAGCTATTCTGGAGCGATCAGTGGGGAAAGCAGTGGGTTGCAGTTTAAAATGTATCTCACACTGAGTGAGGAAGGCTCGGCAATGTTTGGGATTCCCACTAAACAATTCGTGAGGGGAGAGACGTGGTTCGGGTAATGATGACGTCACCGGACATGACGTAGGAGCAGAGACTGGCGGATGCGGAAGTGGCGGAGCGGGTGAAGCCTGGTTGCGCAAGTGATCTAAAATCTCACTAACGCCAGTCTCTAACTGGGAGATGGATTTTTCCATGCCTTCGCGCCACTCTCTGTCTGGTGAGGGATCCATATCTTTGGCCAGATTTTTCTGTCACGGCGGAGCAAAAGGACCCAGAATTCAACCAGACAGAGGGTGCTTTGTTTTGTTTATTCAAACGGAAAAGACAGCTGCGCGCTGTGGGACTGTCCTCAGTGTCCTTGGCCGGGAGGTCTGGAGAGAGGAGCAGCAGGTGAGTTATTTCGCCAACACTTCGGGGCTGTTGTGTGAAAGGGAAAATAACCACTGACCTCTTAGAATGCGGGAGACGGAAGAAAACAAAGGAGGGCCGGCGATCGTGGGTAGGCGGACCCGCCGGAGATGGTCGTTCAGCTCGGGGGAGAAGCCTTTGACAATCACTGGTTGCTCGAGGGGCGAGCCGATGTTCGGATCCGTTAGGGAACGTGGGCAGAGGGTTCAGAGGGGATGTCCAGTTGTCGTTTTCCGATGTCCAGTCCAGGGTCAGATCCAGGTCAGAGGTCCGGGGAAGGTCCGAGGGGAAATCCAAGGCGAAGTCGAGGTCCAGTTCCAGGTCGGTACACAGATTGGCTAGGCAAAACAGGCAGGGGTCAGGCAGGCTCAGAAAACGGGAAAACAGATCGGGTCAGGAAATAGGCAGTCAGGTACTCAAGAAAATAACGCTGGATTAGTCTAACCAAGTGGCTCGAAAAAATCTGGCACAATAGTGACAGGAACAGGTGAATGAGGTGAGTGGTGATGAGAGAAAGGCGGAGCTATCCAGGTGTGTTGGGTGATGAATCAAACCAATGTGAGTGCCACGATCATGACAAAATCATCACACTTTGAGGCTGCAATTACCAGAAATAACTAGTTTAGGTAACCAAAATTCTAACTGCCCTTCAGGAAAAGTTTAGTATGTTACAGACAGATCAAGGGTATTCGTCTTTATGGATGGATGGATGGATGGATACAACTTTTAAATATCAGGGATTTGATTTTTTTCCATACTGCATCTTTAAAAATCTGTGAAAGTTCTGAAAATGATGTCATGACTTTGTAAAGACTTGTTGCATAATTGACAATGGGTTAAATGGAGTAAAACTGTCAGGTTTTAAGGAACCAGACCAGACCAGGGTAGCATGACAGAAGAAGACAGAGGACCTGACAATGAGTCTGACAATGTGGACGGAACTTAAAGGGGAAGATAACGAGGGAAACAATGGGTGTATAATCAGGCACATGAGGATCAGTTAACCAAGCCAAGCTTGGTTCTGACGACCGTTTACACATCACGCTATCTCGGTTCCTTGGTTCCTCGCCTCCTAGTGACGATCTGCGGTACTACTGCTCTCTAGGATTGAAGGAGGGAATCAAGCAAATAAAAATGGCGGCACCCGTAACATTCAGGAACTTATGCTTGATTATTATTGTGATATTTCGTTGTTTGGGGAGAGTCAGGCGAAGACGGCAACTTTTGGTGAATTTACTTGACAGAGTCGGCTTTTGGGACATGGATAAGACAAACGAACGTCAAATAAGGATTTACAGACGCAAGAAACAATGACAGACGCTGAGGTTCATCACACTGCTAAGCAGAATCATCACTGGAAATCGTGTGTCACAGTAGGGAAACTAGTATTTTTATGAATGTCTGAAATGTCAGCTGGCTGTAAGGAGATGACGCGGTCTGCTCATGCGCTCTTTGTTATTAGAGAACCGAGTCAGGGAAAAACCAGGCCGAGCCCACACATGGAACTGGTCTGCATTTAGCGCGGTCCGGTTATGTCTGGCTCGGTTCAGTTTGGTTTGCGTTCCATTTACACTCGATAGTACACACTGATAGGGTTCACCTTATGTCAAAATTTGATTGATGGCCCCTATGACCCTTATATGACCCCATTTTATGACACCTGTCACCCCCCCCCCCCCCTTGCTGACCGCCCCCCCCCTTGCAGACCCCCTCCCCGTTTTATGGCACCTGTCACCCCTATGTGACCCCTTACCCCCTCCTCACACACACACACACACACACACACACACACCCATCCCCACTTCCGGCTGAAGTCCCGCCCCGGAACCCGCCCATGGCCGCTTCTCTCATGATATAAGCCCCATTTCTCCAGCTTCCGTAGTGAATGAATACTTTTCAACATGGCGTCTGGAAGAACATCCTCTGAACCTTTCATTGCTGAGACACCCGTCACGATTTGCCATGATCAGAGCGATTTTTGGCAAGCTCAGCATACCCCTCACAAGGCTACGCTGTTTTTATGTAGAACTCAGATGCCTCCGAGCCTGCCTCTGCAAGAACAATTGTCTTTGGAACCCTATGGAGCCCGCGGTAAATGGGGGTACGTCTTCAAATATGAATCTGGTGAGATGTACCTCTATCAACTGAAAATGAAGGTGACGAGCTGCAAACTATCCACTCCTTGGGCATGCTGACATCTAACGATTGGGCTGTTCTGAAACTCATCATGCTTCGCAGACTAGGCCCTGAAGAAGCGAATGCAACAGCAGGCCCCTCTGTGAGACAAGAAGCCGAGGACGGAATCATGGATTCACCAGCCGCTAAACGGGGCAAACGACCACATCAACAAGCCGAGGATGGAATCACGGATTCACCCCCAGCTAAACGGGGCAAACGGCCACATCAACAAGCCGAGGAAGGAATCACGGATTAACCCCCGCTAAACTGGGCAAATGGCCACATCAACAACGCTGCATTCGAGTGCTGACCAACCTCAATGAAATTGACAAGGATTCAGGAAATAGGATCTTCTCAGCTACTTGCCAGTCAAAGACGGGGGTTACCTGCCAATGGTTTTTCCGTGCAAGTCTCAGAAAGGCTCAAGATAAAACACAGACGGTTATGTTCATGCTTGACTATTATAATTCTTACTGCGGTGTGTTCAGGACATTGTTGGCCATTCCCTTTGATGCCTGGCGTGACAAGATGATCGGAATATCAGACAGGATTTCAACGCTGTTTCGTGACTGTCGCAACTGGAAAGACATTTTGGGGGTCAAGAAAGCGCTCGCTTTTTAGACCCACCCCTCACAACAGCCAATACCGCCCCTTCAACGTTAACCACGGCCTTCTCAGTATATAAAAACAACCAGGCAGACCGATCGGGACTCCGTGCAACTTCACTCACCGGACTTCTTACATCTGACACCATGAGGAACGACGCGGGCAGCAGTTTGACATTCTGCGGGCGGGATAGCTCACGTACTCCACCGCCATCTCCTTCAAACGATTCAAACGCTTCATCATCGGCGCAGCACGGGTCCCCGGGCGGCGATAAATTCTCCCTGGAGCTGTACCCCCCTCCTTCACCCGCATCCCCGCCAACTTCTGATTCTTCTGCCCTAAGCGACTGTGGGAGCGAGAGTATCCTCACGTCGCTGCAGAGGCATACCATCGACTGGTCCAGCCCCCCCCCCCCTGGAAGCGCAAACGGCGGTCCTGAGTACTTTGTTTTATGGAATAAGATGGCCCTATGACCCTTATATGACCTCAGACGGCGACCCAGGACGAAGATTCACAAGCTGTGAATCTTCCTGCCTGTCTCCTTCCTTGTCAGCTTGAGGACACGCAGCTCCCTGACAGCCAAGGAGATCCAGCCTCCCCGGCGCTATCCCAGGACTCACAGCTCCCCTGCGGCCAAGGAGATCCGCCCTCCCCGGAACCTTCTTAGCCAGACCAAGTAGAGGCTGACACCGGGGCCGATGAATATGACGGGTGGATTCGCTTCCGCTTCATCAGAGCAGTGAAAACTGTGCTGTATCGTCATTTGAGCGCAGCGATCGATAAATACATGCATGATAAGTGTTATGGATGTAACAATGACCGTCCTAGTCAGAGAGACCATGAATGTTTGAAGCTGCTTGAGAATGAGCTCTATGAATACAAGTACTATGGTGTAATGCGAGTACTTTATAACGAGCGTTTCATCGATGCTGTTCAACAGTTTCTAGCCGCTCGCAACATCCATCAAGACAGTAGCGCAGTCAATGCTGTCGTACAGGCGTATCTGTACGAATTGACGATGGTGAAGCGTGTATTTCATACAATCTATGATGGGTATGATCAGCTGGTTGAAGAAAACTATGAATTAAAAGATCAACTTGAAGCCATCACGCACTACTGGCGGGGGTGTTGAAACCAAAGCCTGCATGTTTTCTTTCTCTTTTTATATTAAATTAGTTTAGGACATCGTATTAAAAGAATGTCTTTTCAATGTATCTGTTTAATTTTTACATTTTTTCTTTTTATATATGAAATGATTGTTTTACGATTAGTTTGTGGTATAATAAATGAATGTATTTTCCTTCCTGACTATGTTAATAAAAAAAAAATATAAAAACCCGATTACAGGCGTCTTTTCCTTCATTTAGTATAACTACGTGTGTGGGAAGGTATGGCTTAAGAAAAGTTAATGAAACTGGTATATTACACACCTGCTCACCCTGGTTCTTTCGGCGGAGTAGATAGATTACAGAGAAAGTGGAAAGTGAAACGGGCGAGAAGGTCCCGGTTGAAAAGGTTCGAGACTTTTTATCAGAACAAGATGCTTATTCTTTGCATAAACCCGAGAGAATAAGATTTCCTAGAAATAGAGTGTTTGTCACCAGGCCTCTGAAACAGTTTCAAGCAGATCTTTGTGATATGCAGAGTTTGTCCAAAGAAAATGACGGTTACAATTATTTATTAACCGTCATCGACGTATTTTCCAAAAGAGCCTACGTCAGGGTTTTAAAAAGGAAAACAGCGTCCGATGTCGTAACAGCTTTCAAGTCCGTTTTAAAGGAGAGTCAGATTCCAAAGAGACTTCAAACTGACGACGGTAAAGCATTTTTCAACAAATCATTCAAAGCGTTAATGGATAAAAACGGTATTGAACATTTTTACACGGTTATTGAAATAAAAGCATTGGTGGTTGAGAGGTTTAACCGTACTTTAAAATCAAGAATGTGGAGATATTTCACCGCAAACAACACTATCCGATATGTAAATGTGCTTCAGGATGTGGTCAAAAGTTACAACCACAGCTATCATTCAAGTATTAAAATGGCCCCTGACGAATTCACCGCTAGTAACGCTTTTCAGGTGTTTCAGAATTTGTACGGGACTAATTCCAAACGCTGCACAAAACTCAAGATGACGTTTAAGCAAGGCGACCATGTCAGAATATCCAAAGTGCGTGGAGTGTTTGACAAGAAATATGTAAAGAGTTTCACGGATGAAATCTTTACAGTTACAGAAGTGTTACAGCGATCGCCTCCCGTATACAAACTGAAAGATTTAGACGGGGAGCCCGTCCGAGGTTCTTTTTACGCTGAGGAGCTTCAAAAGGTGAAAATGCCAAAAAACAAAATGTATCAAGTGGGTAAAATATTGTGCAAACGCACCGTCCGGGGAGTCAGGCAGGTCTTAGTACGCTGGAAAAATTGGCCGGAGAAATTCAACAGCTGGGTGAGCGCGGATGACCTCTGTGATGTATAAAAGAAAGCGCCTCTCACCGGGAGGGCTGACAATGCAACATGAATCGCATAGCCGAGGACCAGGGATTTTATTTGACGCTACCGTCCAATGCTAGCCTCAACGTTTTTAACACTAGAAGTCCCAGAGAATTTCAGTTTTCTTGCAAGACCCCCTCCCCTCTTCAGGTTTGTGTATTCACTCTACCTTGCTAACTGTCACTATTGTAATGCAAATAACCTGTGACGGGTCCTAGTTCCTGAGCTGAGAACACGTCATAGCCATGCTTTTCTAACAAGGCAAGGCAGAGCCTATTTATATTGTCCATTCACCAACAGACTCATTTATATTGCAAAGGTCACTATGTGAAAGATAGTGACCTTAGAACAACTTAGAGAATAATTGTATTTTGTCTTGTCTCGCCTTTTCATGTCATTCAACATTTCAGCTTAGAAAATAACAAACAGTATGACTTCAGTATTGGAGTAACATTGATTTCACCCAAGGAAAAGCACTACATTTAAAGCTACAATTGCCCCATTTAGCAGTTTCCACAAACCCAAGGTGAGTCCTTCCTGCATTTGCAACAGGTATACTTTGTGTAGTGCACACAACGCTCAGTGCTGTGGTTCCTGTTGCAGAGATTGCGCACCTGGCACTGTGTTGTTTTACCATGAGAACGTCTCTTCATCTCACGATGCTGTCTCATCTTTTCTTCTTGTATTGCCTTTTCCTGCATAAACCTCTAACAAAGTTCATGAAATTGTCCATAATTACAGTCCTGCCCTGGTCCATAAATGGCTCCATCAGTTTCACAACAACGTTCTTAGACAGCCTTTCTCCTGTGGGTGGGAGGAATCTTTTCCCAAATAGGGGATGGCATTACACATGTATTTTGTGTCCAGATCCACTGCAATCCAAAACTTAATTCCAAATTTATCAGGCTTTGATGCAATGTATTGCAGAAAGGAACAACGAACCTTTGATGGAAATAATTGCTCATCAACAGGAATATGTTGCCCTGGACTGTAGGACACACACAGTTCTGTACAAACTGTTGCCAGATGTTTGAAATTGCAGCAAATTTGTCCGTTTTCACACGTTCCAAACGAGTGTCTTTGTTGTCGAAGCGCAGATATTTGTTTATCAGGGGTGGATTTACCATTAGGCGAAACTAGGCAGTTGCCTAGGGCCCCCAAGTTCCTGGGGGCTGATAATCCAGCCAGGCTTTGAGAATGATGTTGTTCAACCAGACTGAGAGTCCAGCATCATCCACTCTGCTGGTAAGCAGTCATCACAGTTTACTTCCTGAAGATGACCCAGCTCTGGCCAATCAGCTGTCTGATCGTGCACGCTGCTCAATAGTACTGAGAGGACCGCTCCAGGTGAAGAACAGGATCATGCCAAGAAATGGAGACGGGCGCAGATTTACTTCCAGCTATTATTTCATTCAAATAAAAAATGGAGAACAGATAAGCAGACCATGGCTTGTCTACTAGAAAAAGGGACAAAAGAAAACATAAAGGAAAACAACAAGAAAAGGGATAAGAGAGGGACAAAAGGAGAAAAAATAATGTATATCTATTCTATTCAAATTTCTGTATCTGTATAACGGGGCTGTTATGTGTTGTCTTCACAATTCAGAGGGCCCCATGCCTTTCTTTGCCTAGGGCCCCAAATTTCCTAAATCCGCCCCTGTTCATCATATATTGAAACCGGTTTTGAGGCATTGTGGCTTTTATATGTGCATTCCCAAAGTCTTTGGACCACAAATCCCGCATGGCACCAACACTCCCCTGTGCTGCCTTCATAAACTGATCTGCAATGAAAGCCACCAGCTCATACACACTCATTTTCCAGCCATGTTCTGTTATGCAACCCTGCTGTACTGTGCAGTCTCTGATGGTCATCAGCACACCAATATCCACCAAACAGAGGAAGCTTTGGAGGCGACTTGTAGTTTTTTCGGCTTGCAAACTTAGTTGGCCCTCCAGAATATACGCGCGCGTGTGTGTGTGTGTGCGCACGCGCTCCGCTGCAGCGTCGCGGAGGAGAGATCGCGCTGAACCGACTTGAGTTGCCTCCTAGTAAATAGGGCAGATGGTCATTATTGTATAAATATTCTTGCTTGCCGTCTTTACAACGTTCCAGCACATGCAGACATACAGCTGATCGCTGCGCTGGTGGCTCCGCTGTCTGAAATTATTATTATTAGTGTCTTGGCGACACTGATGACGTAGACCTAGTTATATTAAATTACAAATATGATTTTTTCCCCCCTCTGCTCTCAGGTAAAACACTCGTCAACAGAGAGGTTTGAGCTAAAACCGAAACTGAAGGGGGTGGAATGGTTCTCCAACGACAGGGCTAATGGGGCATTTACATCTGAACAGGGATTCATGAGTTGTGAAGTACTGTCGGGGGGACTGGAGGCTGACGAAAATTCTCGTATCTCTGGGACTTCTATTGTTAAGGATAATAACATGTCGAGTTTCCCCGTGGATTTAGCCGAGCCTATTAATTTACAAGGTCAGTGGCAAGTGGCTTTGACGGAGGTTTCATACCCTCACACATGGCATAACATCCCCTCAGGAAAGGCTTATTTTGAATGGCGGAAAGCGGGCGAGGAAAAAGTCCAGTCCGTACAGATTGGAAGCGGATACTACACTAATTTGAATCAGCTTATCACAGAGATTGAAGCCCATCTGAGAAAGATAGATTCAGATATTTATTTAAAAGTTAACCGCACCGCAAACATACTCACCTACCAGGCTGGAGCTCAGAACCATCTACATTTTTCCGATCCAATCGCCTACATGCTCGGTATGGAACCCAGAATATGGGTCAAATTTGACCACTGGCACGCCCCTCATCCTATAGATTTTAAGGCGGGCTTCTACCACCTCTATTTTTACAGCGACATCGTCGCCCCACAGATGGTGGGCGACGCTCACGTCCCCCTCTTGCGAACAGTTCAGGGCCTGTTTGGAGATATTATCACACAAACCTTTCATAACCCCTACTATATCCCCGTTGCCAAGAGACACATTGAAAATATACAAGTTAAAGTAAAAACGGATCAGAACGCCTCTGTGAAATTTACATACGGAAAGTGCATCGTGAAGCTGCATTCCAGACCTGCGGCCTCACAACGAACGTTTAGATGAAAAGGGATTATGCATATAAAACTGTGGCTGGAATCATTCATAGCTGTGCAACCAGTCGCACCAGCAACGCTGAAGCGTGGTAAAACGTGAGAAGGAAAAAAAAAAAAAGAATCAAGAAAACATGGTTTTCCTGAGAGAGGACCCACACCGTTTCGTCTCCTATTACCAAAGCCAGGTTGGGGGCGCTCCTATTACCAAAGCCAGGTTGGGGGCCGGTTTCTATGGGGCACCTGTTATGTGCGGACGCGGGATAGGATCCATATTTTCAAAATTATTTCGTTTCATATCACCCCTAGTTAAATCCGGCTTCGCTATAGCAAAACCGCATCTGAAAAAGGCGGCCACAAACATCGCCTCGGACGTCATAGGTAAAGCTATGACCAAAATAACCGGCGTGAATAACCAGGAGGGGTCAGGGGTTATGGTTTTGTCAAGAAGAGCTAGAAAGAGACCTCCGGGGCAACGTGTTTGGCGTTCACAAATACTTGTGCCGCGTAAGAAGAAAAAGCCAGTTCGCAAGAGCAAGCCTAGGAGTAGGAAGCCTACTGCGAGCAAGGATATATTTAACTGAATTGGTATTTTTCAGTAAAAAATCAATCATGGCTCTTTTACATCAGAAATCATCAGAATGCACCCTGGCTGAACTCGACCTGTTCACCGTCCCCATGACTCAACTATCTATCGAGGATAAGGTCTACACCGAAATATTACCCGTGTCAGCTATTACAGACATGGGCCCTATTGAGTTCTTTATCCCCGGAGATGGAGAAAAATACCTGGATTTGAACAACACCTTGCTGCACGTTCATCTAAAGATCACCAACGCAGACGGGAGACCTGGCTAATGATGCGGCCGTCGGACTCATAAATTACCCACTGAATACAATGTTCAGTCAATGCGACGTTATTCTGGGAGATAGGTTAATTTCACAGAGTAGTGCGACTCACCCGTACAGAGCAATGATTGAAACTTTGCTCAATTATTCGGAAGACACTTTAAAGAGTCAATTTAGCACAGGTCTCTTTTACAAAGACACCGCGGGAGCTTTCGACTCGATCGTTATGACAGATGGTCCTAACTGGGGTATGAACCGCAGAGCCTCATTCACCGCTAATTCAAGGGAATTACACCTGATGGGGCCGCTTCACGCTGATATATTCTTCTACGAAAGACTCCTTTTGAATTCTGTCGACATGAGGATAAAATTAACCAGCGATGCGTTCTCTCTCATGGGACCTTGTGATTCAACCTTCCGACTGAAATTCTAGGGGCTTCTCTTTTTGTGAAAAACGTTTCAGTCTCCCCGGCTATCCGGCTCAGGCACGCTTCAGCATTAATGAGAGGAAATGCCCTCTATTCTCTTTCGCGCGTGAATGTGAAAACATATTCTATCCCAGAAAATTCCAGGATATGTACACAGGAAAATCTGTTTTTAGGAACCATGCCTAAATATGTCGTTTTAGGTATGGTCAACCACGAGGCGTTCACAGGCAGGAGAAGCTTGTCCCCTTTCAACTTTAAGCATATGGATGTGGAATATTTAGCTCTCTACAAAGACGGCAGACAGGTGCCTGCCAAAGCGTTTCAACCTCAATTCAACGACGGTATTTCAGTCAGGGAATATTACAACATGTTCACCGCTACGTCATTTAAAAGACCTTCCTTTAAGCATCGCTCGTGAAGAATTTAACAACAGTTATTCCCTGTTTGTCTTTAATCTCAATCCGAGCAAGGACGCTGACGCTCTGTCACCAGTGTGTAATGGGAATTTGAGGCTGGAAATGAGATTCAGAGTTCCTCTGCCTCACACGACCACCCTGATTGTGTACGCGTGTTACGACTCAATTTTGGAAATCAACTCAAAAAGGCAGGTCCTGGTGGATTTTTATTAAAACATGAATAACCACGAGATCGAAAGTGTGATCCATCACCTGTTGGGGGATTTATTTCACGGCATCTGGGCATCCGATCAGCTCCCGCTACTGAAACGCACGTACAAAGGACCCGCTTTTTTTATCGTTAACACTCACCCTTCACACATGATCGAGCCACCTTTTTCGACTCTTACGGATTCAGTCCTGATTTTGAATTTTATCCATCGAGTGACATTTTTGAAAGAGAGATCCTCGAAAATATTGTATCATAATCGTCAACTTCAAGACACTCTATCAACTGTGTGCGGTCATCACTGTGTTTATTATCTGTGTCATAAAGCCTGTGGGCTTTCGGTGCATGACATATTGGCTACCTACCACGATGATGTTTATAAAAATGATGTCATGGTATATGATTTTGTGAAAAAATATCAGCATTGTATGATAAATAGGGCCTCGTGCTCGTTTAATCATGGAACTTGTTCTTTTCAAACGTTTAAAGATTGTTACAAACTGTCTCTTGTCTAAAATAAAATAAAAAAACACTGTAGGCATGAATAATTTGAAGCATTAATTATTTATTCTTTATTACAAATTATTTTCTCCAGTTTTTTATTTCATACAGACTTTTAGGGAAAATTTCAATCGTGCAGGGTTTTTGACTCTTTTGCTCTGGTCCTTTCTCGGGGGTGGGATCCTCAAAGTCTATTCCGGGGAATTTAGGGGACAGCACGATTTTTCCTTTTCGTTTCATGACAGGTTTATCTTTGTTCTTCTCCGATACACCTGTTTCTTTTAATTTTTTCATAAGCGTTTGAACTGATGCGGTTGAAACCAGATACATCTTTTGCGCCGTCCTAAGAGACATTTTCTCTCATCTCCTGATGACACCTCCCAGCACCTCTCTTAATAAAGGGGCCACGACGCTCAGCAAGGGAAGAATAAACCTGCCCGTCTGACTTTTCAGAAGCGACTGCTTGCGCTTTAACCCTGTTCTTTTATCAGCCAGCAGTCTGATGATCTTTTTCTGCTTCTCCAGTTTTTTATGTTGAGAAGGAGATACTTTAACGTTACCTTTTAAGATATTGAGAGCTATCTCACACAAGGCTTTGAGAAAGACGGGTGAGCAGTGGGCAAGAATGTCTTTACGTTTCTGTGGTGTAGCATGAAACAGAGCTCTGAATAAGGGAGCGTTCCTTCTTATGGGCGCTGACATGATGAATTAATTTAATTTAATTTCAGTACATACACAGCCGGCCACTGACCTGGGAGCAATCCAGTTCTCAGTCTGAAACGGTCTGGACAAGTCGGAGTCAGATCAATGATTAAATACCCGTGAGGTTCTTTGGTGGCGTCTTGAAAACTCTCCATAAAGAAAGTTTTCTCTGACGGAAATATTTGACGGGCTAATATATTCAGTTGCAGTTTATCTCTGGGATTCTTAAACAACACCATATAATTAGCGTTTAAACTGATGGTACGGCTGTACTTGCCTTGATGAAACACATTCTGAGTCAGCATAATAACGCTCATTCTTTTATGATGCCGGTATTGGGTAAAAATCTTGACCACTTCTGGATGCTCCGAAGCCTGAAATATTACATCGTCTAAAATAACCAAATGATTTTGATCAGGAGGAAACAGATTTTCATCATCAAAAGAATCAGGTAGTCCTTTGATGAATTTAATCTTTTTATTAATTTTTTGCAATTCAGAATACATACTTTGGAAACAGGTGTAAATCCAGACTATATTTACAGGAACAACATCAATAACATGGTTACAATTTTGCAAAACACTTTTAACAAAAAAAGTTTTACCACAACCACTCGGCCTCAAATTAATACATGAAAAGGGGGTTTTGAATCTTGGATCAAATTCAACCTCCTGTGTTTCACGGGACAGCAATTTTTTTTTCTCAGTTAGCCTTTAATAGCCAAACGGAAGGGTTGTTCCATCAGGAAAAAGCCTTCTCTTGTCATACACCACCTGGAGCCTTTTCTGAAATGTGGCATTTTGAAGCTGGAAGTTTCTTTTAAACTGCCTTAAAGCAGTTAGCAGTTACAAATATTAAAGGTACACTAGAAACAAAGACGCGTTTCAACCATGATACAATGTCATTCAACAGCCACAGCCCTGTTTAAACAGGGCAGACACACTCTTGGTGTTTCTATCTGTGGCAAAGCAAAAGCCCTCCACAAATTGTAGAGGATCAAGAGAATTTACTAAATTTTATTTAACAGTGCACATCCCATTTTCACAGAGGCGAGCAAACTCTTCATAGTCCTCTCAACGGAAAGGCAGCAGCCTTACACACATTTTGGACAGTGACCAGAGTGAATGGCTATGATTGGGGAAATGGAGGGTATGTCCCACGCTACTCGAGTCTGAGTGACGGTCTCAGAAAGAATTAAACAAAAAAACATTCAAAAAGCTAAAATAACCCCTAAAAAACATCCAATAACTCTATCATATAGGGGTTTTCTAATGTATTATCAAAATAAACCACGTTTACCGATTTATATCAGTTTTTTTAAAGGTTTGAGCATGCTCATGAGGAGCAATGCATGATGGGAAATTTTGGCTCCTCCCGCCGTCCCCCGGGTTTAAAATTGAGGAAAAGATCATTTCGATGTCATCCAAGCAAAAAATAAATATACATTCTTACATCCTATAGTTAAATACCTTTTGTTCCATGAGACCATGGCTTTACCACAATATATAAATAAAGGTGAGCTATTAAAAATAACAGTGTGAAAACTAGCAGAAGAATAATGGTCTGACATTTTAGCTGCTCCTTCGTAGAAGTATTTCAGGCTTTTGTTTTGTTGGGCTTTTCTTACATTGTTACTGCATTTAAGATACAAAATAAGAGATTAGTGAGAAAAACTGATTTATTGATTATACACATTTTGGAATCCTGAGCAAAAGAGGGCTATATTTAGAAACGTAGTAGGTAAAAAGTTAAATTAGTCAAGGATGAATTAGAACCATGTTGTGTTACTTTTGTTTATTTTTATTGAAACGCAATGAATTTTAATGTGTTATCATGGTAAAGCTGACTGTTTGCTTTAAGGATGGTAAAAGCATACATTATATGTTTTATTCAGTAAGACAGATTTAGAAACCATTATCTAAAACAGAAATGCCGGAATCCTCGGCTCCAAAAAACAAACAAAGAAAGAGAATTATACACAGGTAGATTTAATTTACTAATTAATAAGATGGTATTCAAAACCTCTGGAGGTTTTTCACGTTTTGTCATGTTACAGACACAACCTTCAATGCATTGTTTGGCATCAAACCCAGCCGCAGTGCTTGTTTCCAAAAAGCTAAAGCTTAGTATCTTCTGACCGAAGCACACACTTCCAGTCTAAGTCCCAGAACAGTTAAGTTTTCAGTTTCTGATGGTAGCACAGAGTAGGCTTTTTTTTTTCCTATCCTGACTCCCAAGCTGGTTGATACCTAATATAACATACATGATGGTTTTAGAGATTTTGTATCCCGAAAATGCAGCACTTGATAATAAAAAAACAATAGTTTATTATTATTATTATGGAATTGAGTCTTATCCACACTGCAGGCTAAAGGTATACGGGGAAACTGGTCAGAGTAGAAAAGGGATTTTGAGCTAAATGCAGCGCAATCCTTGAAGAAAATCTGACAAAAGACTCAGCATATTGATAGAGCAAAGATAGAGCGGTTTTACCTATGTTAGACCGTTCCTACAAACAGTAACTTAAACCATTTTTTTAAATGCTGTTTAAAATTAAATAAGAGTTATTTTTTTTGGTGTTCTGACCGATGAAATCAGCAAACAGCTCTTTAATTTTCAAGGAAAACCTGAAAGAAAGACAAGGGTTGGCGTTCAAAGTTACTGCAGGGCTTTCATTGAACGGGATTAAATAAAAAGACACATTTTACTGCAAGCAACGGGTAAAAAAAAAAAAAAAACTAAAACTGGCCTGATAAGCTTTGATCATATTTTTTTACCCCCGTGATTATGTTGATTGCAAAAGGCGTGTCTTTGCAGCGTCATCCTGGCGCATGTCTCATCGGGCGACACCTAGCCCCGGAACTGAGGTGAAAACCTCCCCTTTTGATTCTAAGAAACGGAAGGATGCGTCCTGCTGGGTTTATAGTTGTCTGATTGAATAAGCTTTGACGATACTTTTCGTTGCAGGGTGCGTTATGCCGATAAGGTGATTGCAAGGGTTAGGCCTAGGCGCAACGCCATTGTCCGACCCCCCGCTATTGTTCAAACCGGTGTTTTTAACAGATACCTGGCTATGCAGCGGGGTGGATGCAAACCTTTTGAATCTAAGAACACGGTGCATGTATCATGCAGCATCTAAGAGGTTTCATCTTATATACTTCCTGGGCGCTGTATGCCTAGTTAAACGACGCGTCGGCGCGTCAAACAAACGCTTCGGGCTAGTGTTTTAACAAACTGCCCCCCAGACAGACAGACCGGCTGGAGCTCACATTTCGGCCGTGTAAGACACTATGAACGGTCGCTCCACTGACCCGCTTTTAGCGAAGACCCCGCCGTTTGCTTAGAGGGGAGAAAAAACTGAAGAGAAACCCTATCTTGCCGTTGTGTACTGGCGGAACAAGAGTGGAGCATGCATGGAGATGGTATATATTTTTTGCCTCCTTTTTGTTTTCCGTTGGTCTGTATGAGCTACAGATTTATAAGATGAGTAAAGAGATAAGATCTGTCTTTATTGATCTCACAGTGGAGAAAGTTAGTAACAAATGATAATAAATTATGTGGATAATCTGTTTATTTTCATCAACCATAGCTTCCTATCCTACAAATGCAGAGTATAAGTCTGAAGCTTTATACAACTAAAGTTACACGTTTGGTTATAAGTAACCCCACAAAAACCACATTTCTTGACCGTCACCATATGCATTAAAGAATGATTAAATATATAAAAGAATAATTAAATAGGCAAATAAATACTTAAAAGTGATGTGTGTGTGTGTGTGTGTGTGTGTGTGTGTGTGTGTGTGTGTGTGTGTGTGTGTGTGTGCGTGGCCCGGCAGCGGGGATGTGTGTGTGGGTGTGTGTGTGTGTGTGTGTGAGGAGGGGGTAAGGGGTCACATAGGGGTGAGAGGTGTCACAAAATGGGGAGGGGGTCAGGAAGTGGAGGGGGGGTGGCAGGTGTCATAAATCAAGTTTTGACATAAGATGGACCCTATTTGTGTGTGATAGTTATCTCAGATACCGAGCTCGGACTGGTCTCGGCACGGTTAAAAAGGGGTAGTGTAAACGGGGCAATAATCCACAGTGAAACAAGTCCGGGATCAAAATAAGACGAAAGGCCGCTCAGTGAGGAAGAAGCCATAACTTCTCATTTTAGTGTGGGAGGTTTCATGGCTAAATTGGACCCGCCTGGTGGCCAATCTTCATTAATTGCACATTGAACCAATAAGAGCAGAGTGTGAAGGTCCAATTAGCAAGGTAAGAGCACAGTTTTGCTCAAAATATTGCAATGCACACAACATTATGGGTGACATAACAGAGTTCAAAGGAGGACAAATTGTTGGTGCACGTCTTGCTGCCGCATCTGTGACCAAGACAGCAAGTCTTTGTGATGTATCAAGAGCCCCGGCATCCAGGGTAATGTCAGCATACCACCAAGAAGGACGAACCACATCCAACAGGATTAACTGTGGACGCAAGAGGAAGCTGTCTGAAAGGGATGTTCGGGTGCTAACCCGGATTGTATCCAAAAAACATAAAACCACGGCTCCCCAAATCACGGCAGAATTAAATGTGCAACTCAACTCTCCTGTTTCCACCAAAACTGTCCGTCGGGAGCTCCACAGGGTCGATATCCACGGCCGGGCTGCTATAGCCAAACCTTTGGTCACTCGTGCCAATGCCAAACGTCTGTTTCAATGGTGCAAGGAGCGCAAATCTTGGGCTGTGGACAATTTGAAACATTTATTGTTCTCTGATGAGTCCACCTTTACTGTTTTCCCCACATCCGGGAGAGTTACGGTGTGGAGAAGCCCCAAAGAAGCGTACCACCCAGGCTGTTGCATGCCTAGAGTGAAGCATGGGGGTGGATCAGTGATGGTTTGGGCTGCCATATCATGGCATTCCCTTGGCCCCATACTTGTGCTAGATGGGCGCGTCACTGCCAAGGACTACCGAACTATTCTGGAGGACCATGTGCATCCAATGGTTCAAACATTGTATCCCGAAGGAGGTGCCGTGTATCAGGATGACAATGCACCAATACACACAGCAAGACTGGTGAAAGATTGGTTTGATGAACATGAAAGTGAAGTTGAACATCTCCCATGGCCTGCACAGTCACCAGATCTAAATATTATTGAGCCACTTTGGGGTGTTTTGGAGGAGCGAGTCAGGAAACATTTTCCTCCACCAGCATCACGTCGTGACCTGGCCACTATCCTGCAAGAAAAATGGCTTAGAATCCCTCTGACCACTGTGCAGGACTTGTATATGTCATTCCCAAGACGAATTGACGCTGTGTTGGCCGCAAAAGGAGGCCCTACACCATACTAATAAATTATTGTGGTCTAAAACCAGGTGTTTCAGTTTTTTTGTCCAACCCCTGTATAAAGGCCAGATTAATGTTTGCTGAGGTAGTCAGGGACAAAGGCCTACATTCCTGGACGTCTTGTGCTTTGATTAAGCTAAAACCGAATTATTTGGACATAATGACTATTGTTACATTTGAAGGAAAATACAGATGTCTGCAAGCTTGTGGGCACCATCCCTCCTCTGAAGTACGGGGGTGGCAGCATAATGCTGTGGCGGTGTTTTGCTGGAGAAGTGAATGAAGTTCACAATACATGGTATCATGAGGAAATGTTATGTGGAAATGTTGAAGCAACATCTCAACACATCAGCAGAAAGTTGCAGATTTAACACAAACGGGTATTCCTAATGGACAATATCCCTCCGCATACCGCCACATTAGTTACAAAGTGGACAATCTTTTCTTGACTTTGAGTTCTGGGGCAATCATATTATCTGTTGGTTTTCCCACATGCCAATCACTATGATGAGCTCATGTAACGTGAATGTGCATGCACATTCCTTGATAGTTTCCTTTTGGTGCGCAATTTCACACTTCTAGTGTTTATGTATCCAGTGAGCTTCGGTTTCAGCCGTTCATTGTAGCTCCACTAATGTCACCATATACTTTGAAAATGGCTGAGAGTTGCAAGAAGCAAACTGTTTCACACATTTATGAGAAGAAGGCCTCAGAAGAAAGAAATAAGACCAGAGTGTATTTGGGAGATTCTTTCACGCAATCCCCCTGAGGAGCGAATGAGCAGGTGAGACGATCTTAAGCATGCGCAGTGATAGAAAAAGGGAAAACTTGGGCGTGTCTTATCTACATTTCCGGAAAAATCATCCACTCTACCTTAAAGTAAATTATTTTTTAAGAATGTTAAAACAATCTAAAACTAAATCTCTATCTTATTATTACGCTACTTTAATTTTTATAATCCCTGCTGACCTAAAACAGGAATTGTTTGATTTGATGTCAGTGAGAAAAAAAATGTGTGCTTTTTTTATTTTAGATTGGATTTATATATCTGGTTTCAGTTGTATGTTATCTTGATATTAAAGTCCCAAATGGAGCAGTATCATAATTATTAATGTGAAAAATCAGGGAATGTTTTGAAGCAAATAGCTGTTTGCTTGAGACTTAACTGATAAATTAATCATCAAAAACTTATGGCAATTAATTTTCTGGTAGTTGACTATTAAATTGATGAATCCATCAGCTTCTGAGTGCTGTCTTGTTATTCAGCAGGCTTGGAAATAATGAAAGTGCTCTGTGCTATGGGGCTTTTCAGGCACCCGGCTACAATGTTTGCCTGCGGCCACCAAGGAGTTTAAGCAGCTATTAAAGTAAGAATAAAATCTGTTTTAGTGTTTTTTCTGAGCACACACTGAGAGGAGGGAGAGCAATTATAGAAGGCAGAATCATTGAGTATGAGAGACGTAAACAGAGAGAGAAAAAAGAAATGCAATTACAGTTTAATACAACAAAAGACAATAGTGGTAGAACACCACACTTGGTTTGCTATTCTTATTCCTATAATAATCCTCTTGTTTGAAAATACATTTATTTCTAAATGTTAATGCAATTGCTTTGCCTACCACACACAGGTCCCTGCAGTAAATGCATCTTTATTTTGTGTTCCTGGAATGCTGTGTTTCAAAAGCAATTGATAGACCAACACACGATTTTTTTATTGTATTTCTTTTAACAAAGTACATTCATAAAAAAGGCCTATTCATAAAATATCCATCCAAATATTTCCATTTTACATGCTACTTTTACTGAAACATCACGGACAGAGGGCTTAGTTTTAAAATTGAACTGTCATTAGAGCAAATTCATAAACGATTGTTTTCAACAGCAGACAAGCTGAACTAGACAGACGGCAATGTCAAACTGAACTCACGTCAACAGGAGACGTCAACTGAAATAATAATAAAAAAGATAACCTGAATTTAACAGACTTCAACATATTCCATATTCCAATTTACTTTTTAGGCTAATTATACACAATTTAGACCTATTGCTATTTTAACAAACAAGCATTTTATTAGATGTTGTCTCTTATCTGATGTGTTTCAGATGTTTGGCACTTTGTTTTACCTTTTGTTAAAGTGCTCTTTAAATAATGATGACATTGATTATGATTATGATCAGAATAAACTTTCGCATCACCTCCCAGAAGCTGGAAAGAAAAGAGACAAAAAAAATTCACACCTCACTAAATATTTTAGTCTAAATATTTTAGCATTAATATTTTAGGCTAAAATATTAAACTTTTTATTTGTTTTTCTTCAATCCCACGGTGATGTTTAGTAATTTCTGCCAAAGGCTGCAGCATTTTGATTTAATCCATCTGAAAGCAGTATTTGCAAGCCATACTCTGATTGGATGGGGAAAAAAACCTGTCTGTGTTTGGCTGGTGAAGTGGACAGTTTTTGAAGTTGCGAGCGCAGAAACAGCCGAGGGAGCGCACAGCTGGTGTTGAGCGTGGAAGGAACAGGTGTGCGCGAGCAAACTAGCGCGCGAAGCGAGCAGAGATGGAACTGAGTGCGACAGTGGGTTGAGAAGAGTTTTTCAGAGTTGAGCGCGCACCAGACCGGTTTTCAGCGTTGAGAGTTGTCTCACAGCGCTTGGATTAGTTCCTGCGCGCTCAAACAGAAGGCACGAATATCGCTTCACAGAGTTGAGAGGCAGCGCTGTCTTCTTCTATCTTCTCCTCGCTCTTCTCGCGCCTCCCCTGTGACTCTTTGGCGCCCCCCAGGGGAGGCGCGCCTCACCTATTGAAAACCCCTGGGCTATACCCTTTATGTATGAAGTCAGGTAAGCTGTTGTTTAGCTTTATTTTCATTTCAATTTTATATTTCTCTGAGGAAAAAAAAACACTTTCATTATTTTTCACGAATGGTTCAGTGACTGTTTTGCTGACAGCTTTGTTTGAGGTCTGAGAAATTAAATTTTTTTCGTGAATGTATAGTCTTTTTCATAAAGCTGTCAGCAAAGAATGAATACACTCCCATTTGGTGACCCACTCATTTAACAGGGAGTTCTTTATTATGGTAAGGATCCTGTGATCAACCATAATGGATGTAGTTTAGGCATACCTTAAAAGACAAGAAAGAGTCTTTGCTGAGCTCTAGAAAGAAATTGCTGTACTATTAATGTTAGATCCTTCTTCTCCGGTCAAGAACATGTCCCCAGTTCGGCCTTTCATAAAAGCGTCAACAGTGGGAATATTTATAGGCTGAAATTTTAAGTATGAGGTCTTTCTCTCTGGGAGTCAGTGGCTCAGCATTTTCCTGACAGATTTACAGTAGCAGATGTAGAAATAGCCGAGTGTAAGATGAAAGCAGAATTTATTACTGTATGGGTTTGTGTGGTTGAGCTGCAGCTGATGGAAGATGACAGTGATTAACAAGTCTCTTTTTGTATAAGACAAAACCTCAACAATGCTGATTGTTTACCTGCAAAGGTGGGTATAAATTATGAAAGGAGAGAGTTGAAGGTTTTTTTTTTAGGATGCAGGGTGCTTTATTGTTTGCCTTACTCATTGGGGAGACAGATATATGGCATATGCTCTGTCGTGTCGGTAAGAAAAACCCAGAACATCATGAAGGACAACAGCAAGGTTGTGTCTTCTTCAGCATGAGACTAAAAATATTGGAGGAAAGATGTACTATTGCTGCATAGGTATCAGGTATTACTGAACAATGAAGCAATATTTCTAATGCTTAATTATTTTGGACCCTCTTTTAATTCTAGTTTACCAACTTTAAATCAGTTTCCATTCTCACTTTAATCCACATTTCAAAATAATCCCTGTCATAATTTTTTTAACTAAAAAACGCAGCTAAACGTTGGGTGATTAAAACAAATTTGAGACTTTTTTTTTTATTTGTAGGAACATAATTAAACACCATTCCCATGTCTTTGCATGTGCACTTTGACTAGACAGTTCTGATATAAATTTAGAAATGATGGAAATTAGTTTTCAGGTCTTGTCAAGATTCTGAGATGGATTTAGCCCTGGACTTTGACCAGGCCATTCTAACAAATGGATCTGCTTTGATCTAAACCATTGTATCTCTGGCTGTATGTTTAAGGATGTTGTATTGCTGGAAGCTGAATGCCCGTCCCAGTCTCAGCTCCCCTGGAGTATCATGGGCCTCTTGGCTTCTTTTCTAAATAATCCTCTCATTGTCTATCGTTCAGATGGGCGTCCATGTCTTTGGTAGTTCCCCCCCTCCCCCCCCCCCCCCGACTATCCCTCCATGTTTTTCCCTCAGCTACCACCTTGTTGAAACCTGGTTCTCAGAAACTCCTCCACACTTCCACCAGCACCGACCATTACCTTTCAACCACCTCCAAGCCACCACTAATCACCAACTCCGTAAGTTTGCCTCTGCCACCACATTCTGCCTCCCTGCTCATTGTCGGTGCTCAACCCCTCGTCTCCTTTCCCACAGTCTGCGACCAGAGCCTTCCCAGTCCTCCAGTCCCTGTTCCAGTCCCTGTTCCATTCCCCACATCTGCCCATTATTCATTCCTTCAATACATCTTTTAAACTTCCCTGTCATTTCTGTGTTTGCTGCTTCTGGGTCGATCATGGAAAGTGTAAACATGACAGCTCCATCCTCTTTCCATACATGTCGAACAGAACTTGTGGTTCCTCACCCCGTAGCAAAGTTCCTCGGTCTTCATGACACTGTTTGTTCTCTAATGTTCTTTCACTAATCTCTGACACCTAATCAGAACAGATGTGTTAATACCAAGATTCAATTATGCTTTAAACAAATGAATAACACAGAATAAAATATAAAACCTTTGATATCAATAAGAAGAGAATAATGACATGTTATTAATAAAAAAAACTACATTATAATGACACAAGCTCTAGTGATTACATCATCATGAAATTTTCGCATCAGTTGACAGGTTTATCCAGACCTATTTAAATATTTTTTCGCATACAACCTAATATTTGTCAAAGTTTCAACATGTTTTACAGCAACCTCTTTAACAAGCCTGCTGCGTAGGCTTGAACTGCACACTGTATATTTATCTCAGATCTAATGCCTATTCATGATTCCGTGCTCTGATCCAATTATTTCTGACAGCCAATGTGTAGAGAGGTCACAGCAGACTGTCAGCATTTTATTTTACTCCACACAGAGATACACCCAACCCAGTTAACATCATGCCCCTACAAGGTCACATGCAAGTGAACCTCTCCCTATTATTTCCAGGTTATTGACATTAACATACGCTAAATAGAGAGCAACTTTAAACAGCAACAACTGTTCCCGTCTCTCATCCTTGCGTGGGTCATATTTTAAAGATGCTATTAATCTTCTTTATTAATTATAAATACAGTGCCATTGGATAAAGTAAGTTTAGATGAATAAATTGATCATCTTTTTCCCCTCCAGTGGGTTATAGTCTTTTTTGCTGACAATGTGTGGGCCTGTATAATGAAGAAGAGGAGAGGCATTTATATCCAGAAGAATCTTTATTTTTAGCTGACATCTTAATGTGAGTTTCTCAGCATAATTCAAGCCTTTACTCTGCAATCACAGATGTACAATGCCCACAGATGAACTCCATTATTTAAAAAGAAAAACAAGACAAAATGCTAAATTTCCCTTAATTTCAAGAAAAAGAGAAAAAGATATTAAATTCTTTACTAAAAGCTTTCATTTTGGGAGGATCCTCTATCTTCTATTAAATCTACTTTTCAACTAATGATCTTTAAAAAAACATTACATTGTCCATCCAGCAGGTTTTACCATCACCTACACAGAAAGGCCATCTGTGGGATTCGAACCGGGAACTTTTGAATATTTATCATTATCATTATCAAAGACATGGTTGGTCCAGCATTCTCTGTCCTCCTTTCTCTTTCTCCATTTCTCCCTTGCTCTCATTGTCCCTTTCCCCCTCCTATCTGCTCCATACTACAGTATATTTAAGGATTTTGGAGTTTTCCTTGGAAATAAGATAATTGCAGAGGGTTCAGCAGTGGACCTGTGATCTCCTTCAGATGCTTCAATGGCAGTTTCTCAACAGACTTCATCACCATAGACAACAGGGCTACTTCCTGTGGTAATTCAACCCCATTATGGTGTGTTTCTTGGGGACCAGGATGATGGTGGAAGTAGGTGGGATCTCACAGAGCTCCAGAGACTTGTTAAAGATCTGATTCAAGATGGGGGTCAGTTGACCAAGGCAGGCTTTGAGCAAAAGGGAAATGGTCCCAGAGCTTCCCGGGTCTTCTGACACTGAAAGAGCCTTTTTACATCTTTCTCAGTTATCTTTAGTTTTCTGTGGGTAGGGGGTCTGAGGGAAGGAGGGTATGCTCTACTAGCTTGGTGAAGGTTATTTTTATACAACAGTAGATTATTTTTTCAGACTAAAAATTATTGTTATGGTGTAGTGAAGAACACCATTTTCTCTCCAATTTCCTACCATTGTGCCTTAAGTTACACAGCTCTAAAATAAACCAGGGAGCCAACCTCCTATCAATACAGTTGAAATCAGAAATTTACATATCCATCCATCCATCCATCCATTATCTTCCGCTTATCCGGGGCCGGGTTGCAGGGGTAGCAACTTCAGTAGGGAGGCCCAGACGTCCCTCTCCCCAGCCACTTGGGCCAGCTCCTCCGGGGGTATCCCAAGGAGTTCCCAGGCCAGCCGAGAGACATAGTCCCTCCAGCGTGTCCTGGGTCTCCCTCTGGGTCTCCTCCCGGTGGGACGTGCCCGGAACACCTCACCAGGGAGGCATCCAGGAGGCATCCTAACCAGATGCCCGAGTCACCTCAACTGGCTCCTCTCGACGTGGAGGAGCAGCGGCTCTACTCTGAGCCCCCCCCCCCCCCCCCGGATGACTGAGCTCCGCACCCTATCTCTAAGGAAGAGCCCAGACACACTACGGAGAAAACTCATTTCGGCCGCTTGTATCCGGGATCTCGTTCTTTCGGTCATGACCCAAAGCTCATGACCATAGATGAGGGTAGGAACGTAGATCGACCGGTAAATCGAGAGCTTCGCCTTTTGGCTCAGCTCTCTCTTCGGCTCAGCTCTCTCTTCACCATAACGGACCGGTACAGCGCCCGCTTCACAGCAGACGGCGCACCAATCCGCCTGTCAATCTCTTCCGCTCCATCGTCCCCTCATTCAGAAGTTTACATACATTATATAAAAATATACATGAGCTTTTTTTCCACTCTTTCATACATGAAATCTGAATAAATATTTCTTGATCCCATTAGGATTATCAAAATTATTTCTATTTTCTAAATGCCAGAACAATGAGAGCGCTCATTTTTTAGACGTTTTATTAAGTTTGTGAAGGTCGGAAGTGTACATTTTTGTTAATATTTGGTACCCTTGCCTTTAAACTGTATGGTCTAGGTCAAATATTTTGAATAACCTTCCAAAAGCTTCTCAGAAAACTTGGTGGGATCTTTGGCCTGTTTCTGCTGACAGAACTGGTGTAACTAAGCCAGGTTTGTAGGCCGCCTTGCTTCCACGCCTTTTCGGCTCTGCCCATACATTATAAATAGGAATAAGATCAGGGCCTGTTGATTATGGGCTGAGGATTGTCTCAAACAGATTTGAATAAATATAAAAGGATATATATACATATACATACATTTATAAATATCTAAGTACAAAATACAAATATAAAAATGTGACATACAAATAAATAAACAAATTTATATAAACGTGTCTTTGTAAATATATTTTCGAGATTTGAAAATAAATATGCTTGACTTTGTATGTGGAATCTGCATTTGTGAATCTCCTTTTTGCATTTGTGAATCTCCTTTTTGCATTTGTGAATCTCTGTTTCGCTTTCATGTCGATGACGTAATTTTGAGACATTCCTACTGCAAACCGAGATCCAAATATAAATACCACTAGATTTGAATGCGAAGACACCCTCCACTGAACAACCAACAGATGGCAGTGTTGTGCAGCCACAGCTAGTCTGGCAGAGCGGTCTCGTGTGCTCGTGACACGTCATCAGCCTCAGCCCGCTTGCCCAGAATGCACCGCGGCCGCAGCTTCATTTGAGACAGCGCAAACAGAGCTCACAGCGGTAAGTTAAAAATTCCCTTTTCTGCTGCTGTTGTTCTTCAAAAGTACGTTTTCAGATCGGCTGAGACGAGAACATTATACTTTTAAGCTTCCCTATGTGGCCTGTTTACAGAGTTAGTGCGTAATTTTAATAAAAAGTCCGATGTTGAGCGGAGCAGAGAGACCCGCAGACCTCAGAGGGAAGCCGCAAACAGGGCTGATGTTAGACCGTCTTTAGGACACTTCTGTCGGCCAAGTAGTGTGCGTAGTACCGCTGGTTCTGATTTATTTGTTTTGTGTTTATCTGACTGATGTGTGTTGCTTTATTAACTCAATACTTGCTCACCCATCTATTGCCAACTGGTAGGCATTTTAAGATTGACAGCCTATTTCCTACTTTTATCTTTAAAAAAAACATTGAAGATGGTATTAAACACTAACCTGACTCAAGCCAGACGCATGTCGCTCCGCCTAGCTCCACTCACATACATCTGGGACACCGCCATAGGAATTGCCTTTATTGAAGGCTGGGCCTTCAATAAAGGCAATTCTTGCATATGATTGGATAAGCCACTTGTCTGTCATCTTTATCGACGTGCTATTTCAACCACTCACACCGAAGCTAACCCGTGACGCTGATGAGAGCGACGCAGGAAAAAAAAAAAAGTGTTTTATGTGTTTGCGGCTCTAGTGGCACGCATTTTATTGACAGTGAGCTGACAGGAAGAGGGGGAAAGACAGGCGGCAAAGCGCCGCGGGTCGGAGTCGATCCCGGGCCGCCCGCGTTGAGGACTAAAGGCCTCCTAATATGGTTCGCGCTAACCGCTAACCGCTCCGGGGCGCGTCCCCGTCTGCAGCGGATGCGGACGCGCCCCGGAAAACAAAACTTGCCAAATCCGGTCGGGAGAAGGGCGAAAACATGGTTTCCACCAACAAAAGCCTTCAGAGCCGTTCTCTGATGTTCTTTTAATGAAACAATATTAGGTAGATTGGACAACACAGAAGAAATAGCAGCATCAATGTTAACGCTTGCTTCCTCGATGAGCCGCCATTGCTATCAAAACAGTCTCACATCATGGTCGCGTCTCCACTATGTCACATCTATGAAATTCCAGCCCTGCGTCCTGATTGGCCAGACCATAAAATTGGTTGGAGAAATCACTTTCTATGGGCGATGTCCCAGATGTATGTGAGTGGAGCTAGGCGGAGCAACATACGTCTGGCATGAGTCAGGTTAATTAAACACATGATCAGGTTGAAATTGTGACTATTGTTCTATAAATAATTAAAATTAAAACCCAATTTTAACATTAGTAACAGTATGGTTAAACTACTTTATTGCACCTACTGACCTTCACAGCATTGATCATTAAGAAAGGAAAAAAATTTTTTTTTATGTCTGCCCACCTTTACAGTGATTATTCTATAAATTATGTGCAGTTAGTTCAGCCCATTTTTTCAGTGAAATGGTAAAAATACCAGAGAAGGGAAGCCATTTGTTACATTTACTATACAACACTATACATTTTACCTTTTCTTTCTTGAGAACTATAATAATATGCATTTTAAGCAGGTATAGTTTTATGCTGTGAAAAGGTGAGAATTGAAAAAAACAATTCTGGTAACATTTGGCATTTTTTATTTACAGGAAGAAACAGAAACAAAATATGTGAGGATAAACACCTCGGTACCAATCCTCCAAATATTTTTTAATGAAGGGAACCTGAAATCAGCCTTCTAGCTAAACAGGGCCACCATCGTCCTCCTCCTTCAGCTGCCAGGGCCAGGGGAGATAGAGGTGCTCGTGACATGTCATCAGCCTCCACCCTCCACCCACCCTGGCTCGGTCACTATTTAGTTTTTTTTTTTTGTTTTTTTTTAGGCCGTCCGGAGACCGGCCTTGAGGGGGGGGGGGGTAATGTCAGGGTTCAGTTTTGATTTGGGTTTTTATTTACTATTTTTCAGTTCTTCCTCCTGTCTGGGTTTAGTTAGGTTCTGGCTTTTGTTTTGGTTAGTTCAGTTTCCTCCTACCACTCCCACTCAGCCTTCTACTGCAGTTAGTCACACCTGCCAGCCACTAATTAGACAGAATCCAATCCACCTGCTAGCCTCCTCACTCCACCTTCACTTCACCGCTGGTCCGTCTTCATTCTCCTGTTGCCTCAGCAAGAGAAGCTCCCACGTCCTCCTGAGCACCACCCGTCTGTTGCACAAACTACCAGAGATTTTCCCACGTTTGGTAAAGTGTCAACAGCCCCAAGTCTGGCCATAGGAGATGTTTCCACGTCTGGTCGTCAGAGCTCCCTGTGTCAACCTGCTACTTTCCAGCCACAAGTAAGGCCACCTCCTTTGGGATTAATCATTGTCTCTTCTGCATCAGGACTTTCTAGCCTGCTCTGGAGGCTACCCGTTTCCACGGCGCCGCGTCCGCAGCACTCCAGTGACCTCCAAGTCTCACCAGCTCTCCAGCTCCTGCATTCACCTTCTTCCACAACCATCCTCCCTTTAATAAACTTTCTTAAACGGAGCTCTGTGTGTGTGTAGTATAGTTCGGTTCATCTCTGCAAAACCTGACAGTATGTCACATTTTTATATTTGTATTTTGTACTTGGATATTTATAAATGTATGTATATGTATATATATCCTTTTATATTTATTCAAATCTTTTTGAGACAATCCTCAGCCCATAGTTGATGGTCTTTCCAAAACATTGACTTTGTTATACTTAAAGCTATAGTTGGTAATCCTGTCCAGAAACACTTTTCGTTTATCTGGGTGAAATGGTACTTCCATCCTGACAGTATTCATTACATTATGTATTGAATACTATATAGTATATTATTCAGTTCTACTTTCACTCCCTCAAACTCACCTTATCTATTGGTTGTCCCACATGCCAATAATTGTGACGCGCTCAAGTAACAGCAGTATGCGTGCACGTTCCTTTTAAGTTTCCGCTTGCTGGCTGCGCATTTTTAGTGTTTATGTATCCGACTAGCTTAGAGGTTAGCTTCGATGTTAGCCTTTGATGTAGCTCCGCTGCTCTCACTGTATACTTTGAATATGGCTGAGAGTTGCAAGAAACAAACCCCGTACACTTTATGAGAAGAAGAGGAAGATGTCGGTAGAAAGAAATAAGACCAGAGTGGATTTGGGAGATTTTTTTCACGTGATGCCGAAAGAGTGAAAGAGCAGGTAAGACGGTCTTGCGTATGTGCAGTTATTCAAAAAGGAACTTGGGAAACTTCCAGAAAAATCACCAACTCTAACATTTAGTCACTTTGTAACCAGTTTGGCTAGATGCTTGAGATCATTGTCCATTTGGAAGACCCATTTGTACCTAAACTTCAACTTACTTGCTGATGTCTTGAGATGTTGCTTCGGAATTTCCACAAAACGTTCTTTTGTCATGATTCCATCTATTTTGTGAAGTGCACCAGTCCCTCCTGCAGCAAAACAACGCCACAACATGATGCTGCCACCCCCGCATTTCACAGTTTGGATGGAGTTTTCAGATCGTCATTATCACCAAACAGTTCAATTTTAGTCTTGTCAGACCACTCTCGCAAGCCGTTTTAACATAAATTCGGTTTCGTCTGACTATCCGTAATTACATTCCAGATATCTAAAAATGCATTTTGACTAGACAAAACTACATTTTGACTATCCGGAATGGTAATTTAGGATATCTGTATTTACATTCCAATTAGGAAGAATAATAATTCAAGATATCTTGAATTACATTTTGACTAGTCAATATTCCTTTCCAGATATCTCAAATTACGTCACCGGATTCGTCATTGAAAGCGTCACACATCCGCACTGAAAAACGGCTTAGAGGAGCTGAAAGTGCTACTATCGACCCATGTCCAAGGTGGAAATATTGAATATTCCGCAGCCCGGGCCAATTCAGGTAATAACCAGATGTAGTTTTTATACTGCGGTAAAGCTATTTGCCTCTTTGGAAATCATAGTAAAGCCAGCTAGCTCATGATTTTGACATGCTAGACGGAACAAGGCATTACAGCTCCTTTAGCTCCTCTGAAAATAAAAGCGCACCTCCGGATCATGTCTGATTCACACTGCTTTCCAGCGTCTATAAAAGTTTAAAGCTTTGTGTTTATGCATTTGCAACAGGAAAAGTATGTATATCAAAATAAATGTATACATTGTGTGAAATGCATAGTGTCACCATTAGGAGACACATGGACACCTCTAGAGGATAGACAGATATAGACAGAAAAAAACAGATGTATAAAGTAAACATTATGCTGAGGCATCTGAATATGATTCTATTTTAGGTGGTCGAGGTAGACCAGCTATTTATATTACAAGAGAGCAGATTGACTTTCTTTTGGCCCAAGGACACACTGTCAAGAGGATGGCAAACATCTTTGGATGCTCAACATAATTTCTTTATAAGAAGTCCAAGGCACTTGGGGTACCAATCAGGGGAAGGTTGGCTGCAGTGACTGATGAAGACCTTGAAACTAACATCAGACAACTTAAATCCCTGTATCCAAATTCTGAGACTGAGGTATAGAATCTAAATATATTGTTTCTGAACAAGTAATATGTTCAACAGTGGTGGTGCAGGATACTAATTATTTTATTATTTAATGTTAAGTGTCACAAATGATGATGATAAAAAAAATCATTTATTTTATGACCAGATGTGAAATCTGAAACCTATAATTTGTAAAAGATTACTTTCAAAATGTTAAATTGTGTGGTGGTTCGAAATAGTAAGACCACATGTCCTTCCTTGAACCAGATGATGCGAGGCTTGTTGCATGCACGAGGACTAGTGGTTCCACGGCGTAACGTCCGTGGCTCGAATCAACCCACTGGCAACTGCAAGGAGGTGGAGCAGTGCAGTGTCTCGACGTGTCTATCATGTGCCGTATCCCAACAGTTTATGGCATATTGATGGCAACATGCGTCTCATAAGGTATCTGAAAATATCAAGGATGTATTTCAGAGTAGATGTCTTAGAACTAAATTCACTATACACATTTGCATACATTATTCCTTATACATTTTTTGTATTTCCATTTAGGTTAGGCTTTGTGGTCCATGGTGGCATCGATGGATGTTCTCGCTTAATTACTTACTTGAACTGTAGCACAGACAATCGCGCCTCAACAGTGCTATTTCATTTTGTCAAGGCAACAGGCCTCTATGGCTTACCTTCTAGAGTGAGATCAGATCATGGTGGCGAGAATGTGCAAGTGGCACTGGTGATGAACCTCCTTCAGGGCATTGAACGTCGGAGTCATCTAACTGGGGAATCCATGCATAATCAGAGAATTGAGCGTCTTTGGAAGGATGTGTTTTTACATGTTCTGGAACCATTTTATAGCACGTTTTATAATCTTGAAGATTCAGCTCTCTTGGATCCTAGCAATGATGTGCACAAACTTTCTCACAGTTTTTCTTCCTGAGATTCAAAGACGACTAGAACAATTCAGAAAGGCATGGAACCACCATTCCTTGCGTACAGAAAACAATAAAACACCAACATAAATCTGGACTGAACGGATGTTGGCAAACATGGGTGCCAACAGCACAGCAACTAACAATGTGTTTGGTGAAAATTCCAACACACTAGAGACTATTGAAGAACTTCTGCAAAAGCATGGCCTTACGCCACTACCAACCAATGATGCTGAAGAGGCTCCTAGTGTAGTTGTAGAACCACCCCAAACCAGGCTCAGTCAGCAGCAACTTCAATCAGTTAATCTTGCAGTCAATCATATTTCAGATCTGAAGGAGAAATACCAGGCCTGTTGTGCAGAAATTGCAAATGCTTTATTGATTTAAGCACATGTCACTATGTTTGAGGAGTGACAAACATCAAGGACATTTGATCAAAAGCATTGTTCTAAAGATACAATTACTACAAATAAAACTCGGAATTGCCTTGAGTAGGTAACCTTACAAATTTAACTATAAAATGTTAAGGTGTTTAAAGACATGACAAATTAAATATACATTCTGGAGAGGGAAAGAACAATAAAAATTCTACTTTTGAAAATGTTCATGTAGAAATAACTAGTATCTCCCAACCCCCTTTTCAAATGCATCTTTTGGACCCTTTGAGATTCTTTAGAATTTGATTTTGTTTTTATTCCAAATGAGCAGTGTTCATTACATGAACTAGAACAATCATTACAAAAGAGTAAACTATTCTTTTACAGAGCAAAAAAATAAATAAATCTTACCAATGATTTTCCAGAGCAAAAATCTTTCTACATTTCAAATAAGACTTGTCATCAAGATATGAGCTTGTTTTAAGTCATTTTTTTCCTTAATATCGACAAAGAAGGACTTATTACATTGGCAGATTATTTCACTTATAGCAAGGGAAAGATGTTCAGTTCAAGTTAAATTAATATGCCAATGTAACTACTATTTTTTCAACAATACTAAAGAATTATTATTATTATAAAGCTCATATCTTGATGAAAAGTTACATGTAAATTAGTTTTATCTTTAGTGTACTAAGAAATTTGCACTACAAAGTATTCCAAAAATACTTGATAAGACCTTTTGTTTTTGCAGTGTGGCTCAAACATCCACCTTTAAATTGTGAAACCAAAAAGTGTTTAATAAGACATCTATTCTTTGCAAAAAAAAAAAAAGCACCCCTTCTGTCATGTACTTTGTGAAGTACTGGGTGTACAGGAAGGCAGAGTACTATAAGGCAAGTATTTGCTTCTGGGAAGACTTTGTTAGCCTCATGGAGGAATTCAATTTGTGGACGATGGGGAAAGCCCAGTGGAGGTACCTTGGATGCTCCAGAAGCGAACTCCAGTATCATTTCAAGGGTAATGTGACTGCATTCTCCTTCTGAAAGACAAAATGTTGAAATTATGACCTTTGTTATAAGGTATCCAGTGTGTACTCTTAAAGACATGGAAGAAAATGTGTTAAATGTCTGTCTTTGTTCCTCCTCAATCTTGTTATATTGGTGATGACAATGCATTTCTTGTTAGTAAATATAAATCAATAAACATTTTGAAGACGAACCATGATCATTGTAAATAGTATGTAAAAGTAGGCATTAATGCAACAAACTGCCCAATATATATTCACTGGTAAAAGACAGACAATTTCTATGGCAGCTTAACAAAAAGACTTTCCAGGAAAGATACTTTTCTAGTAATTTAACTGTTTTTGGTCCTGTCACTAGTCATTTAAAAAGTCTGCCTCTATACTCAAACTATGATTACCTGGGTCTTTGTAAAACCATTTTTCTGAGGACATGCACTTTTCAACCCCAAGGTGTCTGCCGGTGTGCCGCTTGGGCCAGACCCCAAGCGGCACACCGGGGAGTGTACCGCTTGGGGTCTGGGCCGGCGCGTGCCCGGGTGTCTGCCCCTGCACGGGGCCTCTGGTGCGCTGGGGGGCCTCGGGGCCTGTTGACCTGGTAGGGGGGCATGGTCATTAACATCTCAGGGAAGATGCTCTTCCCCTTCTTTGGATCGGCATTCTGCTAGTGGGGGGAGGGGAGGGAGGGGGAGTAGGGACTAACCCAGCCTGGATGTCTACTTTCGAATGTGGTGAGATGTTTGAATGTTAGTGTTGGGGAGGGGTTAAGTCTACGGGTGGGGGGGGGGGGGGGGGTTGGGGTGGACGTTCTGGTGGGCTTGTGTCCGGCCCCCTGTCCCGGTCCTGGTCCGTGTATTCTCCCGGTGCGGGCTTTGCCGGGGGGGGGGGGGGGGGGGGTTTGGCTGCGGGCTGGCTGGCCAGGGTCCCCCATCTTTTTAATTTATTTGTTTATTTATTTTTATTTTTTATTTATGTATATATATATATATATATATATATATATATATTTTTTTTTTTTTTTTTTTTTTTTTTTTTTTTTTTTGGGGGGGGGTAAAGTAGGCTTGGTGGGTGGGCTGGGGGGGGGTGGAGGTGTTGGTCCTGGTGGGTGGTTGGCTGGCGGCACTGCGGCCTCTCCCCAGCCCCCGGACTATGGTGGTGCCGCTGGAGGGGCCCCTTTCTCCGGGTGGGGCTTTCGGGGAGCGGGGTGCCTATTGGAGTCAGTAGGGGAGCTGGCTCCCTGGGTTGGCTCCCCAGTCCTTTGCTCCCCATCCCCGGACTCCTCCCTCTGCCTGCTCCATCACGCCGCCACACATGTAGGTCCTTGGGGAGGGGGCGTTACTGGAGGTTGCCACTTTCTGGTGACGTCCCTCTCCCCAATTTTATCATGCATTTTAGACACTTTCACTTCAAACATTTTCACAACGCACATTCATGTAGGCCACGGTATGGGGGGGTGGGGGTGAAGACGTCTGGGGGGGGGCTTATGTTGTGTGAGCCTCGCCTCGGACGGCTCCCTTCACCCCCTCTCGCATTTAGACATTGAGGGTTCTGGGTAGTTGCTTGGAGGGGGGGCGCTGGCACCAGCTTCCTTACGGAGGGGGGGTGGGCTGTGCCGTGCACCCCCTTCGGTGCTCCCAGTTTTAAACACACTTGAGAACAACATGCAACAACACATCTGAGCGGGCGTAGGGAGGATCGGGGGTCTTTTGCACACCCCGATCTCCGATCGCAGCACGGAGTCTGGGGCCTGGAGGAGGTGCGGGCCACTGGGTCCGGGGTCTTGGCGGGGGGCTGCTGTGGGTAGCCAGCGGCTTGCCGGGTCTGGGGCTGACGCCTCTGCTCTCCCCAGAAAGGGGTGGGGGGCAGGGGTGGCTAGGGTAAGGTTGGGGAGGGAGGGGGTTTATTAGGTATTTAGTGGGTGAGGGGGGTTCTGGTTGGGTGGCCCGTACGGGTCGTGTTGGCCCCCCCTCTTTGGGGGGCCTGGTCCGGGGGGCGTCTGGTCCGGGGGCGGGGCCGGGGGTCGGGCACAGGCAGTCGTATAGTTGAATTGTGGTGACCCCCCCCACTTGGGATTTTTGGATGAGTGTTATGTGGGAATGTGTGTACAGCGTCCATTTTTTTTGTGTCTGTGTGTGGTGAGTGGGGCACTAGGGAGAGATGGTGTGAATTAGTTTTTTTTTGTTTTTTTTCAGGTTCGGGTCCGGTCTGCTCCCTCTCCCAAGAACATCTCAAGTCTCCGATAGGTGCGGAGCCCCTCCCCCCACGTCCTGCCCTCCTCCGCTGCGCTGGCAGGCGCCTTGGCCCTCTGGCGCGTTGACGGTCCTCGGGTTTGGGGCGGGTTCCCGGGTGGGGCCGGGTCCACTTCAGCGCGGCTGGCTGCCGGCGGAGCCCACGGGCTCATCCCCGCGGCTCTTGGGGGCGTCGGCATTGCGGTGGCCTGGGGATTTCCTCGGGGTCGTCTCTCCTCTTTCCTCGGGGGGGGGGGGGGTTGCAGATTTCCTGTGATGGCCCCTCTCGGGCGCACTGCTTTGGGGGCCCCTTTGGGAGTCCAGGGTTATGGGTCCCCTGACCCCTGCCTCTGTGCTCGGGGAAGGCGGGTCTTTGGTTCTCCACAACCACTATCGAGCTATTTCCTTTTGGATAATTTTCACCTAAACTAGTGCACTCTCACAAACTCCCACAGGTGCAGGGTTCCAGGTATTAAGTGTTCACTTATATACAGAATGCCTGTAATTTATTTATTTATTTTCTTTCACTTTCTTTTTTCAGGTATCACATTACACATGTCAGCTTAAATAATAATACATATGATTTAGCAATGGCGTCAAGGTGCAACTCGATTGTATCTGTTGCTTTATGTCTGTTGGTTGTGCTGTTCTTTTTGCGTCTCTTTCCAGGTGATGGAGCAGACAGAAGACGTTTTATCATTCTCTCCCTTTTATCTCTTCTTTCTTTCACCTCTTCTCTTTCTTTTTTTTCTCTTCTTGTTCTTCCTTCACTCTCCTACTTTCCCATTGTAGTGTCCATATAATTTGAAATTCTCCCTGCAGGAATCACAATAAAGCTATTTAATAATAATAATATTAATAATAATAAAATAATTCAACTTTATTGATCTCACAATGGAGAAATTCACTTCTGCATCTTAACCCATCCCCTTGGGGAGCGGTGGGCTGCCACTGTGTGGCGCCTGGGGAGCAATCGGGGGTTAAGGGTCTTGCTCAGGGACCTAGAATGGCAGCTTGTGAGAGTTGAACTCAGAACCTCTGGGACCGAAGCTCTGTGCTCTAACCACTAGGCCACCACTTACATGCACAAATCAAGCGGAGCACAATGGCGTAAGCTGTTTGCTCCACTTGTGAAAGCAAAATCTGTCGAGCTCTATTTGGCATTAAGACATCAATTCTTATTGCCACATTGCTAAATAGGACACTGGAGAAAAAAAATATGATTACTTCACAAAATGTAATTGATACCGATTGTATTTACAGTATCACAATAAATGTACCTTCAATATCCACAAACCAGTCTCTCCAGTAGCATATGGTTTGATTTTCTATCCTCCTTTTATTGCTGCCTTGCACAGAAAAACACACTTGGAAAAGTGTGTACAGGTCCCGTGCCAAGAGTGGTTTCTCCTCCAGTGGCGGCTGGCCCATAGGGGGCGCTCGGGCGCTGCCCTCCCTAGATGTGGAGGGGAAAAGTCAAAATATATATAGATTTTAAAAGTATTATGAATGTCAGTTTTTACTTAATAGTACATGGCTACATGTAATAAGAATTATTAAAACACTTCTACGAATTGACTCTACCAATTGACTCTCATTTAACAGTGCATTTCCACCAACAGAACGTATCATTTCTCTTCTTCTACGCTTGTGGGGCTGCCGCTGAAGGAGCCCCACAAGTGTAGCAAAATAACCAATCGTATACTGTTGCTAGGGAAGATTTATAAATATTTAGCCAATCAGCATCGCCAAAATGAATGGGTTTGGGGCTCCTGGCGTCGTAGCCCTAGCTGCACAGTGATAGGTGCACTTCACGCATGACGTCCCGAGCTACATCCGCGCTACATCCGGGTCACGGTGGTCGGCAAAAACAGCACTGTTTTCGCTTACCAGCGTGACAAAACGGGTGAATTCGAGCGTACTTTTAGTTTATTTTTGGAATCTAAACAATGCCTACGACTTGTTGTGCTGCCAGTTGCACACAGAGGCATTCCAAATCATCGGATGTACGTTTCTTTCGTTTACCGAAGGACGAAGAAAGAAGAAAGAAATGGATAATTTCAATGAAAAGGATCCAATCGTCTGTGGGAGCCATCATACCATGACAGAATTTGCAGTCTACACTTCATCTCCGGTAAATACAACTTAATTTTGCACTAGTCGTTGTTCTACTTAAATCATTATATGAATAAAAAATTAGGATATATATTTAAGTCAAGACGTAAACGTTCGTTTCGTAATAATATACGTACATGTACAATGTATGCAAACCCTCTGGCATAAGTCTGTGAAAAGGATTAATAAGACAAAACCACCAAAATAATCCTTTGTGAACAATGTTTTTTTATTAATTAAATGCTTATTGTGGTATCGTAGTAATTTTCCAACTTTTAATTTAAATGCATGTACTGGGTTAGGCAGGGAAATCTATTGGCCAGCCCCACCAAGATTTTTTTTCACCAGCCGCCACTGTTCTCCTCACAGACAAACAATTCATTAAAGACTGCAGGGTTTTTCTGAATCTCGTCTAGCACATTAAGAGTCTTCAAACCTTCCACAAACCTTTTAGAAATGAGAATACGGTCTTACTTTTAGAATACAACAAGATTTCTAATAGAAAAAATTAGGATCCTGCTTACTGTTGCAATGCAGTGCACACATGGCCATTTACAAAGAAGTCTGCAGCAGATTGCACAAGGGAGTCCCTCTCTTCCAGAGTAGTTACACACCTTAATGCTCCAACAATGCTCAGGGTATCTGCAGCCTGCATAATGGCTTCGTTTGCTTCCACGATTGTGTTTGCATCCTGAATCTAAAAAGAAAAAAAATTATGTGAAACTGAATTTAAGCTTATGATCAATATCCAAAATTCTTAAAATTGATACTAACTTTGATCAACTGCTGTCTGAATGAATGGTTAACAACTTCCTCAACCAGGGTAGGTTGAGACTATGTGCCACAAATGTGGTCATACAGCCTCTGAGAGAAGAAATGGGGTCCATTGCCTCCATGCACCAAACAGACTGATATCATTTTTCCAATACAGTTGTACATTTCTAACTCCAGCGCTAAAGAAAAAAAATGTTACTTGACAATGTTCCATCCTTAAGAATTGGAGAAAAAAAAAAAAGAAAGAATACTGACCACTAGTGTCCAAAGCTAGACGGCGGTCATTCTCATGCCCCTCAAAGATATTCAATTGAATGGTCCTCATTAACAGTCATAGATACTCTCATGTAGGACCACCTTCATCAACTGCCCCTTCAGTGTTGTCCTCTTCATCCACAAAATCAACATCCAGTTTTGCTGCTGGATCAAAATGGCGTCTTCTGAAGGCAAGCAGGCTACATTCTAAAATTCTGTCCCTGCACACATTTATTTGGTTGCTTGTAGGACAGAAAGTCATATCAACCTCTCTGTATAGTTTTGCTAATATAGTGTTAACCCAGTCGTGGTATGCCTAGACCTCCGACCTGTCCTCTGAGCCTCGTATCTGTGAGTTCCTGGAAAACCTCGTTTATGGACTAACCTTGTCTTCTGTTGTTCTCCAGTTTGTCGTGTTTGGACTTACTTACCTCTCTTGGCGTCGTGCTCAAGGAACCAGCTCCTAAGAATCCCCACCGCTCAGATTTTGCTCTGGCATCTCCCCTCATACTCACTTGGTGGTACCAAGCCGGGCGTGAGATTTCCCCTTCCTGGATTCAGCTGGTTCACTCACATCTCTCTGGTTCTTCCATCTGCTCCTCCTGTCTGCCGTCAACTGTGGTGCGCTCTGGATCCCTCGCCAGCTTACATCAATCAGCCCTCCAGTCACTCAGCCACCTGCCACCATCAGCGAGTTACAGTCACAGAGTCCCCGCGTCACTTACTCCTCCCAGATAGGTTGCCCGACTAAATGGTAAGCGGCGCAGCTTCTGGTATTTTTCCCTGGTTCGATCCTCAGTAACTCAACCTTCGTTCTTCCCCACAATCGATCCAGCACTGACGTTCAGACCTCGCCTGTTCTACACGCTGTGCGTTTCTTCGTTGTCTGAGCCTTTAATAAACATCTTAAAATTGTTTCTGCCTCCGTCTGTATCTGCATGTGGGCCAAACACTTAAAAATCATGAAAATATATTTTATTGTGTACTGTTGGAGTAAACAATCGTTTGCAACTGTCAAAATTAATTACATAAGACACTGCCAGAATATGCAAATTTGACTCACTCATCCAAAGGCAACTCTGGTGGATGTTGTGGAGACTCAGGTGGCTCTTCTTGGTCTTCCAGTATAACGTTGGTTACGTACTGTAACCCCAGATTCTATGAATATAGGCGTAGCCCTTTAAGGCTCTCGCTAGTGGGTTTATCCCTTTGCGCGCGCGAGCACTGAAAACTTTAGTCCACGCCCACCAGCTGTGTGGGCCCCACCCCGGTCAGTATAAATAACGGTCAGACCGGATAATCGGCTCCCAAATAGCTATTTTTCTTCAGCCATTCAGGAACCAGTGAGGCCCAGAACTTAAAGGGCTACGCCTATATTCATAGAATCTGGGGTTACAGTACGTAACCAACGTTATATTTCATATAGGCTTCGCCCTTTAAGGCTCTCGCTAGTGGGTTAAAGGTGAAGCAGGATGTGGTCCATGCGTCACTGGATCCTACCGAACCACAAGCCTAAACCACATGTTCTCACAAGGAGCTTCACCTCAGCCTCCAGTGTGCGTAATTACGCACTCAGAAGCGCCATGCGCAGCTGAACCACCGAGAGGAGAAACCTCTCTGTTCAGGGCAGAGGCTGAGTGACAGACCAGAGTCTGTGAACAGTGATAACGAAGGTTATGAACTGTAACAGTAACGCTGGATAGAACAAGCCAAAGGCTCACAGAGATAACACTCTTCAGTCATTAAGATGTCATCCTCTCTGTAGTGGTGCACATCACAACGCAGAGGTCTGGGCAGAGGTTGAGACCAAACCTGCTGCCGATGACGAAGAGGACAAGTTACAAACTGTAACCGTCTAACAATGAACGGAGCAGGTGAACAACCCCTGAGAGGGCAGGAAACAATTAGCAGCTGAACCTCTCTGGTCACAGAGAGAGAAGATCAACACAAAACAGCAGAAGTCGCCAAATGGGACTGGAGAATAAACCTTTCCCACTCCAGGTGGGAGGAGGTTGTCCAGGTGAGCCAATGATCATTCTGTCAGAACTCTGAGAACAGAATGAGTCATGGAGAAAGCTGAGACATCGCGCAGGTAAAACCTGATAAATGAGCACGGAGATGACCAGGAAGCTGCCGTGCAGATGTCCTCCACTGTCATTCCTCCATGCAGCGCTGTGGAGGACGAGATCCCTCTGGTGGAGTGAGCTCTGAGCTTCTCTGGAGGCTCCAACCCAGAGGAAACATAAGCCTGAGAAATAGCCTCACACAGCCAGTGTGAGAGGCGCTGTGCAGACAAAGGCTGTCCTGCAGAGTTGTCTCTGTAATGCACAAACAGGCGCTCTGTGCGGCGCAGTGCAGCCGTGCGCGCCACGTAACACGAGAGCGCACGCACGGGACAGAGGAGATGGCGCGTGACTTCCTCCTCAGAGCTGTGAGAAGGAGGATAGAAGCCATTCAGAGTTATCACCCTCGACCTGAAAGAGCTTGTGATGCTCTTGGGTGTGAAAGCAGGATTAGGACGCAGCACAGCTGAGCTGCCGTCCCCCTGTATGCTGAGACAGGAAGGAGCAACAGAGAGGGCGGACAGATCGCTCACTCTCTTTGCAGACGTCAGAGCTAACAGCACAGCTGTTTTCAATGACAGGAGTTTCACTGGAGCCTGATCTAAGGGCTCAAACGGCAAGTGCGCATGACCAGCGCTAAATCCCACTGAGGAACCAGTGGACGTGACACAGGTCTGTGTCTGCGTACACCTCTCAGGAACCACTTTGTCAGAGGATGGTTAAAGACAGTTCTGTCACCAAAACCCTCATGACAAGAGGAAATAGCCGCAGTATAAGTCTTAATTGTGCTGAGGGCTAAATTCCTGTCCATGAGCTGCTGGAGAAACGTTAGTATGCCGGCTAGAGGACATGAAATGGGATCCGCGCCTTTCTCCGCAGACCAGCGCTCAAAAGCTTTCCATTTTGACGCATACAGCACTGTTGTGGAGGCGGCCCGTGCGCCCTGAATGGTGCGCATGACTTCTTGCGGAAGGCCGAGCCTCTCTAAGCGCTCCCGTTCAGCGGCCAGGCCCAGAGACGCTGGCCTATTTCCGGGTAGCTCCTGATCGCTCCTCCTGCCTGGAGGAGCGCATCCTCCCTCCACGGCAGCTGCCACGGGCGGCCTGACAGCAACTGCTGCAGGTTGGGGAACCACGGAGAACCTGTGCGCTTGGGGGCTATCAGAATTACCCGATGCTGTTCGCCGCGAACCCGGTCCAGGAGCTGCGGTATCAGCGGAACCGGAGGGAAGGCGTAAAGGAGCGTCTGTGGCCACGGATGAGCGAAGGCGTCCACTCCTAGAGGAGGAGCCTCCTTTGGGCTCAGGGAGAACCACAGCGGACACTGTGCGTTCTCTCGTGTGGCGAACAGGTCCACTGCTGGTCTGCCGAACCTGCTCCAGATCTGAGAGATCAGGTCGTGATGGAGGGTCCAGTCTCCGTGACGAGGACCCCCTCTGGACATGATGTCCGCTCCTCTGTTCAGGACATCGGGGATGTAAACTGCTCTGATGGAGAGCAGGTTGGTGCGTGCCCAGCACAGCAGCCGTCTGGCCACGTTCAGCAGCTGAGCTGAGCGCATGCCGCCTTGCCGGTTTATGTACGCCGCTGCAACCCTGTTTTCTGTGTGGATCAGAACATGCTGATCCCGCAGCAGAGGAGCAAAATGCTGAGTCACCTTCAGTACCGTGAGGAGCTCCAGCACGTTTATGTGGAGAGACGTGTGGTCTGGCCACTTCTCTCCCACTACCTGGGACAGACACGTTCCTCCCCAGCCTGACAGCGACGCGTCTGTGAACACCGGGACGTGTGATGTAGGTCTGCTGAGGGGAACTCCCTCTGACAGAGTGGGGGGGTTTCCCCAGTGGGCCAGGTCGGCTCCCACTGATGGGGGGACTGCAACCATCCGCCTCTTTTGGCGCACAGGGTCTATGCGCAGGTGCGTGAACCATCTCTGCAGGTGCCTCATATGAAGCAGACCCAGCGGAACCACCACGTGGGCCGCTGACATCATCCCCAGCAGCCGCATGACGGTCAGAGCTGTCACTGTGCTGTGAGGTCTGACCCGGCGGAGCAGCGCTGACAGTGCGTCTGCTCCCGGCTGTGAGAGTCGGGCTCTCATGGTGGCCCAGTTTAGCTCCACGCCCAGATAAACTATCAGCTGGGACGGGAGGACAGAACTTTTCTCCCAGTTTATGGAGAAGCCCAGTTCTGTCAGGTGTGTGGCTAGAGCTCTGGTCTGCACCGCCGCTTCCTCTCTGGATCGAGCCAGCAAGAGCAGGTCGTCCAGATAAAAGAGGATTCTCATCCCTGCAGAGCACAGCGGCTGCAGCGCCGTCTCCACGCATTTGGAGAACGTGCGTGGGGCCAGAGAGTAACCGAACGGCAGGCGGTTGTACTGATAGGGAATCCCCTGGAAGGAGAAGCGCAGATACTTCCTGTGTTTCGGGATGATGGGAACATGGAAGTATGCGTCCTTCAGATCTATGGAGGTGAACCAGTTGTTCTGGTGAACGTTCTCCAGCAGCTGTCTGATTGTCAGCATGTGGAACCGTCTCTCCATGATCGTCTTGTTGAACAGGGAAAGATCGAGAATGGGTCTCATTCCTCCCGCTTTTTTCGGGACCAGGAAATAACGGGAGTAGAACCTCGTGTTTTCCTCCCCGTGGGGAACCATCCAAATGATGTCTTTTTCCACAGGGTTTCCGCGGGGCATTAAAAGTCATTAAAAGTCATTAAATGAAATTTTCTAAAATTAAGGCCTTAATTGGCATTAAAAGTCATTAAATGTGGTTATCTGTGGCATTAAAAATGGCTTATTTTTTCTAAAAAAAATACGGTCATAAAAACAGTTTCGTCAGATATATTATTTCAGATATAACTGATTCCGCGTTGTGCGCGGAACTGCTTCCGGTTCATCGTAAAGCCGTATGTATTTACAATGTTCGGAAAAGGGACTCGAGGCGGAGAAAGAGCTAGACTGGGAAAATGCTAATTTCAACAAAAGCGGATGGAAAACGAGGAATTCGGGACATGGCTGCAGCCTGTCGACGGTAAAGATGACGAAGGATTTTGCCGTGTTTGTAAAAAAAAATTAAGCTTTGCACAATGGGTGTCAATGCTTTACGGTCTCACACGAAGTCGGACAGTGTAGTCCAGGGTGTACACGGGTATACGGCGCATAGCCACTTATTTTTCAGTCAGCATTGCCTATATCAACTTCTGGAGCGATATTTGTGTCTTTTGTTTGAGCGCGCAGTGAGACAGATATTCAGCGTTTAAACGTCACGCGCTCAAAACTGATAAACTCTTCTCAATCCACTTTGCTCGCCTTCGGTTCCGTGTCTGCCCGTGACCTGCTGCTTCCACGTTCAACACCAGCTGTGCGCGGCTCGCGGGATTCTGTCTGTGCGCTCTTGACTTCAAAAACTGTCTTCAAAAAAAAAAAAAAAACTGTCCACCTCACCAGCCAATCACAGACCGGTTTCTTTCCATCCAATCAGAGTAGGGCTTGCAAATACTGCATTCAGATGGATTAAATGAAAATGCGGCAGTTTTTGGCAGAAATTACTAAACATAACGGTGGGATTGAAGAAAAAACAACAACCAATAAACAGTTTAATATTTTAGCCTAAAATATTTAGTTTAAAGTAATTCCTTGAGTTACTAAGTGAGGTGTGAAAAATATTTTTGTCTCTTTTCTTTCCAGCTTCTGGGTGATGATGCAAAAGTTTCTTGTGATCATAATCATCATCATTGTCATCATTATTTAAAGAGCACTTTAACACGAGGTAAAACAAAATAACATCTAATAAAATGACTTGAGTAAAGAATCAACAGTTTAAAACAACAATAATAATAAGCTGTTTAAATCCTTAAAAACAAACAGAAATTCTTTAAACTGAACTCTAAGATAAACAGGCAACCAGTGAAGGGAGGCCAGGATCGGGTAATGTGCTTTATTTTATGTTTTTCCATTAAAAGGTGTGCAGCAGCATTTGAACCAGCTGCAGACGTTTGAGTGAGGACTGACCGATTCAGAGATAAAGAGAATTACACTAATCCAGCCATGATGAAATGAAGACTTAGAGTAGTGTTTCCGTATTTCTGCCTTGAAAGAATAGGTTTTACCTTTGCTTTGTTCCTTACATGATAAAAATGACTTAACTGAGGCCCCTTTTTGACTGTCAAGTTTAAAATCACCGTCCATTTTAAAATCGAGGGGCTAAACATTCATTGTCAGGGTGTCTAAATCAACAGGATCAACAGTTGTTTGGGTGTTTCAACTGGCATATTTGACAATTCCTCATTTGCAAAGACAAAGAGATTTGAGTTTTGATGTTCTCCTCGTCATTAACTTTATCTCTTTCTATAGATTCTCTTTCTCATTCAATTTAGGACTTTCCATATGCCTTATCATCTAGGTCTATATTGAAAAACCTACAGTAAAGTAATGAAATGTTGATTCTGGATGTAGTGTAGGAATTCCTTCAATATAAACCAAAGACAATTTTACATTACCTGCCAGAAGCTGGATAAAATCTTTAAAAAAGAGACAACAGTATTTTCACAGCTCACGTAGTAGCTCAAGGAAATATTGTAATCTAAATGTTTTAGGCTAAATATTTTAGGCTAAAATGAGTAAACCCTAGTGATGGATTTTTGGGTAAACTAAATAGAGCAGTGTTACATGTCATTGTTTCTAAAACAGCATTTTTCTGAGCTGCGTCTAAAAGGGCAAACATTGAGAGTATACCCACTTCTCCAGAGACCACTACACCACTGCAGACAGCCACAGATAAGCTGCAAGGGGCAGACAACAGCTAACAATGTCAAGTTACTTTTCTGTAACCAACGCAGTCACATCCGCATTAGCTACCGCAAACAGCGCAGCAGCAGCTGGAGCAAACTCTACTGCCATTAACGTCGGGAAATCAGACGGTCTTCGAACAACATTTGGATCCAATGCAACACTGCATGCGGAGGTACTTGTTGATGGCTACTGAACATAGCCATCAACAAGTTCTATATATATATATATATATATATATATATATATATATATATATATATATATATATATATATATATATGGGTACTTGTTGATGGCATTAAATTTATTTCTAAGAGCATTAAAAGAGCATTAAAAAGCATTAAATTGGGGTTACTCATTCCTGTATAAACCCTGTTCCAGGAGTTCCCACAGTTGACAGGAGAGCAGCGCTCTTCTCTGGAGAGGCTAGAACCGTCTCCACGATGCCTGTGAACCGTGGGGGGTGAGACAGGAACTGCAGCGTGTAGCCTCTGCTGATCAGTCTGTCCATCCACCTGTGGATGGACAGACTGATCCAAAACTGGATGTTGATTTTGAGCGGACACGCATTGATCTGCTGTGCTGTGGCGCTCATGGCTACGAGCCAGGCTAGGGCCCTTGCCGCCGTCCTCCTCGGAGATTCTCCGGGGGGAACCCATGGGGGGCCCGAGCAGAAAGGGCTGTGGGTCAACCCAAACCACAGCTTTAACATGCAGACTCTTACTTAATCTATAATTAGAAAAAAAATTAAGCATATTAAAGGTGGTTTACAAATTCCAAGTAATATATTAGAGTTCCTAGATTTAACCCCCCCCCCCCAAACTACTGTCTAAATCATACAGGACACTGACTAAAATAGATGATTCAATATCTCTTCCTATTATGAAATGGGAAGAGGATCTATCAGTCAGCTTTGAACAAAACTTCTGGGCTCAGATATGTCTAAGAACTCTCAAATTGACTAGAAACACCAACTTACAACTGATACAATACAAAATCCTTCACAGAGTACACTACACGGGACAAAGATTATTCAAGATGGGTCTGGCACAATCTAATATCTGTCCACACTGCATAGGCAATCATCCTGATAATTATATTCATGCATTATGGTTATGCACACCAGTCCAGAGATTCTGGACACAGATATGTAAGGACTTATCAAAGTGCTTGAGCTGTAAAATTACACCTTCCCCATCAGTTTGCTTGCTTGGTAATTTTGAGGAAAGCCCTCTGGGGAATAAAATAGTTTACATGGTTTTCACTGCACTATGTATCGCAAAGAAAACTATCCTCATGAATTGGAAAAGTAAGGAGAATCTCAGTATAAATATAGAGTATAAATCAGTATAGAGATCTTTTGTTGGATCATATTAATCTTGAGACAGCATCTGCATCCACATCTGTTCGATCTCTTTAGGCTCCTTTGATTAGCACTATCACTTAGTGGAATGGGGGGCGGTGGGTTGCTTCCTGCAGGGCGCAGTGGCTGGGTGGAGGGGTTCCTGGGACTCTGGGGGCACTTGGAGTGGGGCGCTTGGTGGGTCTGACTCCAGGGTCTGTTGCCCCTATCTGGGAGGAGCTTGGGAGGCCTACGGGTGGCCCACAGCACTTACCCAGCCTGGATGTCTTCTGTCGAATGTATGGTGAGATGTTTGAATGTTTGTGTTGGGGAGGGGCTAAATCTATGGGTGGGGTGGGGGGGGGGGGTTTGGTGGACGTTCTGGTGGGCTTGTGTCCGGCCCCCTGTCCCGGTCCTGGTCCGTGTAGTCTCCCGGTGCGGGTTTCGCCTGGGGGGTGGGGTTTGGGATGGCTCGTGCGGGCTGACTGGCCAGGGTCCCCCATCTTATTAATTTATTTGTTTATTTATTTATTTATATATATATATATTACTATTATTATTATTAATTTTTTTTGGGGGGGATTAAAGCCAGTAGGCTTGGGGGGTGGGCTGGGAGAGGTAGAGGTGTTGGTCCTGGTGGGTGGTTGGCTGGCGGGCCCTGCGGCCTCTCCCCGGCCCCCGGGCTATGGTGGTGCCGCTGGAGGGGCCCCTTTCTCCGGGTGGAGCTTCCGGGGAGCGGGGGTGCCTATTGGAGTCAGTAGGGGAGCTGGCTCCCTGGGTTGGCTCCCCAGTCCTTTGCTCCCCATCCCCGGACTCCTCCCTCTGCTTGCTCCATCACGCCGCCACACATGTAGGTCCTTGGGGAGAGGGCGTTACTGGAGGTTGCCACCTTTTGGTGATGTCCCTCTCCCCAATTTTATCATGCATTTTAGACACTTTCACTCCAAACATTTTCACAACGCACATTCATGTAGGCCACAATATGGGGGGGTGGGGGGAAGACGTCTGGGGGGGGCTTATGTTGTGTGAGCCTTGCCTCGGGCGGCTCCCTTCACCCCCTCTCGCATTTAGACAATGAGGGTTCTGGGTAGTTGCTTGGAGGGGGGGCGCTGGCACCAGCTTCCTTCCGGAGGGGGGGTGGGCTGTGCCGTGCACCCCCTTCGGTGCTCCCAGTTTTAAACACACCTGAGATCAACATGCAACAACACAACATCTGAGCGGGCGTAGGGAGGATCGGGGGTCTTTTGCACACCCCCGATCTCCGATCGCGGCACGGAGTCTGGGGCCTGGAGGAGGTGCCGTCCACTGGGTCCGGGGTCTTGGCGGGGGGCTGCTGCGGGTAGCCAGCGGCTTACCGGGTCTGGGGCTGATGCCTCTGCTCTCCCCAGGAAGGGATGGGGGGCAGGGGTGGCTAGGGTAAGGTCGGGGTGGGAGGGGGTTTATTAGGTATATAGTGGGTGAGGGGGGGCTCTGGTCGGGTGGCCCGTACGGGTCGTGTTGGCCCCCCCTCTTTGGGGGGCCTGATCCGGGGGGCGTCTGGTCCGGGGGCGGGGCCGGGGGTCGGGCACAGGCAGTCGTATTGTTGAATTGTGGTGACCCCCCCCACTTGGGATTTCTGGATGTGAATGCTATGTGGGAATGTGTGTACAGCGTCCTTTTTTTTTTTGTGTGTCTGTGTGTGGCGAGTCGGGCACAAGGGAGGGATGGTGCGAATGAGTTTTTTTTTTTTTTTTTTTCAGGTTCGGGTCCGGTCCGCTCCCTCTCCCAAGAACATCTCAAGTCTCCGATAGGTGCGGAGCCCATCCCCCCACGTCCTGCCCTCCTCCGCTGCGTTGGCAGGCGCCTTGGCCCTCTGGCGCATTGACGGTCCTCGGGTTTGGGGCGGGTTCCCGGGTGGGCGCCGGCCCATTCCCGGCGGTGGCTTCGCGGGGCCTGGCCCCCCGGGGGGCGGCCGGGGCCCCTGCCGCGGGTGCGGGGCGCCCCTGGGGCCTCTGGCCCTCAGGGCCTATGGCTGGGACCACTTCAGCGCGACCTGCTGCCGGCGGAGCCCACGGGCTAGTCCCTGCGGCTCTTGGGGGCGTCGGCATTGCGGTGACTGGGGGATTTCCTCGGGGTCGTCTCTCCTCTTTCCTCGGGGGGGGGGGGGGGGGGGGGGTTGCAGATTTCTTTGGGGGCCTCTTTGGAAGTCCGGGGTTACGGGTCCCCTGACTCCTGCCTCTGTGCTCGGGGAAGGTGGGTCTACGGTTCTCCACAACCACTATCGAACTATTTCCTTCTGGATAATTTTCACCTAAACTAGTGCACTCTCACAAACTCCCACAGGTGCTGGGTCCCAGTTATTAAATGTTCACTTATATACAGAAAGGCTATAATTTATTTATTTATTTTCTTTTACTTTCTTTTTTAGGTATCACATTACACATGTCAGCTTAAATAATAATACATATGATTTAGCAATGGTATCAAGGTGTTACACGATTGTATCTGTTGCTTTATGTCTGTTGGTTGTGCTGTTCTTTTTGTGTCTCTTTCCAGGTGATGGAGCAGACAGAGGACGTTTTATCATTCTCTTCCTTTTATCTCTTCTTTCACCTCTTCTTTCTTTTTTTTTCTCTTCTTGTTTTTCTTTTACTCTCCTACTTTCCCATTGTAGTGTCCATATAATTTGAAATTCTCCCTGCAGGAATCACAATAAAGCTATTTACATGCACAAATCAAGCGGAGCATTATGGCGAAAGCTGTTTGCTCCACTTGTGAAAGTAAAATCTGTCGAGCTCTATTTGGCATTAAGATATCAATTCTTATTGCCACACTGCTAGACAGGACACTGGGGGAAAAAAATAAAAAAATAAAAAATAAAGGAGCCATAAGCGAAATTTCATTATTTTAGATAGAAAGAACTAAAAAATAGTGATGTGAAGAACTAAAGGTGGACTATGGTATGACATCACGCCACGTCTCTCTATATTGTTCTCCAGTCTCTTGTTTACATAGCCGGACCGGCCGCTCATGCATGTAAACACCTGCCACTCAGTGCTTAGCCCTTCCCTGCCCCTAAAATACCACCATCAGAGCAGTGGAGCAAAATGGCCGAGAGCACCCCCAACAGATCAAAACGTTCTCATACTAGCAGCATTATAAAGTTATGAGTTACTGTATGTTTCGGACTAGAATTTGCGCCAGACTATAAATCGCACCATACTATAAGTCAAATTTATTTAGAAATTTATCTTACACAATCCAAGACTAAAAACTGACATATAATCTGGTAAGGCAATTTATTCAATTACACGGCTGCATCCACAATTGGCTGAATAATATGGAAGATACCTGGGAGGTTGAATGGGGTAAATTAACATAACAAGCCACCAACTCCAACCAAGAAAGTTCTCGTCAGCGCCTGTTACGCTGAAAGTTGTCAAAATTATGCTGAAATTAGAGCGGGCCAAACAAGGTTCTGTTTTAGTCTCAGCTCTCGTTTAGCGCTGCAACACACAACGCTCTGATGTGTGAATGCAGACTGAAACAGCAAAACAACACACAAACACTGAAATAAACCCAATAATAACCGTTAGATATCATCTGATTGAATTGCAGTGGTAGATTTATGGGCATTTATTCAGTTATTTCATTTTTAAACATGTTTTGGACCTAGAGTGGTTTACAGATCCTTTTTCTACACAAATCACACTAGTTTGTTTCATTAAAATATAGTGCATTTTGTTTATTGCTAACCTGATAATTACAAACAATTGTACAATTTTTTTCGTAAATAAAAAAAGTGTATTATTAGTGTTTGCTGTGAATATTTTTAAGCCAACAATGTTGGCCCCCGTTGAAAAAAAGGCACCAATGTTCTAAGAGTTATTTCCCCATTCTTCACTGTATGTTTTATATGATGTTTCTTTTGCCAGCCCAGGTAAAATGGTCCTTTACCATTTCTCATTAATCTTTAATGCTGCGTTTTGTAAGAACTACATTTTGAGTGATCCTAGACGGAAACAATCTTCATCTTAAGTACTTGACAAACGAAATTACAGAAGAGCATATATCTTACGGTTGAAGCTCATTTACTTTTCCTGTTTAAAGTGGCTTTTTGACAGTGTATTAGCTGCAAGAATATCTGAAACGTTGAGTGAATCCAAATGGGCAATTTTTTTATTCCTAAAACAGGTGCTACAACTCTTCATCTGCAATTTTTTGCCCACCACAGCACCCACAATGATCTAAATATGTTTAGCACACAACCCCACTTTAAAAACCTATTTCCTTAAGTCCCTGCAGCCTAGAATCCGAGACGACATTCAGTAAATACATCCTTATAAACCCAAACAACAAGACTAGGGGCTATTCATGAAAACAATAAGGGACATTTGCTATGTACGTTTTTTTTTAATACACTGCAGTCAGCAAAATGTTCCTAGATTTATAAACTTACTCAAATTCTCAACAATAAGACATACTTTATATTATCTAAAGACTATTTAGTAAATAATTAACATGATTCTGTAAAATGTAATTTCTTGACAAAATGATGCAGGTTTTAAATAATCACCACTCATGAACTAGTAAAGAGCAATATGCTCAAAATGTATCATTTTAGGAAAACATTTTACAAATGGCCTTTATCACTTAATTATTCATATAAACAAATAGGGCGTGCTCACCTTGCCTTGCTCCACCAGAGAAAAATACTTGTCAACTTCGTTGTTGAAGGCTGTGATCTTGATTTCTCCCTGTTGACCAGCAAAGCACGATGCATGAATAAAGCATAAACACCACCATGGGTGACATACAGTAAGCAGACACACGTTAGGACCTCTCTACTTACACTCTCATCCACTATCTCAAAGGAGAAGAGCTTGCCCTCCCCTCTGGAGTTACTCCAGTTACGGATGCTGGATTTGTTTGTGACTCTGGCTCTGATAGTCCACGTAGAGGATAAATAGTACAAAGGCAAATGTCATGGTGGATCAGTAAGTCGACAGTACATCCTAACAGAGGGTACAATATGGGTGGTTTTGGTTGACGAACCTCCTCAAATCTCATTATAAAAGTATGATGACCATAATGCCACTATGAAAACATAACCAAATTATTACTTCATTACATCCAACTATGGGAATACCAACGTTTTCCAAATAGAAGAGGTCTCAGTATCCTACGATATTTTATGAACTTGGAGCTTACAGAAAGGGGGATATTTGACCATTTTTCATTGCAGTTTCTCTAGTTTAGGCCAAATGGAGTCCTCTGTAGCCTATGTCCTGCATGTTTTAGATGTTTTTTTTTTATTTGGCTCAGAACAATTGAATAAATTGAATGATTCTTTATAAAGCCTCTGCAGAAGTTGATGTTATACTCAGGAGGTAATTCAGCAATATATTTAGCTGTGTAAGGGCGAGGACAGGTCTAAACATGAATACACAGACTATTGAGGACTAGAGTCTACTACTTGTTCCGTTTTTAACTACAATCAAAACAGCAAAAACTCTGCAGTTTTTGCGTCAGCGAGCCTGTTGACTGCCGTGATAATTGTGCAGTGGAGAATATACACAACATCTCCTACATTTAATCCCCTACCATAACAGCATGTTCCCGAGTGAGCACCACATCCCGCTCAATATGGATAGGACTGTCACACACGCGGTCAGAAGTCAACGCAGTTTGCTGTCAACGTTGTCAACTAACACCAGCAAAAAAGGGTGGAAGAGCTAAGAAAAAAAGAAAGAAGAAAGAGAAAAGAGAAAAAAAAGAAAAGAAAAGAAAAAGAAAGAAAAAAAGATAAAAAAAAAAGAAGAGAGAAAAAAGCAAAAAAAGAAAAGAAGAGAAAAAGAAAAAAAAGAAAGGAAAAAAAAAGAAAAGAGAAAAAAAATAACATGCAGACTCACCTCAGGGTTCTGAGGGGCAGCAGGGCCGAGCTGAGAGGAGGTGTGGATAACACGTCGCTTCACAGCAGGCTGCTGTGATGACAGCAAGGTTACTCCGCTCCTACTGCGCGATGCGTGAAGAGGAGAGAAGGAGACATCAGCAGAGAACTCGGTGGGCTCTGGTTGAGCGCAGGGAGCTTCTCTGTGAACATGTTGCTCTAATGGAGCAGCTCCATCTGACGTTACACCACCAGAGACGTCAGCGTGGGTAAAACGTCGTTTACGGGCTGGCTGCTGCTGCGCCGAGTTCCCTCTGCTCCCACGGTGTGAGGAGTGAGGAAGAGGAGCAGCAGTGAGCCTAGGCTGAACGCAGAGAGTTTCTCTAGGTTCAGGCCGCTCAGGGATTGTCTCGGCTGGAGTGGGAGAGACACTCCACTCAGGACTAGTGAGGAAACGGTGCGTCTGAAACGAAAGTTTAGAGGCTACCGGCTCACCGTGGGTGCAGAATGTGCGTGAAGCCGCTGTGAGATTGTCCGATCTCACTGCAAGGCTGGAACCTGCTGGGATTTTGCCTTCTGATGAAGGTTTATGTTTTATTTCAGAACATTTCACAGATTCCAAATGACACACATTCCCTGCCTCCTGTCTCCTTTGTCCTCTCAGCTGATGACGGCCTCTCTGGGCCGCAGGCTGCCGCGCTGGGAAGGGCTGCTGGTGCCGGGAGGAGGAGGAGGCTGCTGGAGGAGCAGAGCGGGAGAGTCCAGGAGCCGTGGAGTGCCTGGACTCCTGCTGCTGGTTACGGCGGTCCCGCCAGTCACCAGAGGAGCGAGGGACGCGGGTGCCGGAGCGAGGCCGCACCTGGTCCCGAAGCGTCTCCGACTCCTCGGCGGTTTTCTGGAGCTTCTCCAGCGCCGACTTAAAATGAGGCCCGAACAGGGCATCCGGGCTGATGGGGCTCCCCAGCATCTCCTTCTTCAGATCCTCCGGGATGAAGGAGAACAGGTGGAGCCAGATGTTCCTCTGAATCATGGTCTGCCAGGCAGAAATGCGGGCAGAGCAGACAGCTGAGGCTGCACAGAGGTTCAGGATGGCGTCAGCGGAGCTGCAGAACTGGCTCTCCACCTCGGCCCGCAGATCCAGCTCCTCTGCCATCCTCGAGAGATCGAAGGCCAGGAGAGCGATGTTGTTCGTGGCCGCAGCAAGCTGGGAGGCACGCTGGTGGGACCAATCGGAGAACCCCACGCTCAGCTGATCGTGTTTAGCGGGGGGAACAGGCCGCTGTCCAGCGAGGCTGTTCGTCTTTGCCCCAAACACGGAGGCGAGGCTGGCTTCAAGAGGAGGGACAGGTGGAAAGCCCCGTTCGGTGAATCCTTCCACCCGAGTCAAAGGCCCTCCGGATCATCACTGGCAGCTCCAGGAGGAGCGCGCCAACAGCCGGGAGCGGGCGGTAGCTGATGGCGGGAGACCTGGAGCGGCTGAGCGTCCGCCCAGCTGCTCCTCCTCCTCGGCCAAACTCCCCATCTGAGAAGTGGCAGCAGGGCTGCTGCTGCCATCATCGTCGTTAAAGAACGCAATGGCTTTGTCCAGTGGGTAGCTGTCTGCGGCGGGAAAAGCCTCCTCGGCAGCCGCCGTGAAGCTAGCTACCCTCCGCTGCTTGTCCTCCAGCGGGAGGAGCTCACAGAAGGGGCAGGAGAACTGGGGCGTGATAGCGAGGCCTGCATGCCGCGGACCGAGGCAGCGCTCGCACACGGCATGGAGGTCAAACCCCATGATGTAGCCCTTCTGGAAGGAGAGGCACAGACGGCTGTGGTTCTTCAGTCTTTGTACATCTGAGGGAGAAGGGAGAACATCAATATTAGGGCCAGAAAGCAAGAAAATATTTGTCTTCCATACAGGGCTTGGCAGCCTCCCAACCGAGCCTGCAATGAACACAACAGAATCACACCATTGATCCACCATATATGCTAAATGATATTCTATAACATCGATTGTGCTAACTGGGGTTGCCACCTTTCATAAATTTCAATAAGGAACGCCCACCACGGCTTCTCATGTAGATTATGAAAATTGTGCAATTGCCAACATTGCAAAAGTGAACCACATTATTTTTTATGTGTTTTTTGGTAATGACGTGATCAAGAAAGCAATTACTCATACATAAAAAAATATTTGGCAATGAAGACCTTACTGAGAGAAACTGGTGTATATAAGGTGCTTATAAGTAAGACTACAAGACTTCACTATTTTGAAAAAGGTGCTTATTGAAGTTTCACAAATCAAATAAAAAATGCTGTAGATTATCATAATTGTGAAATTAAAATGTGAAAGCCAATAATTTCATTTTTCAAAATGAACAAAGACTGCGATGGACAGGCTACCTGACGAAGGTGTACCCCGCCTCTCGCCTTTTGCTGGTGCGATAAACAGTGGAAAAATGCATAAATAAAAACTGTAAAGGGCACCTTTAGAGGGAACTGGAGGAGTGATGGGTCTGAGCTAAAACCACAGATGTTACAAGTTCCTTGAAATGACCCTTAAAAGTGCGCACCTAAATTACACGTAACGTAATTATGCACACCTGAATTAAAGCGCAAGGCAGCAGGCCAACGAAGCACCGCTGGTTCAGTGTTGTTAAAAAAAAAATAGCATGAAACACAGCTACTAACTCTCCTATCGACTTTAACTAGCACACTTTGCTACTTGTGTGAGGACATTAAATGTAATGATTGACATTTTGAATGGTGATCGCTGATAAAAGCACATGGGTCCGTGGAAGGGGAGGGGAGCAGTAAGAGCGTTGAGGCACAGAAAGACGGCGCATGTAGTTAGAAAATGCAGAGTTAATAAAATCAAAACTTATAAACAGACTAAATGGTGTTTTAGACTGCATCTGGTTAGCAGAACTGTTTTCTGATCCAGCGTGCAGCCATTGCCTCTGAATGAAGGCTTTACCTGGCAGCCGCTCTCCCCCCTTGCCTTCTGCGTACGCAGTACCGGATGGTACCGGCTTACTTTCACCACTGGTTAAGACCAAAATTATTTATAACTCTGATCGCTCTTCCTGCTCCTCTACATGAACTGCGGCAGGAATTGATGGCCACAAGCTGTGAAAGAAGCCGAAAAAGCTCAGTAGAAGGCTGGGTTTAGACTAAACTCTGGATGGACAGACCTGTGAATTATCTGTATTTCTTAATTCATGTCGAGCACGAGTTGCAGCGCTGAATATTGTGTTAAAAACATGAGCATTTGAGCTGGACTGACCTGTCATTGTGGACCACTGAATAGCACAATCAAGTAGCCTAAGGCTAGAATACCTTACACCCTGTCCGCCAAAAATGCTACGTAAATCTGTGACGTATATGGCAAACCGATTTATAATTCAAGATATCAGTAACGTCATTTTGACTAGTCAGAATGTCAATTTAAGATATCTTTAATGGAAAAGCCGAATAATTCAAGATATCTCTAATTAATTTAGAGATATCTTAAAAGGAATTTTGACTAGTCAAAATTACAATTTAAGATATTTTTAATTTAGTTTTGTCTAGTCATTATTTGCTTTTAAGATATCTATAATTTAGTTTTCACTAGTCAAAACTGCATATCTCCTATCCAAAAATAAATTTAATATATCTTGAATTATGGTGGCATTTGAGATATCTTTATTAGAATTATGACTAGTGAAAACTAAAATCGAGATATCTTGAATTTACTTTATGACTAGTCGTAATTTAATTGTAGATATCTTGAATTGACGTCTCCATAAAACTCAATGGTAAATCCAACCGTCATTTTGACTAGTCAGAATGTAATTAGAGATATCTCAAATAGGTATTTTGACTAGTCAAAATATAATTAGAGATATCTTAAATCGCTAAAACGTCTAGTCATAAAACAATTTGAGATATCTGGAATGTAAGGGCGGTACAACCGAATTTATGTTAAAATGGCTTGCCATAGCCCACAGGTTATGTCCTCTAAATGACTTTCCTTGTTCCTGTGTTCATTTGTTCACTTTAATCCGGCTTTTATGTGTTTCCTTTCGAGTAATGGCTTATTCCTGGTAGAGTACCCTTTCAGGCCATGTCGGTACAGTACTTGTTTCACTGCAGATAATGACACACTCTTACCAGCTTCAGCCAGCATCTTCACAAGGTCTTTTACTTTTGTCCTTGGGTTGGTATGCACATTTTGGAACCAAATACCTCCATCTCTGGGAGTAAAAAACTTGCCTCCTTTCTGAGCAATATGATGGCTGTCCATGTTGTTTAAGAGTCAGAGGCTGCATTTGAAAAGGTCTAATTTAGCTAAAGCAGAAGTATGTCAGCAAATAGCACAGTCACTAAGGAAGGTAGAAAAAGGAGCCCATATGCTTCCTATTATAGTTCCTTCAGGATCCTCTCGATGTCCCTTACTGGGTCTAAGGAGCTGTAAGGAACCCCAAAATCCTTTGTGTGACAGGACGTATGAGCACAGCCCACCTCATGAAAATTACTGAAAATGTCCAGAGAGAAGAGAGTGCACACTTGTAAGTAGCATCATTACTTGTTGGTCATCCATGTGGATAAGAGGCCTGTGGCTATCTCCGCCTTGTTGTCTACAACAAAAAAGATCAGATAGATAGCGTAACAGTGTAATGGCAAAACTTTAAATCAAAGGAAGCAGTGAAATTGCCAGCTGTGATGTGATTAAGTATAATGAATATATACAAATGCTAACTTTGATTATTAAACTGTGATTATTCGTTTAGGTTGTGCACATAATTTATTTTGGCTATAATGTACATACACCATTTTCTGTTAAAAAAACATTAAAAAAATTAAAACAAAATAAATAAAACAAAATTGTTACAAAGGCTCGAGTGTTTATTACTTTGGTTAGGGAGGGGGAGGTGCGCCACCCGGTGGCGAGTTCGTTATGGCACATGCAGCAGCTGCAGAAGCACTGTAGCTCTGACGGAGGAGACATGCAGCTGCTGCTAACGGCTTAGGTTGGGGTAGATGTGCGTTCTTGACTTAATGTAAGTGCTTGTTGTTAAATGTATTAAGGCAGTTTACTTCGTAGTTCCGTCTGTATTACATGTTGATGTTGTATTGTACGAGTCGCCGGTTTATTGTGACCTTTAATTACTCCACATGAGTAAACCTGTTAGCTATCGGTTGTAGCATTTGTTAGATGTATGAGGTGACATAATGTGGGCTTATTTCTGTTATGCTTTAGACCACCCACACCCAATCGTACCCTTACCCTACCCATGTCTTCAACTCCAAGTCTACCTCATACTGCATGTTTGTACTGCTGCTGAACTGCAATTAAAGAGAGACTCAAACTGGGAAATCCCCTCCTCAGTTTGTCCTGATCGACACAGTGGCGAGCGTAAATCCTTCACCAGCCTCAAGTTTAAACGTGGAACCTCCACTACAAAAATCATTGCCAGTATGTCAACTCTCTTTAAGAAGACAATAACAAGAGATTGGACAATTTGCTGTTAGAACTAGAAAGTATGTCATATGTTTTGGTTTGTGTAATGAGAGCTTCAGCTGCTTGCTACATTTGTCTCACCTGTTTGTTTTGTTGTTCTTTTTCGTGAGGGCTGTATATAAAGGTCATTTTGTATCAAAACTATTTGTGCATTGTAAGTGTGAATTTGAAGTTGCAGAGAGTTACATTATAAGTTTTGTAGTTGTAGAATTAAAAATAAATTCACAAGTACAATTTTTTATTACACCTCTTCAAATTTTAAGTACAAGTACACAAATTCTGTTCTACAAGTTGCACATCAAAAACCTCTTACATTCTCAGTTTTGCTCCAAATGGTCCAGAACTGCAAAACTATTTGTGCATTGTAACTTTGGAGCTTTGTAATTGTAGATTTTTTTATCTGTCACAATTACAAAAAAAAGTTACACCTCTTCAAATTCTTGAGTACAAGTACACAAATTGTGTTCTGGATGCCACCTGTGTAACAAATCCAGTCGTGAAATTTCCTCGCTCCAAAATATTCCACAGTCAACTGTAAGCTGTATCATAAGAAAATGGAAGTGTTTGAGAACGATACCAACTCAGCCATGTAGTGTTAGACCACATAAACTGTCAGTGGATGTTGAAGTGCATAGTGCGAAGAGGTTGCCAATTTTCTGCATAGTCAATCACTACACCCCTCCAAACTTCACGTGGCCTTCAGATCAGCTCAAGAAAAGCGAAGAGAGATTCATGGAATGAGTTTCAATGGTCAAGCAGCTACATCCAAGCCATACATCACAAAGTGAAATGCAACGTGTTGGGTGCATTGCCGTAAAGCATGTTGCCATTAGACTCCAAAGCAGTGGAGACACGTTCTTTGGACGGACAAATCATGCTTCTCCTTCTGGAAATCTGATGGACGAGTCTGGGTTTGGCGGTTGTCAGGAGAAAAGTGTTTGTCTGACTTCACTGTGCCAAATATAAAGTTTGGATGAGGGGGGATTATGGTGTGGGGTTGTTTTTCAGGAGCTGGGCTTGGCCCCATAGTTCCAATGAGAGGAACTCTGATATATATACCCCTATTGGGGTGTATATATATATATATATATATATATATATATATATATTATATATATATATATATATATATATATATATATATTGGGTATACCCCAATAGGGATTGTCATGGTTTTGAGGTGTTTAACCCACATGCAGAATACACTTGAGAGGCGCGGAGCAGTTTAAGATGTTTATTTTACACAAGGTTACACGAGTAAATTGTGGTAAACCCACGATTAACAAAGCCAGAAGAAAAACGCGCAACCAGGCTCGGTTAGCGAATCTGCGGTTCTGCTCGGCAGTTCTGTAGAGGGCTTGGATGGTTTCAGTCCAGATCTGCCAGCAGCGGCGGATATGGCTCTCCACAGAAGGGACGGAGATTTTCTGTTCATCCGTGGGAAGGAGAGGGGGCTGGTATCCCAAGGATACTTCAATAGGAGAAAAAAACGGTTGCGGAGGAGGTGTGAGTGTTATGAGCATACTCCACCCATGGGAGGAATTTACTCCAGTCGGATGGGTTGGTAGAAGTGAGGCACCGGAGGGCTGACTCGACCTCCTGGTTAAGCCGCTTCGTCTGACCGTTAGTCTGGGGGTGGTACCCAGAGGAGAGAGTGTACCGGGCCCCTAGGGTGGAGGCAAACTCTCCAGACACGGGAGGTGAACTGGGGACCACGGTCAGAAAAGATGTCCTGGGGGATCCCGTGCAGATGGAAGACATGCTTAACCAGGAGCTATCCAGAGGGAAACCAGATGACAGGCCTTAGAGAAGCGGTCGATTACAGTTAGAATAGTTGTCATCCCCTGGGAAGGCGGGAGACCGGTGACAAAATCAAGGGCTATGTGGGACCAAGGGCGTTTGGGGATAGGTAGTGGTCGCAGGAGGCCCGAAGGCGGTCGGTGTGACGGCTTATTCTGGGCACAAACGGGGTAATCAAGGACGTACTCCGGGATGTCCTTTGCCATGGATGGCCACCGGGAGATGTGTGAAAGCATTCTGTGGGTGCCTGGGTGAGCAGAGAGTTTGGAGGAGTGGCTCCAGTGGATAACTTGGGCGCGTGCAGCGCGGGGAACATAAGTCCGGTTGGGAGGACCATTGCCCGGGTCAGGCTCATCTTGTAGTGCCCGGGTAATGAGATCCTCTATCTCCCAACGTAAAGCGCCGAAGGTGCAGGTGGGGGGTAAGATGGGTGCGGGTTCCGGATCGGAGTCATGTGGGGTGTGGAGGTGAGAAAGGGCGTTGGGCTTCAGGTTCTTGGAGCCGGGGCGGTAGGTTATGGACAGGTTAAAGCGGGAAAATAATAGTGACCAACGGGCTTGACGGGGGTTTAGACAATTGGTGGACTGCAGATAAGCCAAGTTTTTAAGATCAGTCCAGATGATGATGGGCTGCTCAGACCCCTCTAACCAGTGACGCCACTCTTTCAACACGAGTTTAATGGCTAGTAACTCACAGTCCCCTACATCATAGTTATGTTCGGGGGAGGTCACGCGACCGGAGAAAAAGGCGCAGGGATGGAGCCTTTGGTCATCATCGGACTGTTGGGAAAGAACAACGGCAACCGCTGTGTCAGAGGCATCGATCTCGAGTGTGAACTGTGTAAGTGGGTCAGGATGTTTAAGAACAGGTTCCTGGGAAAAACGTCTCCTTAACTCCTCGAACGCCACGTTGGCTTCAGTGCTCCATGTGAATGGGGTCTTAGGAGATGTTAATGCATGCAGGGGGGTGGCGATCAGGCTGTAACCCCTGATGAAACAGCGGTAGAAGTTAGCAAAGCCTAAGAAGCGCTGAAGCTGCTGCCGCGTCTCGGGCACGGGCCAGGTGAGAACCGCCTTAATCTTTTCAGGGTCCGATCGGACCCGCCCACCCTCTAAAATGAGGCCAAGGAAGGTTACTGAGGGTTTATGAAATTCACATTTTTCTGCCTTGACGAATAGACGGTTTTCGAGGAGGCGTTGGAACACTAGGCGTACATGGTGAAGATGTGCGGTGAGATCTGGGCAATAGATCAGAATGTCGTCCAGATAGACGAAGACGAATAAGTTGAGGAAATCCCGGAGGAAGTCATTAACGAGGGCTTGGAAGACAGACGGGGCATTATAGAGTCCAAAGGGCATCACCAGGTACTCAAAATGGCCTAGTGGGGTCTTAAAAGCCGTCTTCCACTTATCCCCCGGCGGATCCGTACTAGGTGGTATGCATTGCGCAAATCTAACTTTGTGAAGACGGTCGCGTTCTGGAGTGGCTCGAGCGCGGAGGAGAGGAGCGGCAGTGGATATTTATTCTTAACGGTAATTTGGTTGAGGCCGCGATAATCAATGCACAGGCGAAGGGACCCGTCCTTCTTACCCACAACGAAGAACATCGACTCCTAATGGAGAGGAGGAGGGGCGGATCAGGCCCGCAACGAGAGACTCACTAATGTATTTTTCGAGCGCCTGACGTTCGGCCCGGGAGATGTTAGAAAGACGGCTTGAGGGCAGCGGAGCACCGGGCAGCAGGTCAATTATGCAATTGTACGGACGGTGCGGTGGTAAAGACAAGCCAAAGGTTGTGATACTGCTCGGGGACTAAACTAAGATCCACTGAGGACTCACTAGACGCGGGACCCTCTGACGGGGGGTGGGAGGAGACCGCGGAAAGTAAACAGCACGAGTGACAGGCGGCTGACCAGGATTCGACCCGCTGCTCAGCCCAATTTATATGCGGGTTGTGTTCCCTTAGCCACGAGTAGCCGAGGACTACCGGTGCATGTTTAACTGGGAAAAAATAAAAAGAGATTTGTTCGCGGTGATTACCCGAGACAACGACCTCCAAAGGTCTGGTTTAGTGGGTAATTTGCTGGAGGTTGCCTCCATCCAGGGCGGAAACCTGAAGGGGCGTGGGCAGTGGCACCGTTTCGATGCCGGCCTGCTGCACTAGGAAACGATCAATAAGATTAAAATCACAACCAGAGACAACTAAGGCGGCGAGGCTTAAACTGTCATGAGCCGTAGGGACAGAATCGTTGGGATGCGGGAGGACGTAGAGGCGCAGGAGGCGAAAGTTTAGTTGGATCCGCCGGCCTCCCCACTACAGCCGACGGACCTGATCTTTTGACCGTTGAGGACAGGTTCGGATAAAATGTTCAGGTGAGGCGCAATACATACATTGTCTTGCCTCCATGCGTTGCTGCCTCTCCTCTGGTGTTAGACGCACCTGGCCTATCTGCAAGGGCTCAGGGGAAGGAGGAGAAGCGGCAGCTGGTCTGGGAGGTACGCGCTCGGGGAGGAGAGGAGCCGACGGGTGCGGAAGTCTCTCCGACCTACCCCAGCCCCTACTCCTAAGACGTTTATCTAAACGGATGGTTAGATCTATCAGTTTATTTAGAGAATCGGGTTCCTCAAGGCGAGCTAACTCATCCTTAAGGGACTCATCGAGAGCATTAAAGAACACCATATTGAGCACTCGCTGCTCCCAGCCGGCGGCCGCCGCTAAAGTGCGAAACTCCACTGCGAAGTCGGAGACGCGGCGACCGCGCTGCCTGACAGCCAGCAGCTGGCGGGACTGCTGCACAGGGTTAGGGGGACCTTTATTTTCCCAAAGTGGACAAATTCAGGTGTACCAGCTGCAAAGTGACAGGCAAATCAATATATGCAAGTCTACAGAAAGAAAAATTCAAAATGTTAGTAAATAGAAACTACAAAAAAGGGTCTTTACAGGAAGGGTAAATATACAGGACATAATTACAGAATCAGAATCAGAAATACTTTAATAATCCCAGAGGGAAATTATTTTCGTTACACGCTCCAGATAAACAAACAACATATATATATATTTATACAAC